>OX422209.1:426356402-426838902 GCA_949130495.1 Sambucus nigra
TTGATGAAATATATGGAGAAAAAATTTCCTCTATGAGCCTCTTATCCCAATTATGCCTCAAATCCCAAAAAGAGTTAATTTGTTTATCTTCCAAAATGGTAATGTTCTTACGGTCTTTCACTCCCCAATTATCCTTAAAATTACTTATATCTCATGTCCCTCACTGCCAAGACATGTTTTCTTTAGCTTGTCCTCTAATAGAGAACATTCTATTCCATGTGTGAACCCCATTTCTTCTAGGAGAAAATAATGGATGTTAATTTCTGCAGTAGGCAACCGTCATAAATTGAGCCCACAATGAGTCTTTTGATCTGAAGTTCCACCACATCTTCATGCTTAGAGAGTCACCAATATCATATAAACGTTTGATGCCTAATCCACCTTCCAGAGTTGTACTTGTGATATTCTCCCATTTACACCATTGGTACCTTTGATCCCTAAAGTTTGAGCTCTAAAAGAACTTATCCATGAGGTTATGCAATATATTATAGATTTCTTTTAGGGGGGCAACACTGATAAGAGATATAGATGAAAAGCACTGACTTGATGAGAACAAGTTTTCCTCCTGAAGTTAAACATTTTTCTTTCCATTTAGGTAAAATTTACCTCATCTTTTGAATCATGTTTTCAAAATATATTATTCTCTTTCTCCCATTATATAATGGACAACCAAAATTTGTGATGGGACCTTTTTTGAATTTCATTCTAGTGGACTGACTTAGAAATGATATCAAGATAGGTTTGATGATTTCAAAAGCTACAAGGATACTTTTTGATGTGTTGATCAACTGCCCTGAAGCCTTCTTATAGTTCCTCAAAACCTCCATTATCTTCTTTATTTCTTTTTTCATGCTAGAAGAGAAGATGATTAAATCATCTGCAAAAGACAAATGATTAAATTTGGGACTTCCAATTGGAATTTTACATCCCGCATAACTATGATTCCGCATTATATTATGGAGATTTCTAGATAAAGCATCTACCATAATAACAAAGAGGCTAGGGGATAAGGGATCCCCTTTCCTTAATCCTCTAGTTGAGTTAAAAAAATCCCACATTTTCTCCATTTACTACAATAGTTATCCAAGTAATTGATATGACTCTCCACATTAAGACCAACCACTATTCACAAAAGCCTATTCTCCTCATAACTTTATTTAAAAACCACCAACATACTTTATCATAAGACTTGAACATATCAAATTTCATAATTACATTACCTACAATATTCTTTTGATTTATTCTAGACATGCATTCTTGAGCAAGCAACACATTTTCAGAGATATGTCTTCCTCTAATAAACCCTGATTGCATTTGGGAAATGATAAGGGGAATCAATTGAGAGACTCTATCATTCAAAATTCCAGAGAAGATCTTATTGTAAAAGATCTGCATACTAATAGGTCTGAAGTCATTGAAGGAATGAGGATAATCAATCTTAGGAATAAGATATATCCTTGTAGTTGTACATATCTTTAGGAGACAATGACCTGCAAAAAAGAATTGAACTTCTTTCAAAATGTCTTCTTTTATATCCTCCCAAAAGAATATAAAAAAATGACCATTGAAAGAATCCACACCAGGGTTGCTGCTTGCATTTAAGCCTTTAACTACTTTCTCTACTTCTTCCATCTTAGGCCACTGAGTTATAGAATCATTCATTTCCAAATTTATCATCTTAGGAATTCCATCTATCCCTTTTCTTGACCACAAGGATTCTACTCTTCTTAATTTTGAAACTGGTTTGTATAGTATTGAATTGCATCTTGTTTAATATCATCTTGGTTATCCAACCATTCGCCCTCCATATTTTTTATCTTCAGGATGTTGATTCTATTATACCTACTTTTAACCATCCTATGAAAGTAACCATCATTTTTATCCCCTTCATTTATCCACCTATCATTTACTTTTTTACTCCAAAATTCTTCTTCAATTTTCAGCTTTGAGTTATAGGAAGATGTTTCTTTGCTCAATTCCTCTCTATGCTCTTTTGTAGGGTCTTGTTCATAAAGCATTTAAGCTTGTAGAATGGCATCTTCATCATTTCTATCTTCCTAGTTGATGTCCCTATATATAAGGATATATTTTTAATAAGTCCATCACAATTAATTATGTCGTATATCGCTACAAGTCATCGAAGAATTGTGAAGTTTGCATCTACAAAAGACGGATCCGAATTACCAATTGCTTTCAACATTCAAGCCCAACAATATGAACTTTGATAAGATATTATTTTAAAGTTTCATATACATTTCATATTAAGAGTGTTGGGATATTTTTAAAAGGGTTTTAAAAATCTTGTATATAAAACTTTTTTTTAAAGAGGTTTTATAACTGTTATTAAGAGAAATTTTTGTTTTGAAAAGCTTTGTGGAAAAAAACTGCTACTGTAGTAAACGTACCTCGATTTCGATGCCAAGGTCGTTCAAGCGAGATCTTAATCTCGTTCGAACGACATTGGGATGTCGCGCGTAGTCGTACAAACGACGCGCGATCTCTATCAAGCGAGATGGGGTTCCCGTTCGAACGACCCTGCTTTTTGGCTGACACGCTGCTGTAATGCTTATCCTTAGACCGACTCAGATTTTGTATAAAAAGGGGTCCTGATAGCCTAGAAAAATGTGGAGAATAATTTCAACTTTTAAGAGTCTTATTCTTTTGAAACTTTTATGTATCTGCCCAGATTTAATTCAATACCTTTTAGCATAAAGTTTTTCTCCAACAATTTTAAGGGTTCAAATGTTTTGTTTTTAATTCACAAAATCCCAATTACTTTTATGTGAATTATTTTGTGGAACCCAAGAACATATTTTGCTTTGGTTTATTCTTTGTGGGGAAAACTCTACAACCGATAGTTGCGTGCTATTGTGGAGGGAATCCTTATAAAGTTCACATCTTGTGGAGAAGCCGTCTCTCTTCTTCATTGATGCCCTCCTGAAAAGGGAAAATTCCAGTCGTAACTTGTGGAGGAACCATCTTCTTCTTCACTGCTGCCCTCCTAGAAAGGGAAAGTTCCAACCGAGACATCGGAACCGACACTTGCGGGTATTTCGTATGTCACCCTATTTCATTGTAATCCGTGTAAGCCGTTTTCTTACAAATTATAGTGAAATAAAAGGTTTTGCCCCTTTGGGGGATTTTTCCTGAATATTTGTGTCACGTGCTTTATTTATTTATGGGCTGACACACGCACTTTAGATGCATGTCTAGGGGCTGGATTAATTTGGTTTAAAAATAGACTATAATTAAATAAGTGTGCCAAATTCGAAATTTACGAATTTAATCAATTATCACACAGTCGCACTTTTCACTATATTTTCCTTTACTCCAAGTACTCAGGTTTCTCCTAATCTCTTTGAGCTTATGAGATATACTAATTATAGTATTTGCACAGTCCACTTCCTTCCAATACTTCTGCACTATCTCAACACAATCTTATTCCTTTGTCCAGAAATTTAAGAATCTAAATGACTTGGGACATTGATTAGTTGTAGATTCTCCTTTGAAAAGGAGAGGAGAATGATCAGACATACTCCTATTCAAATGAGATACACTCCATTTTAGATTAGAATCCAAGCATGCTTAATTAACTAGGACTCTATCTAGTATACACTATATGTTATGTTCAGGAACCCTTTTGTTATGCCATGTAAACTTTGATACTATATAACCCACATCAGTCAAACCATTCTCTTCTATACACTCTTGAAATTCATACATAGTACCCAAATTTACTTCATTTCCTCTATGTTTAATAAGGGTTAAAAATGTTAGATAATCTTTCAAACTAGTACCGAATATATATATATATATATATATATATATATATCAACATTGACTAGTGAAAATCTAATTTACTTTTTAAAAATAAGAGGCTTTTTTTAACATTCTCTACACATTTCCTAGACTCCATGAAAGTCTTATTGTCTATATGGTTCTAATATGGCAAAGGTGCAAAACCATGCAAAATACTATTTAAAAAAAATTAAGTTCAATTAAATGATTAACCCAAATTAAAACATTGCATCAATTTTAAACAATTCAATTGTTATGATAAACCAATTGACCTATTTTATCTTTGTCCTAAACCATGTATTTAGGCGAATGCGAATAAAATAAGTAAACCAACCATAACGCCCGATGTTCGAGGAAAATCAAATTGTAAAATACCTCGAATGACCAAGCCAATGCAATTCACTACGATTCGTAATTAGACAAGACTAATAGAAGACTTACACAATGACTTAATGCCCTTGCAATCCTTGACACATCTTCAATATTCAACCTCTCCTGAATAGCGGCATGTAGGAGTCCACCTATGCACTGCCATAATGTGTGAGTCCACGCAAGTCTCGGTATTCACTAAATAGGCTCCATATCCATCACACACGGAGTACACCCTATGCAAATAAGCCAGGCTCAGAATCCATCGCACGAAATAATTCTCAACAAGATGTAGAGAATAAAATAAATGGTTCCCACAAAAAATATCTCAAAGCATGTATATATATGATGGAAACTTGGATAAAAAACTATTGCAGTGTAAACAATATTTAGGTTTGGAAAACTTTGATCATAGATGATCAGTGAAACTTGAAGAATTTTTTTAAAAGAGTTTCGAAACTCAAAAGGAATGTAAAATCTTAGAAGAAAATTGCTTCTCCACACTCCTATTTATACAAGGTTTTTCAAAATCGAGAAAAGGATGAAAATGCTTTGAAGAAAATCTTGAAATCATGAAAAACACGTCAGCTCGTTCGAACGAGGTACATCTCATTCGAACAAAGCAGCAGATCTCGTTCGAACAACTTCTAATGGCATATCTAACGAGAAACTAGAGATGTCCAAAACATGTCTTGTTCGAAGTTCATTCAAACCCTGTTCTAACGAAGAACATAGTCTCATTCGAATGGCAATGCCGATGTCATTCTAACGACCTCGCGAATTTTCTAAAAAACATTTTAAAAAATAGTTTAAAACATTTTAAGAGCATTTTTTTAAAAACCAACACCCAATATAAAGTTCCAAGTATCAAAATATATACTCATTCATATCTGGGAGATTCTCTAAACATGAAGAGGAAATATGAAAGGATACATGACACGGTGATGTAGATCTTCTAACTTGGCCGTTACATCGTCAATTAAACACGTCAGAGTCGAGAAAGGTAAAAACACTTAAGTTGTAACCTATGACTCTAAAGTTTTGTCTAAACGCAAAATAAGCAAAAATACATACAAATTGAATGTGAAAAGGAGTTAAAATTAAATATCAATAAGAAGGTAATTTAATATATAAAAGAATCAAAATGTCAATAGACAAATGTTTAATGGAGAAACCATTAATAGGATATTTAAAGGAATATTTAACCATTAAAAAAGTATATAGAAATATATTTCATGTAATAAAGAAACTAAAAAGATATGAATTTTAAATGACATGTTTTAATATCCAATTTATTTTGAGGCTAATTTTAATATAAAAAAAATTATTAATGCTTCAAGTTCAAATTACAAATGATTATTTTTGGGATTTATAATTCGATGCCCCATCATATAAATAATATTAAAAAACTTCAAGTTTTGATTTAGGGCATACTTTTTTAGCGCTTCAGGTTCAATTTTTTTTAAATAACATGAGAGCTTCAGGCCTCATGTTTTCAATAGTAATTAGGAAACACTATATCCCAATTACAAATCATATTTTTTATCTTCAAGAAATAAGAATGAACATGAATCTTTATGTCGCAAATTATTATGACTGGGGACTTCTGGTATGTACCCTTTTTTAATCTAAACTTCAGATTTTATTATATTATATCAACTTTGAGAATTTATGTTCAAATAATGCGAAAACTTTAGATTGCAAATTTAAATGATTATTGAGAACATTCTTGTAAATGATAAAATCCTACTATGATGATTCAACATAATTTAGCCAAGAAGAAAATAAGATCATAATCACACAACACATAATATTAATGGTTCGATAGTGTGCCTACATCCATGGTGGTGTTCCTCTCTCTCGCGCGCCCTCTCTCATTATTGATCAATTATTGATAGCAAAGATTGTGCGCCCTTTATCCAGGGTGTGGATTATATTTCTAAAGAACAAAAAATAATGAGTGGTGTGGAACCGTGTAATCTTGGAATGTTATTGCGATCTGGTTGAGTGAATCCAAGCCCAAGGTTTTCATTGATTGATTCTTCTATTATTCGTATCTCCAAGCTGCAATCACTTATCAAGATTGCCAAGCATGTGTCGGCTTTTACCGTTATGTCAGATAATTCCCACACAATCGCCCATCTATCTTAATGCTTATACGCAATGATATTTGATCACCCATAGAACCCATAATCGTAAAACATCAACACTTAGTGTTTTCTAAGATGAAAAATTACTTTGCTCTTCCCGTTTTAGCTGAAGGGAATGCTTGTAATTTTCCCTTACTGTTTCAAGGGTACGCTGGTAAATTTGTGTAGTTTAATAAACGGGCCATAAAATGTGTACCATCATTTGGGGAGTGTGTTCCGCAAATAATGGTTTCGCCTTGGGAGTCTAGCCTTGATAATTAATGTCCTCCTTTGCTTCCAGTTTGATACACATTTGATGCATCTACTTTTTTGAAATAAACCCATATTTTTTTTCCTTCTCTATTCACTCTAAGTCCTTCTCTCTTACTTCTCATTTCTCTGTAACTTTTTGCTTTATTTTTCTACCATTTTCTTTTTTGAGTTGAGAAATAGTCTACCCAATGAGAAAAATACCCATATGAGAGTTTAAAAATCATTTTTCTGTCCGTGACAAGGTCATAATAGAGTTTGGGGAGAAACCCAAGGATTATTACAATGTAGAGGGGCACATTATATGTTTTCTCTATTAGTTATGGAATCCGGTGTGACCTTCCCTCCCAATTAATTTTTCTTGGGGTGTTTTGAATACTTCAATGTAGTGCTTGCCTAATGTACCCCAAATACTTGGAGGATAGTGAATGGGTTCCATAGGATCAATGAGTTATATGAAACTCAACTGGGTATTTTAAAGATTAGATACTGCTACTCATAGGTGCTAACACATGAGGATATCTTGTATTTTAAGGCAAGGAGGGAAGAGAGAGTTCTAGTTGTGAAATTTCTTGAATCCAATAAAGTCTATTGGTATCATGTCTTTATCGTAAAGTAGTGGCAACATTTACCAATTCCTGAAGGTCGTGAACCCAATAGAGGTTTTAGGTGCCCCAGTAGAAGGTGTGAAATAGGCCGACTGTCATTTTCGATTGCCTTTCACTTTGGTCGGCCATATTTTTTGCATTAATTTTTCCTAATGTTTCTTTCTTTATTGTGTGAAAAATCTTCCAAAAGAAAATATCCCAACTAAACACACATCAATTTTGATGATCTGAGCAAGGTGTGGAACTTTAGGAGACCTTTGACTGTTGGTGGAGAGCATACGAGGTCAGCATCTCTTTGCTAATACCTGTACTTTCTTTATCACAAGGCCGGTAAACAAAGTATTAGAAATGGTCGTTCCCCTTATGAGTGAGGAGTCTTTAAGGTAAAACACCTTTGGCTCCTTTGAATATGAGGACATCACCTTAATTCCTGCCATGATTCCATCTACCACAAAAGAATAAATTCCACTGAGAAGAAGAATCCCTACCCTGCTGGATGAGTTTAACCTTCCCACTTATCTAAAAGATCAGTCCTCTAAGAGGAAGGAGGTTGGGGGACCATCCAAGTTAATTAATTTGAGGCACTCCCCAGTAAGCCGCAAGCTCAACTTATAAGGAAGAGAAAGACTAGTACTAGTCTTGTTGCTATTGATGCTCTGCCCACCAATAATATAGATGCACCCACAAAAGGGAAGGTACCTGTTGTAATGTCAATGGACAAAGATACTAGTTTAGCCCCTACACTATTGAAGGTGTCTACTTTCAGGAGGATAAGGAGGTGGTAGGCAAACTATCCACCAACCAGTTGGTCTCCTACGATTTCCAGACGCTGTCTCTAGTAAGTTGTTAAACTTTGCTCCGACTTCTTCATAGAAGTTTTTTTATTGCACTAATCGAACTTTTCCTTGCAGTTCTTAGTCGATTTTTTCAACATACTATACAAAAAATCCAACAAGGTCAAAGAGAACGCTGACCTGGGGTGTGATTTGGATGAGTCCCAAAAGGATTTGAAGGCCAGATGGAGGACTATAAGATTTAGAAGATGGTCAAATGGATGGATATGGACAAGTTGATGTTCGAGAATCAGAACCTGAAGAAGGACGTTGAGGAATCTTCTCAAAATTTATCTAAGGCTCTCTTGCTAAAAGAATAGACCTATAACCAGGGATGGGGCGACGCCTTTAGCCGGGCTAGGAAATAGCTGAACTAAATCCATAAGTACAATTTAAAAAAATAGATGGAATGCGACTTTGGGCAAGGCAGGACTCCCTCCTAAGTCTGAGATCTTTGATGAGAATAACCCTAGATCCCCCCCTGAAAAAAAAAGTTGGACGAGGAGGAGGGAGAGGATTTATGTAGTGGCCATGGGAAAGATGGTGTCGAGCAAGATAAGGAGGCCACATATATGAAAAAGGGCTTGGCTAACTAAGAATAGGTGAAAGAGAATGAAGGCCAAACTAGTTAGATTAACATTTTACCTCTTATTCTCTTTGTTTTCTAGCCTTTTGTTTATTTTTCATTTTAAGGGCTTTCTCATCCTTGTAATTTTATGAAAAAATTATGTTTTGGCTAGGTTGTTCTCTTCTTAATTCTTTTTTGTTGTTGGTGAATTCTTGTTTTGTCTTCCTATTTCTTGGGTGCCATTTTTTTTGTCTTTGTAGTCTGATGACAAGTTGTCCTTAGTTCCAGTGGCCCGAGAAGATGGAGATATGAACTTAATCCTTGGTTGGGAAGTCTCTAGACGAGCTCGACAAGCATTCTTATTAGTCCGGATGGAACTTCAAAAGATTATGTGTGCCTATGGAGAGAAGGATATGGTTATTACTTCTCTTAGAGCCAAAGTAAAAGATGTGGAAAATGTTGCTGAATTGTTAGAGAGGGAAAATAATTCTTCGAGGGAGTAACTCGGTAAGGCCAAGAAAACCTATAAAGAAAACTAGGAGTCCAAGAATAGTTTACACCAAATTACCATGAGACTAACATACCAATTTTGAATGGGGCCTCATGCAATCTGCTCGAAAGGGTATGATCAAGGTTAGGTTGATGCTCTACCACAACTGAACGAAGCTAAATAGGTTGCATATAAGCATGGATGGATAAATGACCTTGTTGTCATGAGGGTTTTCAGTAACTGCCAATTTTGGCGATGGTACTAGGTCGATTGCCCGTATGTCCAGCTTCCCCCTATTGGAAGAAATGAGTGTTGGATCCATGCGGATGTCATTATAATTCAACTAATAAGGGACTATATCCTCGACCACAATAGTGATGATGACTTTCATCCTGATCCAGACGATGGTCATCGAGCTATAGAGTAACTACCCAACTGGAGTGTTGAAGATGAAATACCTATTTATCTTCTTTTTATTGCAGTTTTTATATTTCTCCAATTTGGGTAATCGTAATTTAACTAAATATGAATAAAATTAATTTGTTAATCCCATGTCTTGCATTTTCCCATTTTTTATATCGAGCATATTCTATTATTTCCCTTACCTTTTTGGATTAGTATCGTCACACCACCTTAGACCTATGAAAAACTATGGCAAAAATGCACATGGTCTGTAGGCGATCCACTTGTTTAGGATTTTAGCCAACCAAAGTTGGTACACTTAGTGCTTAGGGATCCCCCGTAGCTCTTTTTCTTGCCTAGGAAATTATTGATGTTTTCGTGTTTATTAGTGACAAAAACATATAACTTTAAGATCTGATTAGGTGTAATCTCATTAAGGCATTCAAATGGGTGATCAAAACTTGATCGGATAAATTTGAAAAAATTTATGATAACATCTTTTCCATAATGATAATTTTGAATTAATAAAGTTGGTTTGTCATTTGGAACAATAATAAATTTAATTACATTAATTGAACTTTAAATCATTTAATAAACATAAACTTAAAACTTTGAATAAAACTAAAAGAACTTAAAAATCAAATTTCCTAAGGTTGGCCGCAATTTAGGCCCTAGGAATCTCCTTTCCCCCTATCGTTTCCATATAATAGGCTCTTTGGAGATTGTTTCTAATCACTTCGAAAGGCCTTTCCCAGTTATAACCTAACTTGTCATCTGATGTCTTTTTTATGTCATTGATTACCTTTTGGAGGATGTAATCTTTGACATGGGACTTCCTCGAATTGATGCCTTTATTTTATCGCTTAGACAAATGTTATCTATAGGAGGCTAGTTTGATCAGGTCTTGTTCTCTTATTTACCCATCTAAGTTGAGCTCGTCCTTATGATTTCTTCATTTCTAGGTTGATCAACAAAGGTTTTCTTCATGGTTGGTAAACTAGCTTCCAATGGAATTATGGAATTTATTCCATAAGCCAAGTTAAAGGGAGTTTCCCAACTTGACCTCCTGGGCATTGTTTAATACAGTCGAGGTTAGATTTGAGCCTCATTTTGATGGCCAGGAATCCCAATAAGTCCTAGACTATACTCCAAAAGAACATTTAACAGTGTTAAGTTTTATCTTGTAGTATCTTAGGACCTCAAACTTTTTTTCCAGGTCATGTAAATGATCGCCTTTAAGCTTGGTCTTAACGAGAATGCCATCTATATAAACCTTCATTAAGTCACCCAGCTGGTGTTTGAATATCTTAGTGACCAACTATTAGTAAGTCGATCATTCATTGTTGAGTCCAAACAGCATGATCGTGTAGTAGTACAAGCTAAGGGTGGTAATAAATGAGGTCTTGTCCTTCTCAAGACCTAACAAAGAGATCTGATAATACCCTGCGTATGAATCTAGGTAAATCATTTATTCGTGGTAGGTTGTAGCATCTACCGGTTGGTCAATCTTTGGTAGAGAAAAATTATCTTTGGGATAAGATTTGTTGATATCCATGAGGTCTATGTAAACTCTTCGCTTTCTATTACTCTTGACAACCACTAGGTTAGAGAGCCACTAGGTAAGTTGAACTTCTTTGATGTACCTCACCTCCAGAAGTTTCCCCACTTCTTCTTCTACAACCTTTGCCTTCTCTCGGGTTGTTCAGTGTTCTTTTTGCATGATCAATGTGAATACCAAATCCACGTGATGTCGATAGCACATGACTTCGGTATTAATCCCAAGCATATCATAAGGCTTCCAAATGATTACATATTGATTCTTTTTAAAAACATAGATCTGTTTTTCCTTTTCATGATTAGTAAGTGAGTAGCCGATGAGAATTTTTTTTGTATGAGTCGTCAAACGTGACTTCTTATGATTATTCCATAACTCTATCTACAGGGGCCACCCTTATTTCTTCTACCCCGATCTACAGTACTTTAGTTGCTACTTGGACGGGGTAGCCTTGTCATTGGTCGCTTCCTCAACAATCACTTTATATCTATTTTTTCTTATTTAGCCCTGAGACCAGTGATAAATATTGTCGAGTAGTAGCCTGATTTCTCCTTATCTTCCTTATCCCCGGTTAGTGATGCATTTGAACTTCTGGTGATAAGTCGAGGGGACCATCATCATAGTCTGGAGCCATCCTAGTCCTAGTATAGTGTTATAGGGGGACTCAATGTCCACAACTAAGAATTTGAACAACTTTTATATACTCTTAGTTTGTACTGGTTGTACCACCTTCCCTAAAGGCATAATCATATTTCTAACGAATCATACCAAATGGAGGGTAAGATCTTCTATCTTGAGTTGGATCTCGTTGAACAGTTTTAAGTACATGACCTCCGAAGAGCTCCTTGGTCAACTAGTAGCTTATCCATATCCCAGATTGCAATCCTGAGAGTGATTGTTGTCATATCATGTGCGGAGTCCTGACTCCAACTAGGTGTTCCTCGGTGAAGACTATATGCTTGTTATAGTCAACATTTTTTGGTCGACAGTGCTTTCCCATTTAGGTTTTAGCATGGTCAAATTGGAAAGTTTCCATGACCGCAATTACTTTCTACAGCTCCATCTGAATAGAATTTTCTTGAATCTGATTTGGACTTGAAGCCCTTTCAATGACCGCAAACTTGTGCCCTATCTCATAATTATCTAGGACATTGTCAGGTTTTTGGTTGTGCTCCATGTTGTTATTTAGACCTTTTTCTCCACATATTCATCCAGATGGCCCTCTTGGGCCAACTCCTCTAAGTGGGATTTGAGAGCCTTACAATTCTCTATTTTGTGCTCGTTATCCTTGTGATAAGAGCATCTCCAGGGAAGTATCCCTCTTTGATAAATCTCCAATCATCTTTCTTGACCACTTGAAAAACGATTAATCTTTGATTTTACTCAAAATTTTAAAAATCGTCTCCTTAAAAATAGTGTGGATAACTTGGTGCGGTCCACTTTATCATTACCTTTGAACCCGACATTCTTCTTCTTCCCCCCCCCCCCCCCTCTTCTTGATTTTTTTACTGACCATTGTCGTGCTAGGTGTTTGTTATCAAATATTCCACCTTGTCTTTAATTCTATACATAAGATCGTCGATAGTGTCGACCTCATTCTTCGTGAGAGATTGGTGAAACATGGAGTTGCTCGATAGACCAATATAAATAAGGAACCACGAAAGTTTTCTTAGAGAAATTCTACACTTAGTTATATGTTTCCCTATATAATTGAGCATAATCTTACAAGGTTTCGTGGGGAATCTTCCTCCTAGTTGGGCATGAGTTAATCCTCTTAGGATGAGAGTTATTGGTTATGAATTTGGTAGTGAAATATTTCGTGAACTACTTGAAGTTGGTAACCGACATTTGTGGTAAATTCTCAAACCATTTTGGTGTTATATCCCCCAGACTACAAGGGAATATGTGGCATATGATTGCTTCATTGTTGATCTAGAGAATCATGGCGTTAAGGTATTGGAGAACATGATCGATCAGGTCAGTCCTCCCATCGTAAATCTTGAATCTGAAAATGGTGAACTTATTAAAAGGCTCTGGTTCCTCAATTGACCTTGAGAATGGGTACTTTATTTGTCTAATGAGGGCGTTTCTAGTTAGTTCTTTGGTAGACGTAGTCCCGTGATGATCCAGATGCTCGACCCTCTCCCAACGTATGAGATCATAAATATTATTTTGCGATGACCCCCTCTAAATCTATTCTTATTGGTAGGAACCTGCACTTAGAGTGGTATGGATTGTATCGGTAACTCCTTCCTCGACTAAAACTTTTTCTCTCTAGAGGGTTAGTTTTTTCAGCATAGAGTTTGATGTTGTCCCCATTGAGCTCTTGCTCCATTCTTTCCAAGAGACATTTCAAATGGGCGTTCTCCTCCTATTGGAGGTGTGTGATATCCTCCTATTCACGAAGTTTCCATTCATAGGCGTCCAGGCGTCTACAAGCCATGAGATCTGGGTGGATCTTGGTTGTTCGTTTCTCTCCACGATTAGTTCCTCATGTGGACGATAACGTGAGGTTAGATTGTTGTGACTTCGGTTGAGATGGACCTCAGACTTGACTCTAGGTGCTTGGAGGGTTGTTTTCATCCTTTCGATGGTCGTCGTTAGACGAAAAATGGGGGATCCGCGAGTGAGACATAGTTTCTCGTTGGAAGAGAAAATAAAACGTGTTTGCCACAAACATTGTTAATTGTAAGTTACAAAATGCTGCTATGATGATTCAACACAATTTAATCGAGCAAATAATAAGATCACAATCACATAACACAAAAATATATGTTGTTTGACAATGTGCCTACGTCCACGATGCTGTTCATTTCTCTCTTTATTGATCATATATTGATAAAAAATATTACATGTCACTTTTTCCAGGGGTATATGTTAAATTTATAGAGAACATAAAAAGAATGAGTCATGTGGGACTCTAATGCCTTGGAATGATAATACAATATGATCGAGAGAATCCAAGCCCAAGATTTCTGTTGATCGGCTCCTTTGTTGTTCTTATCTCCAAGCTACGATCATTTATCAAGACTGTAGGACACATGTCATCTTCTTCTGTTAGGTCAGATAATTCCCCCATAATTCATGTTTCAATTATATATAAATAAGGGAACTTCAAGTTCCAAATTTAAATATTTAGAGAGTTTTAGATCTCAAATTGTATGATTTCGAAACTTCAGGCTCCGAATTAATATAGCTATATGGAAACTTCAGACCCAAAGATAAATTACTATTTGAGAAATTCATGTCACAAATTTAAATAGTAATTAAGAACCGAAAGATCCAAATTTAATTAAATATGAAACTTCGGGACCTAACATTGAATGATAACTAGGAATTTGGTGTCCTAATAAAAAATAGAAAACTTATGGTTCCATAATTTAAGTAATAATTGAGAAATTTTACTCCTAATTTTAAATAATTTGGGAACTTTAGGCCCCAAATAAAAAACTCTCTATGGAAACAATAAGCCCCAAATTAAAAAATCTACACGGGAACATTAATCCCCAACATGTAAATAGTCGTTGGGAGCTTCAAGTCTCAAAAATTAAATTGCAAGTAAGAACTTTAGGTCCAAAAAAATTCATAAAATATACATACACACAAGTAGTCAAATAGTCTCCCCACAAAAATATGAGTCAAACTATAAATATGGAAGAATGTAAGATTAAAATATAATTATGGGTTTAACATGATAACAAGTGAACTATAAATGCCAAAAAATACAAATTCAATTAATATGCATAGTCGAATAGTCATTTTTATATGTAAACCAAACATTAGGTTTTTAAATTTATGGGAATTAGATTTATCTAATTTGATTAAAAAAATCATAACATTTTAATCAAATGATTGGATTGAATAAAAGATTCAAATGGATGATAAAACAATTGACATGAATCAATATCCAATCACATGGTTCAGATATGTAATTAATGAATATGTTCTCATATACATAACATATTCAAGTGGAGCAAGGATCTAAGATAGTCTGTTTAGTTATACTCAAAATCGGGTGCATGTATCCCAAGCAAAAATTGATGACTGAAGTACTAACATATATACCCATATTATATGTGGATACTGTTGGAAATAATATATGCAAAATATATAAAAAAACAAATATGAAATAGATAAAATTGGAAGAACTTGTCGATCGAGGTTTGTGTTTGACACAAAGTCCTAAAGGTGAAATTGCTCGCTGATATTGATGTTGTCAGCCTCTTGAACAAACACCTCCCAGGATTCAACGATCAGATTTCGTCACCAGCAACTATGCAGAATCTTGAAATCTCAGGATACTCTAGTACCAAAAAATAATTAAAGAAAATAGTCTAATAGAGAGATAAATTGTTTTTTATTTTTCTGTAATGGGAGATAGAGAGAGAGACATTTTTTAAGGATATCAGTTTGCAAAGAAGAGGACTCTATTTTATAAGAATAATAAAAACATTTTTTGCCCACTAACCAACTTCTTTCTCCACTAACGGGAGTTGAGTCAGAATTAAAGACTAAGTCCAAAATTAAAAATGGGTTAATTAAAAAAATTAAAACGAATTTGAAAATATTAAAATTTCAAAGCACATTAGAAATCCCCAAGAGCTTGAGGCCCAATCTATGACCCTTAATAATTAGTGTGCCTCCTAGGGATTGAACCCATAACATCAATCACACATACCCATAAACTTGCTACTTGACTACTTGCTCCAACTTATTTAGTTCATTCAAAATTAATATATATAGTATATTATACCCAACAGATACTAACCTTGAATTTATGAGCGATACCAACAAGTAAAAAGGATGGAATAGTCTCACAATTAGTGTACGTGTATAGGAGTCGACTTCTCTTGCGGCGTAGAAAAATGATGAGTGTTATCGTGCTGATGACGGGTTGTAAAATAAACGAGATAGAAAGAATTTAAAGAGAGATTATGTATCGCCCCTAGTTATAATCCAAAGTAAGACATCCAAAAAGATGCTTATTCAATGTAAGATATAATTGGACATCAACTATTTTATAGGTTTTATAAATTTACACATTAGGTATTTTAAGGTGTGTTTCTGGATTGGATTAATGGGAAAAGAAATGAAAAGACTAAATCTCAAATTTTTCAACTTATTGAAAGTGTCTAAAATTGTCTAAAACATGGTCTAAAAGATCCTTATTGGCTCGGGTGTTGAAGACGCGTTTGTCTTGCATTATTCCACCGTATGTTTGTCATATGCAAAGACTTTGTTCGGAGTAGCTCGTCCTCTTGTACCATCAGCACCAGTTTCTCGATTTCATTATTGGGATGTGTTGTGACGAGAAATTCAGACTTATTCCTAATTTTTTATTTGTATGTTTTTTCTATTTTCTCTTCTTGTTAATCCAAATCTGTTTCGATTAAATTGTTCTCATTTCCTTATTGTCACTAATTACTTAATGAAATTCTTATTGGGATGTTTAAAAAAATCCAAGAATGAAAACAGTGTGGGTGAGATTAGGTTACACCAAATAAATACGGCAAAGAACTAAAAGACACCCAGAAATTGGTGCTTTAAAACAGAAAAATAACCAGAGTGAGGTACTGAACACTTGGATTCTAAATTTTTATACTTAACCGTATCACATGCTTGCATCTTGTAAAGGAAATGGGACCCCAACCATTCTTCACTCACAAGGCCACAACCAGGGACGAAGCCAGCCATTTTTGGAGGGGGCCATGGCCCCCCTTAACTTTTAAAATGCTTTAGATAATGACCCCTTAAATTTTCTATAGTACAAAATTTAACCATTTTCTTCACAAATTTTACCAACACAATGTGTGTTGGCCCCCCTTGAGGTGGATTTCTAGCTTCGCCACTGGCCACAACCACTTAAGGTCGTGGGTTCCGCCTCTGAACTAAATATGCTTGATGAGCACCAATTAGTGTGAACTCGACTAGTAAAGTTTTCTTTATCAAAAGTTCTTCATTTTATTTTCGTTTTCTTTGGCATCCTAATCATGAAATTTATAAAAGATGTAGAAATCTACAATTAAAATACTGTTTATTTTTTCTTAATTGTTTATAGTTATGCTGAGTTAATTCCTTCCATCATTGTTTACATGGTAAATGCCGACTAGATTCCAACGTTTATCACTTACAAGTCTCTTAATCAAATATTATCGCACTAAGTCATGTAGACAAGTGAATGTTGTGGCTTACACCAAAATAAAAATTAAAAATTAAAAAAACGGAAGGGGAAACAAACATGAATTTTCCTTTTACTATATGCATGTGCTTTTCTTTTCTTTTTTCACAAGAGAAAAAATAACCTTCGACTTTTCTTGTCCAAGTTGGTTATCCAGCCTCCAAGCATAACCACGTCTCAAGTACTTAAGCAAGAATGTATTTTGATATAATTTCACAAAGAATAGAAGAAAGAAAAGAGAATTAGAGTTTGAACTTTTAGAGAGAAGCTAGAGAGATTTCATTTCAATTAATTTCTGAATACAAGTACACAAATCTATTTATAGATACTAATTATGTTTCAGTTAGCTAGTAACTAATTAACAGAACTGTTGTAACTAACCTAACTATTTTAACTAATTGATACAATTACATTATTGATCTTGTTCAGAATTACTATAATAACCCTGCTCTAATACAACCCCTCAAACCTAGCTAGGGAGTCCTAGTCTAAGGTTTGAACAATGTTTGTGAAACAAAGGAGTAGACAATCCGTTGGTAAGAATATCTGTAGTTTGATCTTCTATAGAAATGTACTAAACATTTAAGTCTTTTCTTTGAACTCTTTCTCTAACAAAGTAGAAGTCTATGTCAAGGTGCTTAATTCTGGAATGGAACATTGGATTGAAGCTAAGAGTTAACGCTCCAAGATTGTCACAGTGAAGTAATGGAGGTTATGGTAAAAACATTTATAAGTCTTTAAGGAAATTTCTGACCCAAATTACATCTGCTGCAGCATTAGCTAAAGCTCTATATTCAGCTTCAGAAGAACATCTAGCTACTGAACTTTGCTTCTTTGATTGCCAAGAAATAGGATTATTCCCCAAGAATACAACATAGCCTCAAGATGATCTTCTTCCATTTAGATTTGCTCCCCAATCAGCATCACTATAAGCTTGAATATCAAGAGGACCTTCTGTGTAATGCAACCCCATCGTAGTAGTTCCTTTCACATACCTTAATATTCTCTTCACAAGATTTAAATGTTGATCTGTAGGCTCAGTCAAAAATTGGCAAGCTGTGTTTACTGCATATGAAATATCTGGCCTAGTAAAGGTTAAATATTGTAATGCTCTCACAATAGTCCGGTAAAGGGAAGGCTCTCTTAGCACAATACCATCATTCTTCATTACATAGTGATTAGGTCTACAAGGAGTAGTGAATGATGTACAAGTTTCCATAGCTACTTTAGTAAGAAAATCCTTAGCATATTTTTCCTGACTAATAAACAAGCTTCCATCAGTATTGTAAGTAATTTGTAGTCCTAGAAAGTAAGTCAGCTTGCCCATATCTTTCATCTCAAATACTAAACTTAGGTTGTCTATAACTTGTTGCATCAACTCATTATTAGACCCTGTTAATATAATATCATCAACATACAACAACAAGATGATAATATCAACATTTACAGTTTTAATAAAGAGACTTGGACCTAATGGAGATACTTTAAAACCAATTGTGGGTAGATAAGAAGTGCATTTGGCATTCCAGGCTCTAAGAGCTTTTTTTAACCCATACAATGATTTTGATAGACTACACACAAATGAGGGGTTTTTAAGATCTTCATATCCAGGAGGTTGCTTCATAAATACTTCCTCTTCTAATTCTCCATGCAAAAAGGCATTCTTGACATCAAGTTGCCTTAGTTCCCACTTGAATGAAGCATCCAGACTTAGAATAAGTCTCACAGTACTATGTCTCACTACAGGACTAAAGGTTTCATCATAATCAAATCCTTGTTCTTGACTGAAACCTGGAGCTACAAGTCTTACTTTATATCTAGTTATGGTTCCATCGGAGTGTCTATTGATTTTATAAATCCACTTACACCCCACTATATTATTATTAAGTGGTTTAGGAACCAACTTCCATGTTCATTGAATTTGTAAAGACTTCATTTCTTCATCCATAGAAGCTCTCCATTTTGGATAATGAGAAGCAACCTTAAAACTTGAAGGTTATTCTAGTTCTTTAAACTCTAATATTGCAGCAGCAGCATAGCAATAAAAGTCTTCAAATGTTTTCCTTTTTGTAGTACTATGCTTAGATCTTGTCATCGTAGGATGAGCAGACTGAACAACATTATCTATAGCAGTTATATTTCCATCATTACCAATTACATTCTCCATACTTTCGTAGTTTGATGGATGTTGAATATCTAATGGCATAGCAGATGACTCATTGCTAGAGTTTGATGTAGGAGATAAAGGTAGTACACTTTCCAATTGACTTGTAGACAGGACAAGTAATAAATTTTGTGTTTTTGAGGAAGTAGTAGTAGGGACTGCTGATGGAAATAGAGAAGTAGAAGGGATAAAAACACGTGGAAGCGTAGTCTGAGAGGTAGTAGTACTGATGGAAGGACTAGATAACAAAGAATTGACTTTATGAAAAGGAAATATAGACTCATCATAAACAACATGCCTGCATAAGTACAATCTATTTTTCTCTTTATGATAACAAATAGATCCCTTATATCCAAAAGAATATCTAAGAATGGTACATTGAAGGCTTCTTGGTTCAAGTTTATTTTTATTCTAAGGTCTTAAGTATGGGTAAACATCAGTCCCAAAAATTCTAAGAGATTTGATATCAGGAAGTTGATGAAATAATTGATAGTAAGGAGATTTTATTTTTAAGACTTGAAATGGTATTCTATTAATGAGGAAAGAAGAATGAGATACAGCATGATACCAAAATTGAGAAGGAAGACGTGCATCAGATAATAAGGATATTGAAGTTTTAATTATGTGTTTATTCTTTCTTTCAACAAATCCATTTTGTTGAGGAGTGTGAGGACAAGAAATTTGATGATTAACACCTAGAAAAGAAATGAATTTATCAAAAGCATGACTACAGAATTCTCCACCACCATCAGACTGGAAAATTTTAATATCAGCATGAAATTGATTTTTAACAAAGGCAAGGAAATTCTGAAAGGCATCAAAAGTATCTGATTTATTCACTAATGGATACAACCAAAGAAATCTTGTACAATCATCAACAATGGCCAAGTAGTATATAAATGCCTCTATTTATTTACAAGGATAAGGACCCCATACATCTGCATGAATTTTATTGAAAGGAATTTGAGATCTATGAGAAGACAAAGAGAAAGGCATTCTACTCATTTTTCCTTGAAGACAGGATGCACACACATGAGGATTGGTATAAGTAGGCATCTTTATTTAAGATTCATTAAGCATTTTTTACACAATTTCATTAGTGGGATGCCCCAACCTTTGATGCCAAACTGAGGATTTTATTACTTGACCCAAGAAAGCAACATGAAGGTTAAAATGAGATGCATGAGTCTTTTGATGAACATGTAAGGTCATTTGAATGGGATACAATCCTCTACTACTTCTTCCTTGAAACACTATCTTCCTTGTTACCTTGTGATAAGAAGATTTTTGAATGTGTATCGTTGTAGTGCAAAAATCACTCTCAAAATTCCCTTGAGTACCTACAAAACTTGTCTAAAAATAACTCGTATTGCGGTAAGTACGGGTATTAATCCAACTTCCAAGGTGAAACAATTAATGTGAAAATGTGCAATTTAATTTTTTTATGATTCTTTTTTTTAAAAAACAATTTCAAGGGAAAAATTAACTAATTAAATGCTAAAATTATAAAATGACTAAAACAATGTAAAAGAATGTGCAACCGAGTGTGAAATATATGAGAAAGTCAAGAGATGGGATTACACTACATTTTTAATTATTTTAATTTCTCAATTTATTAATTTGAAATATTTCGAGATAATATTAAATCAATAATCTAACTCTCGATAAAATTATAAATTTAATAGAATCTTTTTCAGAAAATTAATTTAAAAATATCACACGATGAAAAATGAGGACTTATACTATTTTCATAAAATTACCCGCTAGGGTCAATTTAACGAAAATAATAGCAATCATCAAATTTCAACACCGAATTAATATTCAAATGTTGTAAAAATCTATCTCTAGTTCGATTCCTAAATTTAAACATTAATTTTTTCAATTAATTTACTAACTCTCGTAACATAAATTAATTGGTGACAGTTAAAATTAATTTACGTAGAAATATAAAATTAAAGAAACCAATTAATTAAACTAACATCATACGCAGTGTATCCTACCCCTTGAACGGGGTGTTTAGCCAAACATTCTCATGTGTGCATAAACAACAATAGATAATATGTCAAGAAGGAAATAAATTGAAAAGAGAATGTAGAAATACAATACGCAATTTTTTTTCCAAATTTGTCTTGAAATGCGCCTTGACATGCGTCCAACTTCTTCACAATTTTCAGCACTTGATTACAAAAAGAAGAGTAAAAACTAAACCTAAAAATTATTCTAAAGCTAAACTAATTTTTTTGTATTTTTCTGGAATTTTTTCATGAACCTAAACTATACATATTGTTTTTCTCTCTCTGCGTCTCTCTCTTTTTTTTTTTCCTGTTGAGAGTCTTCTTTTATAAATGAGATGTCCCTCCTTCTTTTCAAAGTCCCGTATTCATTTGGGTGGAGAGATTTTTATGGGATTTTCTTGGCTTGGGATTGACTTAGTTCCTATTTTAAAGGAGGTTTTGATTTGGCTTTGGTTTGTTGATAAAATGGAGGGATAAGGTTGGTTTTGACTTGGTTTAGACGCGGGCTTGCAGGGGTTATGGCTGGTCACGATCGGGGTAGGTTCGGGATGGGGTTTAAGGTCGCCAGATTTGGTTTAAGTTCTGGTGATTCGTGGTTTCTTTTCGGTTTCGAGTTGAGGCAGGTCTGGCCGGTTCAGTTGTGCCGAAAACGGGTTTCGACGGCGCGGTATGGTCGCCGGAGAGGGGGCTGGAATCGTCGGCGCCGGAGGGGGTAAGGTCGGGGATGGGTGGTCAGTAGCGGGTTCCGGCTTAGTGGTTTTGGACTCGCGAGTTTGGTGGAATAGGGATCGGGTAAGTGGTTTTGATTTTGGTGTTGGTTGGTGAGTGGTTATGGAGGTGAGAAGTGGGTTGGAGATAATGAACAGTAAAAGGGGGATTGGTTTATTTGGTGTGGGTGAGGTGTAGGGTGTATGGTGGGGATGAGGGTGTGTGTAGGATATTTGTGTGTGTGTTTTATTTGTGACCCTTAAAAATATGAATAACTAAAATCTTAAAAAAAATAAAATCTATAAAAAATAAAATTAAAATAATACTTCTGATCTATAAAATAAAACTAAAAGAAAAGAAATAAAACTAAAAACTTAATAAAAATTAAAGATCTAAAAATAAAAGTAATATAAAACTAAAAATTAATTCCTAAAAATTAATCTTAATAAAATAAAATAAAAAATTAAAACTAAAAACTAATAAAATCAAAAATCAAAATAAATAAAATTATACTAAATAAAAAGAAATTTAAAAAAATAGAAAATACATCCTAAAAATAAAAATGACTTAAACTAAAAATCTAAAAAATAATAAAAGGGCACAAACTAACACACATGGGCTTCGGGTGTAGGCTCAGGTTAGGGTTGCGGGACTGGTTCGGAACATCGGAACTCTTCTAGGCAAGCTCAATGTGGACTTCAGACTTCACGGTCTCTTTTGATTTCTTCGATGCACGCTTTTGACCGCTTCTGCGTCGCAATTGCACTTATTTAACATTTTTTGTACCGCAACTGCGTATTGACCTGCAAAATGATAAAATACGAACATAAAGCCAATTTTAATTAAAACGAGTGACTAAAATGCACGTATTCGGGGCATAAATTATACACTTTTGGGTACTTATCACCTTGTCATGCATAATAATAGAATGTTCATCAAGTATCACACAATAATTGTTATCCTTACATAATTGATACAGGGACAGTAAATTTGTGGCTAATCCAGGAACATAAAGAACTTGTTTTCGCTGTAACAAATTAGATATAGTAGATTGTCCTAGATATAAGATTTTCAAACCTTTACCATTACCAATTATAACTTTTTCTGTGGAATCATATGGTATAGCTTGAGTAATGGTGCTTAAATCATTAGTCATGTGTTGAGATGCTCCACTATCAGCAATCCAGAAATCAGATCCTCGAAAGTCATGTGCTCCTTGAGTTTGAGTTGTCAAACCAACAATGTTTGGTGCAGAGGTGCTTTGATAAACAAAGTTAGCTCTATGATAACAATCTAGAGCAACATGTCCCTTCTTTCCACAAATTTGACACTCAATAACTGAGGTGTTTTAACAAGGAACACAAAAAAAAATAATTGATAGTTGTGTGCCCTCTTTTGCTGCAAATTTGACATTCAGGAATACTGGAGGTGCTAAAATTAGATCCTCTATAAACTCCATTATTACCACAACTTCCTCCATTATTGTAGTTCCTGTGAAACTTGTTTTTATTACCCTCTCTATATTCTTCACCTCCTTGAAATGCACCAAAATTATTTCCATCAGTAAAACCTCCATGGAACTGATTATTATAGTTTTGTTGTCTATTGTTGACAAATTTAGAGGGCATGGTTACTTGAGAAGACATAGAAGAAGCCTGGATATGGTTTTGAGAAGACACATTTCTTGAACTAGATCCATTTTCACTAGCAGAAAAGGCCATCATTCCAGTAAAAGATTGACTAAGAGTATTCACTTTATTCTCTAAAGATCTCTCTACACCTATTAATGGACACCTTAACACCTTAAGAGTTATAGCCTTTTCTTTATTCAGAATTACAGCCTTGATAACCTCAAATTCATCTAGTAATCCATTTAACACGGCCATAACTACATCTGAATCTTTAATGATTTCTCCACAACCAATTAATCGATCTTTTAATTGCTTGACTTTTTGAAGAAATTTATCAATTGAATCACTTCCTTTCTTCATTGTATAAAAATCAACCTTGATATTGTTTACTCTATCATCGAAAACAACAACAAACCTATTTTGTAATTGCAACCAAGCTTCATGAGAAGTTTTACTCCCAAGAATATACTCTATGACATCAACATGTAATGTACCCATCAAAATTCCCATTAAAGCAGTATATTCTTGGATCCAAGAAGTATAAGCAGGATTAGCATCTCTATAAATTCCTTCTTCAGTCACCAAATACTTTGATGGACATGGAGAAGATCCATCAAAGTGACCAAATAATCCAAATCCTTTCGACACAGATTCTATTTGAAATTTCCATTTACTATAGGTTTCTTCTTCTAATCAAACCGTTAACATGCCTAGAAGGCCTTTAATTTTTATGCATCCCATTATTTCTTCAACAATGCTTAGTTCTTTGAACAATTACTGGGAACAGAATGATTACTTTGTGTTTGATTACAACTCACTTGCTTCGTGCTTTGGTGCTCCAAAAATTTCTGTAACTATATCTTCATCAGATTGCAAGAACCCTTGAAAGGATTCAATCAACACACAAATTGATTGAATATACACAGCGGGAGATTAACCAGAATTGAGAATATTTGTTTTATCATAGCTCTGATACCATGATATAATTTGACAAAGAATAGAAGAAAGAAAAGAGAATTAGAGTTTGAACTTTTAGAGAGAAGCTTGAGAGATTTCATTTCAATTAATTTCTGAGTACAAGTACACAAGTCTATTTATAGATACTAATTTTGTTTCAGTTAGCTAGTAACTAACTAACAGAACTGTTGTAACTAACATAACTATTCTAACTAATTGATACAATTACATTATTGACCTTGTTCAGAATTAATATAATAACCATGCTCTAATATGTGACCTCACACGACATCATGCAACAAGCAATTTGAAAACACACACGATAAGACTAAAATTATTTTTTCAGCATTGGTGTTAAATTGATCAATTTACAATGTATTTCCACCCCCCAAAAAATAACTCAAATTGATCCACGGTATTTGATTAATGTTGATTGATTTGAGAAACCTTTATTGCTGAGTTTTTCAAGAAAAAAATGATAGAATATGATCATTTTTACAATTTTTAACTTACCACAAACACGATCCTTTTGAAACACAACACAATAAAATACTATTGACACTATCAATAACTTTTTTATCAAATTTTCACCATGATATGTAAAAACACAAATAACACGACACAGCACGATAATAAAACTAACACGGTGTCTTAAGTTTGACACGACATAGCTTTGTTTTAGAAAAGCTCAACATGAGCATGATAAAACATGTCATTTTCACTTCGTTTCGTATTGTATTATCACTATACTAGCGAAATGCCCGTGCATGAAGGTACAGTGAAAATATTTGAAGTATGTAATCGCAAAACGACAAAAATTTCCAAAGTACATAATTGCAAAGTGGCAAAAAATTTCAAAGTACGTAATTGCAAAATGGAAAAAATTTCGTTCTCCAACAAAATAAAGTTTAATTTTCAAAAAATTATCATAATCTCCTTTGTTTATAGAACTATCCACACTGTTTAACAAATAACACAGTCCAACAATATTGAAATAGTCTAAATTTATAAAAACAAATCCACATATTACACAAACCTTTAATGTTACACAACTATACTTACTACAAATGATCAAAGTGTAGTTTGTTGTGTCCAATAATTTGAAATATAATTACAAAAAATAGTGTGAAACAAAGGTAATACAATAAAAAAGTAATCCCTTTTGGGGGGAAAAACATAGGAACAATCGAACCATTCATCTCAAAGCCTCAATCCCTCTCCAACTCAAGTTTACCTACAAAGCAACAATTTTATTGATAAGAATATATGCCTACAAAGAAACAATGTGCCCAATTTTTATGTTCTCCATCAACCGGACTAAGTATTGAAATGAGAAAATTATCACATAACCTAAATATGTCAATCGTACATTTGTAAAAGGAAAAAGATATAGTAAGAGACTCATAATAGGCACCTTCTGGAAATTTGGACTCTCCTAAGTTACGTCTCTTTCTAGCTCCTTTCACATTGTTTTGCCAGCTCTAGTAATTTTACGGGACCGTTTTCTCTCCCTAACAACAACAATAGCTAAAAAAGTAAATTATTGGCACTAAAAAGGAAATAGGAGTATGTAATAGCTTCAAAATTATAATGCATAATGCCCCAAATCAAAACACACATGCTTAAAACCTTAGCTTTGAAGTAAAAAAAAGCAATGTGTATCCATTTAAACTCCTAATCGAAAACAATGCGCAAAAATAGGTATTCAAGTGAAATTTAAAACCTCAAGAGGCATACCATGTTCTTAGGTGTTACGTTAAAATCAACCCATGTATTTTGTTCATGTCAAATAGGTGTTTAAGTGAAATTAACCCATGTATTTTTCCAATCACTTAAGAGGCATACCATGTTCGTTCATAATATCCTTGTCCTTGGTTAAAGCCTCCATTTATTTCTTTGGACAATCTTTCAGATGTTCACAACTGCAAAAATGAAAATTTAGTATAAAATTTACACTTTTATGTTCCATTCCGACTGTCAAATAAATTTTACACTTTTATGTCCATAGGTCATTTATACACTGACCCATGCACATAAAAGAACAAATTTTAAACCTAGCCAAAATAATATGAAAAATGTGGACCGTTGTCATCATTGACAACACACAAACCTAACAATATGAAAAATACAGTGTTGTGGTATTGTTGCGGCATGGATGTTGTGTTGTTGTTGCATCAGCAACATTGACAGAACCGAACAGCAGCAACATCGACAGAACTGAACATCACTAGCAGCAGTAGTCTATTATATAAACAAACGACATCAGGCAACATTATTGTGTTGTAATGAGAAAAATTAGCGGGAGAGATACCTTAGTCGATGAAGAATGGAGTCAGTACATTGTGTTGATGAATGCACTACCAAATGTGAACCGCAATTAGCTTTCTTAAGTTCCAGAGCTATCTAAAACTCACCCCTGCTTGAACACCCAAACGAAAAGAAAAAACCACATCAACCAAGAGATGACGATTTCAACATCAAACCATCAATCATAAAAAGAAACCACCACAAACCCTTAATAGATTAAAATAAATAAATTATAGACTTTGGTCAATTCCTATAGATTTTTAATAAACCCACATGTGCACGGTACTCGGTTGGTCACCAGCATAAGATAAAAGATTGAATAAACCCACATATTTTTACACACAAGACAGACACGTATACCTCAATCATGCAATTAGTGTTCATGACTGGTTTTAAGCACAAAATACCTACAATGTAAATCATATATTATAGAGAAAATATAAATGAATGAAATAAAATATTAAAAGTAATAAACAAATAATATTCAAAACCAAAAGTTGATTCCGCCTCCCAACTAATTGAATCTCAATGGAACTGAACACACGTGAAGGATCGTGACTGTCAATCTCTCCTCCTCTAACCCTAAATTTTTTCTTAAATGCTTTCTTCTTACCACCCACGTGAAGGATTGTGATTGCCAATCTCAACTTCCCATTAACATTTTCAGCTAATTGGGGCCCAAATCTCACTGTAGATTTCTCCAAAAAAAAACATATGGTATTTAGTTCTGGAATGATATCCTGCTTCGGATCCAGGATGAGAGATGTATGGACAACATCTGGTCATAAAATATTCCCTGGATCTCGTATAAATTACATCACAAAATGTATCTCGTAGATACATAAGACAAATAAAATAACTCAGAAAAGAGAAAACTGAACGTCAAGGATAAAAACAGAAAAATTTATCTCGTAGATACATGAGCCAAATAAAATAACTAAAAAAGCACTGAGATAAAAGTAAAGGTAGAATTAGCACACTCTATAATATATGAAAATAAAAGAATAATACAGAGGGGGTGTGTGCAAACATGTCAATTCATCAATCTATGTAATATAACTTTTTTGTTCATTAAGGTGTGTTATTCTCCTATAAAATCTATGAGGTAGCATCAATGCTGGAGATATAAAAAAAGTACATGAGCAAGTCACAAACTTTCATAGTTGTACATATAAAAAAAAAGATTTCAAACATAAGTTCCTTTAAAAGTATTATGATAACTGGTATAATAACTAAGATACCAATTGATATTTTGAATTTGAACCCCACATCGTAAACTCAAAATTTACATAACGAACAGCAACAATGTGGTAGTGTATAACAATTTCAAATATAGTTTGTGACAATTTCAAACCAAATTTCACTTTCTAATTAACAATAATAAAAATTGCAAGTTATATAAGGAATACAAAACTGTAAAGCAAAACGAGATGACAAAACAGAGAAAACAACGCTCAATGAGAAGGTGAAAAATTACCCGATGATCCAATTTTTAATCATAAGATAACTTTGCAATAAAGAATTAAAAAACATCAAATATACTTACAGATTCAAAAATAAACAGTGTAAGATGCCAAATTTACAAAAAAAAAAAAAAAAAGAGTAGAGACACAATGTGACATAAACCTACAAATTCAAGATTCAATAAACGAGCAGGGTAAAATTAGAACATACAAACTAGCATAATCAATTTACAATACAAATGATAAATGCGTGTAAACCATAATGAAAGATTTAAACAATGTTAAACTCCAAAAATTATGCTTGAACCTTCAAAATACAAAAGCAATAATCGTAATATGTGACCTACGCAATTTGCAAGTGTGAAGAGAAAATGTGAAAAGTAAAAAAAATGCTAATTTCCTACCTCTCCGACAAAATAGCATTTCTAATAAATAGTCTCGTATTACCATAACTTCACAACATCCTCCTCAGGAGCATCAAACACCTCCCCCAAAAGTTGATTTTTGAATATTAATCTCAAATACATCCAAAGTTAACAAAACTATGAAATATATATAAATTCCAAAATCTGAATTTATATGTCTCAAATCTAGGAATTGATCATATGTTAACGTCAAACTCCACCGTTCTAGGAAAATATTACGGAAGACTAAGAACAAAGTTAGGCAAGAATAGTAGTATGAATGTTAAAAGAAAGAACCAATTTAGTTATAGGCGAATCACCAAATCTTTTAGCTCTGGTAGTCCTAGGATGCATCAAAGTATAAAAAACAGAGTGAAGAAATATTTTTCGCTCAATAATAAATATTGAAACTTGGTGTAAAGTAGTAAAGAACACTACCAAAATGTGTAAAGAACCTTCTTGCTCTTTAAGTATTTTGCTTCATGGAACCTTCTTTACAACAACATTATCTTTAAGTCTTTTGTCGTGACTTTAATATGACCTGCAAATAAAGAAATATAACACAGTCAAATCATAGTCTAGGATGTACACCTAACACATTAAATATCAGGACGCATGAATAACCAGATGCACAAATTAAAAAATACTTTCTAAAACCAAGTAGCACACAATCATATATTTATAAAATCATGCTCAATGCTAATATATACTAAAATATCAGTGTTCTAATGTATTTGATCGTATGAGTGAATGGAATATACCTATAAAAATCAAGGTTCTAAAAAAAGAGGGGCGTGATAGAGGCGTGAAGGCCAAGCCTTAAGCCTTAGAATCCTATGCGGGACTTAGGCGTAAAAAACGTGAAAGGCGTTTAGGCCTTCTTAATATATTTTAATATTTTTTAACCATAATAAGGCTATTAAAATACTAAAATTGTATATATTATAAAAATATGCCTGAATATTTGCAAATTAAAATACTATTTGATTATTTTGGATGAGACAATTGTCCAGTTTATAGAAAAAATCTTCAAAAGGCGATATCGTTTCACTAAAACATTGTTGTTTTTAGAAAAAAGTGCGTCTTAAGGGTTTTACCAAGAATAAGGCGTAATATTTTAAGGCGAGGCGTTTCTCCCAAGCCTCAAGCCTAGGCGGGTTTTTTGGAACAGTGATAAAAATACAAATCAAAGTCCATATTGAAGTGGCATCATAGCTCACGTCCGACACCAATCCACTTATTTCTTGTTCTGATGTTTATTAAATCTAAAAATACAAATCAAAGTCCATGTATAGAGATTACACAGCAAAATCAAAGTAGGATACTTAAGCGTTGCTGAGCAATAATCGATACAGACTATTTTGTTTCTTGGTCTAGGTGAAGATCCCTTATATTCCATCTATATAATAGGAGAAGGCAAAAAAAAATAAGTCGGAATCAGATAATCGAATTTACATTTGTTAAATATGAAACAAAATACTCTCAAATCCCAATCTATTACTACAAATGCACAACTACAAAACAAAAAGCAGCTTAATTCTTGGTTACGGTAAACAAATATATGATGTAACTTCTTACCTACACATCATCCCATCTAAGATAATGAGACTTATCATCCCATGTAAGAGAATCAAATTACAGTTGTTAGTTTGTACAAAAGGTTAAAAAAGGCTTGACCTTTAGGATAGGAAAAACTCATATAATCAACACAGACATAACGCCATATAATATAGTATACTAAAATTTAGGATGAGCCCCTCATTTGAACGGAAATACAGTAAAAAAAAAATCAAATGCCCTATTTTAAAATTTAACACCCCATTTTGAAAAATCCTAATTTTGTACTCAATTATTAATTTGAACTAAAAAAAATTCCTAACTTTGAACCCAACTCAATAAAAAAAGGCCAACCCATACAATGGCGATATAAAAAAACATTTTTTTAATCCAAGAATAAAAAAATGTGCCTTAAGAGTGAGATGAGATATCTTATTGAACTGTATGCCCTCGAGTAACCTAGAAAGAAAAAATAAAATCAAGGATTAACTCATCTAGCTCTAAACAATATAAATGCACAAATTTATATCTAGATCTAAACAATATTCATAGATCTGGAAAAAAAAATATTCATAGATCTATAACATGAAATCTTTATCTCAGACCCGGGTGTGGATGATGAGAACCCAAATCGAAAAATTAACTATCTTTATAACTCAAAAATACATAGAGGAACATAAAAAGGCAACCCCAAAAGAAAGAATCTAAATCGAAATTCTAAAAAATAAATATCTTTATAAATAAATAAAAACATAAAAGGAATGTAAAAATGCAACCTCCAAACAAAATTAGTTGATATATCTGCAAAATGAAACCAAAATTAGTTGATAGATCTGAAAACAAATCGCACCATAGTTAAGTCTACAAAAAAGGGTGATTGTGTGTGTGGGAGAGATGGCGATCTTGATTGTGTGTAAGATAGGGAGATTGTGTGTATGTGTGTGTGTGTGTGAGAGAGAGAGAGAGAGAGAGAGAGAGAGAGAGAGAGGTAACCTGTAGTGTGAGAGGTTGAGGACGGAAATGTGGGAGGGTGAGGCAACAGCGGGCAAATAGATGAAATGATGGAGGGTTTTTAGTGTGGATTGAACGAATGAAAGACGAGGGTAAGGCAGGTTCAAGAGTTAATATGTCTCACTTGCCATGTCACAATACTTAAATGGTGGCATGGCACAATCTCAGACCCCTTAGACCGCTTAAAAAAATTCGATCTCGGCCGTTGATATTTTGGAACAGCAAAACACCCTCCTCTCATATTATATAGATGTCTAAAACTGAAAATTATGCATAATTGTGTACGATTTGCATTTACATGTATATGTTCATGTTAATACCAATAAATACATGTTAATACCTAACTGACAGGTTGATCGCATTTTTGGGACATTGAGTATGTGTTCACTTTTTTAAAACATTAGGTCCTTAATCTTTTACTTTCACTTTTTGACCTGAAACTTTAATAAACGCAAAATATACGAAACTTATACATTTGAAAGATCCTAGAAGATATCTATCAAAAGAGTCCTTGAAATGATAGGTAAATTGAAGTTTAAAAAATCACCGCAATGATTGGCTTAACAAACTATGAAATTAAATCTCTAAATGAGATCTATCAAAAGAGATCAATTAAACAAAGATAATTTTAAAGGTGTTAAAGTTTCATTTTTCACTCTCACCGTTTTCTAATATTTCGTTTCTAGTGAGTTGGGTTTGTGGTTTTTTCTCATGGACTTTGAAGATGGTATTTAGAGTATATGTTATAATGTGATTTTTTTTTGGAGGATTTTCAAAGAGAATCAATGTCAGAAAATTTGATAATAGTATTAGTTTTTTTAAGAAAAGATATATTTTAATATACTTGCTCTTTTTTTGTTTAATCAAAAAAGATTGAGACGATTTATAGAAAAATGTTAAAATGTTGTAAGTTAGTTTATAAACCAGCACATATTTGTATGTCATTTTTTGCATTTGCTTTGTTGGTAGAGAAGTATTTGAAAGTGGTAAGTTTATTCATAGTTAAATAACATACATTTATATGTACATGCATTTTATGAAAACACGTGACATTTTTTTTCATGAAAGTATATGCAAATTTACATGTACTTTACAAAGTACATGCAAAAAATCGCATTTTTCTGAAGGCGTTGTTTACCTCAAATGTCTCTTCAACCCAACCTCTCTTTCTCATTAGTTGACACCACCAACAACCATAGCACCCCCTCAGGCAATATATATATATATATATATATATATATATATGTGTGTGTGTGTGTGTGTGTGTGTGTGTGTGTGTGTGTGTGTGTGTGGTTGGGGGGGGGGGGTGACTGGCGATTCCCACTCCCCTAAATTCCTCCCTCACTCCCTTTTAACATGAAATGACAATTATGCCCATAGTCTTACCCAGTTTTTATTTCCAACCAAAACAAATACATGTGATAAAAACTAAAAATTTGTTTTGAATTAAAAAACTTTTTAATAAGAAACTATTTGAAAAATAAAATAAAAATCATTTTTAACTTTTACGATTATTTAAAAAAAAACATTTCAACTGTTTTAAAAAAATTTATCTGTTTTTTAATTAAAAAATTGTTTATAAAAAGTAAAAATTTCTTTTATTAAAAAAAAATCGTCTTTACAAAAATAAATTGTTTTAACTATTTAAAAAATGTTTTTTATATTTTTTACAAAAGCATTGTTTTTAAAACAGTTTTGTTTTATACAATTTTTTAAATAAAATAATTAAACCTCCAATAATATACCAACTGAAATACATAAAATATAGTCAGACCAATGATCAATTGACACGTGGACCCCGTTGAACTTATAAAAGATAGCTGATATACTTATAATATAGATGAACCACGTTAAACCTCGTGTCTATTATTTTCATATTTGTTGAACTTATTCTTGATAATCAGGTTATTATCTAATTACCATTTTTAGGCATCAACACCAACCATAAACAATGTGTTTAACATAAATAGACCATTTTTATAATAATAAAATATTTATTTTAAAAAAATGTTTCTTTTAAATAATTTGTATAAGTTTTTTTAACTTTATATAAACGTTTTAAAAAGGAAAAAAAACTATTTTCCCTGTTAAAAAAAATTAACTGTCATTTTTAGAAATTATTTATAAAAACTAAAACAACATTCTATATAATATAAAAGCCAATTTTTTTTAATATAAACTGTTTTAGCTATTAAAAATTTGTCTTTTATATATAAAAACTGTAAATTTTATTTAACAACTGTTTTGTAAAAAACGATTTAAACATTTTTTTGTAGTGTTTTATTTTGTTAATAGAAAAGACTGTTAATTTTTTCATAAATTTTTTAAAAATAAAATGTAAATTTTTTTTTTTAGAATTCGTATTGTTAGAAGCTAAAACACTTTAATTTTGTAAAAAAATAAATTATATTATCTAAAAAGTTAAGAGAGTTTTTATACAATTTTTTAAAAAAATTTTATAAATATTTTTTTTATATTCAAAACAATTTTTATTTGCGTATATTTTGAATTGTTTAAATAATTTATACAACAGTTTTTTAAAACAATAACTAATTTTTTTAAACAGTGGAATTATTTATTTTACTTTTTAGACTGGTTCTATAAAGTTTAAACAATTTTTTATACAAAATTTATTTTATATTTTTTGAAAAGAGTTTTTTTAAGTAAACATTTTATTATATTCAAAATATTTTTTAATATAAATAAAACTTTTTTATTAAATAAATTAAATACTTACTTTAGTTAGGATAAGAAAGTGAATATAACTTTTTGGTATAAATGTAAATTTGGAATGAATGAAAAAGAGTTAACAGGTTTAAGGGCTTTAGAGTCTTTGAATATTAATAGGGAGTGGGTAAAGAATGAGGGGGAGTGGTAATAGCCGGCTTCGTGTGTGTGTGTGTGTGTGTTGGAAATCATTTTTTGGGTGAAAACAATTTTTTTTTGCGTAAACAGTTTTTTTGTTGTTGGAAATCATTTTTCGGTGAGAAACAGTTATTTTTGTTGTTGGAAATCATTTTTGGGTGAAAACAGTTTTTTTTCCTGCGAGATATTTTTTTTTTTATATCTATTAGTATTTTTGACTTTTTTTCTTCGTAATTTTTTGTTTTTTCAAAAAAATTTTTTTGTAATTTTTAGAACTTTAAATAAAGAGTCATAATTTGTTTTATTTGACACTTACATAAAGGTACTATTTAGTTTCAATATACCCATAAAGGTACTATTTTTAAAAAATAGTTTTTATTTTATATAAAATATTTTTTATGTTTTATGAGGGTATAAAAAGTGAGAGTTACAAAAAGTGAGAGATATAAAAAGTGAAAGTGAAAAAAATGAAATGGGTTAAAAAAGTGACGGTTTGGAAAAGATGAAAAATTAGGGTATTTTTATCTTGAAATAATAAAAGGTGTGGGGAAGCTAAAAGGGGAGTGATATATATATATGTAGAGAGAGAGAGAGAGAGAGAGAGAGAGAGAGAGGAAGACTCACTTATATCATGATATATACATCACACCATATTTCACATCTAGTTCTAGGTTCTAAAAAATCATTTTTTTTCTAATATTTTTAATTTTCTCTAGAAATTAACATTCATATCAACCCATATTCAAAAAACTAGATCAAAATAAATTTTGTAGATATTTTTAAAAATTTCACAAATAGTTGTTGGCATGTGCCCTTATAAATAAGATATTTTGAGCAGTTTTTTGTGAATTTTTTAAAAATAGCTATATAATGTATTTTGACCTAATTTTTTTAACATGAGTTTATTGAAAGGTTAATTTCAAAAGAAAAATAAAAAATTTGAAAAAAAAAATTAGGGCCTACATATAGGTGTGTTGTATGAATGATGTATAGAGCATAAAACACTGCTCATTTACGGACTGACCCGCACATTAACAGTCCGAACTAGACGTGTGACATCTGACGGTGAGCCTCCAAAAGAAAGAGAGAGGACCGATAATTTTGCCAATAATTTCCGGGGGTGAAGAAATGTGTAGAATTTGAAGGGTTTGTATTATACATGTGCGAGTCAGTCAAAGGTAGCACAATTCTTGAAATCAAATTCGTGGTGGCGTAGATCTTATTGGAAATGGAGTAAAATAAAGAAAGAGATTTTGTCGCCGAAGGTTGATGGAGAAGCAAAAATCAGATGAGAATGAGATGAACGTCGCTCGACGTTGTTGTCTCAGAAAGAGGAAGGAGATCGCCGATGATGGTGACTCTATCGAGCACATTGTTATTGATGATGATATAGTGCGTCTTTATTGAGGGCTTAAGTATGCTGTTGATATTTAAGGGCCCGTTTGGCAATCCAATTCCAAGGTTTGGAATTGGAATTGAAAGGCCAATTTCAATTCCGTGGAATTCAAATTGGCCTTTCAATTCCAATTCCAAGCCTTGGAATTGGGTTGCCAAACGGACCCTAAGTGTTGTTAAAAATCTACAGACTCGAGTATTCATTAAAGTAAACGATGGAATCAATAGTGAAAGTCCAACATTATAAAAGAAATAAAATAGTGAAGATGATTTTTTAAGAATTTTAAACATATGCATTGCCGAGTAAATTTCTTACAAAAATATAATTAATAATCCACTTCGTCTAACGGGTTAGCCCACTAGTCAAATCGGTGGCTTATGACCCAGTCTTTCACCTTTCGTAGTTCAGTAATTTTGTATAGGGGTGTGTAAGATCCAAACTGAAGCAATTAAATCGATCGATTCAATCTAAACAAATCCAATCTGATTAAAGAATAGACTTAAATTGGTTTGGATTGGATTTCATTTTTAAAAGACCAACCTTAATTGAATCAATTACGATTTTGTATACAAAAATTGATGAAACTGATCCGAACTGATTATATATAAAATATATTTATTCAGAAATATGTGTCATAATATTAAGAATTGTAATATATAATAGTTTGTAGTAGTATACACCTTACCATCTATATTAGGGTTAAATAATCAACATTGAATTTTATTGTATTGAATTCGTTGGATTGGTTTGAATATACTGTAAGGGATTAGATCCAAACCAAATTCAATTACGATTAAACATGATATAAATTAGAGTAATCAAAACACATTAGGAATCAATCCAATTAAGATTGGCAACTAAGATTGGTTCGGATTCTGAAATTGAAAAATGACTTCAATTGCATTGAGTGTGGTTCTTCTCATATTGGCCGGATCCAAACCGATGCACATGTTTTACAGTAATTTCTCCAATTTCTAAGCTCAATGAGTTTTGAGAATCTTTCCACTCATTATTGATTAGATTTTAATGGAATATTAAGCTCTTCAGTAGATAGTATCACATGAAACACGTCATGAAATGACACCAGAGGAGATAACACTATGATAATAAAAAAGATAGAGATGTCTGTTTTTATATATCTCGATGATATCCCTCTATCGATATATAATTTGTTCTGATATGAAGTACAAAACCAAGTCCTTTAGTGCATGCATATGTCATAAGAAAAAAACTAAATAAGAAGGTGGAATAAACACGTGATCGTCAAGCTACCACTACATCTTATCTGCTTCATATTATAAATTTCCATTCTGTCAATGACAAAGTGATAATTATAATAATGATATATTCTTCTTGTTTTATATAGTTAAAATATCTTATAAATATTAATATGTAGCTTCCAGCCTCCCACGAGGCAATGTTAAAATGGAATTGGACGGCAGCTAGCGTGTGTAAATATAGAAATACTACCCTCTATGTATTGATCATCAGGGATATTCTTTTAAGTTTGTTCTTAACTTGATGAGAAAGTCGATGATCTTTCGTCAGCACCAAATTCCATTATAGCTAGAAAATTTCGTGCAATAAAAAATGAGCAATATTAGGAAAACTCAGTTTTTTTATTTAATTTTAAAATATGGTGATATGTCATCATCATATTGGGGGGTGAATCACATGAATTCCACTAAAAATATTGAGTATTGATGACACGTCACGAAATCTCAAAATTGAATAAAAAAATTAGATTTCCTTAACATTTTTCATAAAAAAAATTCCATGAATATTATTACTTTTAGACAACAAAAGTGCTCAGTTTGTATGAATATCGTGATTGACTGTTTTTCTTATACAGAAAACTATTGATTTTTAATATTTTATTATTCAGGAATTTAATTATACATATATTTATGAAAAAATAATTTCGCTAAATATAATATTTTATATATTCTCAGTTTCTGATGAAAGCATTTCTTACTAACTTCATGAAGATTTTTTCCTACGAGAAACAAAAAAAATAATGTAAGAAACTGTACCACACAAATCATCTCTTTTTCTGTTGTTTCTGATTTCTCATAATAGTAAACTATTTGCCGTCAATTTTCAAACTTCACAATCAATAAATTTACACTAATATTTATTATGAATACTTACGCCACAACAGTAGGGTAACTGTAGTTATTAGGGTAACTATACTACTTATAGACATGGATAGTTACATGGTTTACTTTTTCGGGCATTACACATGTTATTTTACTGGGCGAATATGCTAAGCACTGCACTCAACACGTACCTAAAGAGAGAAGGAAACCTACACACGCGCACAAATATATATATATACATATTAGTGTCTATCATTTTTGATAAAATAATAAAAAAAATATTTTTGAGTTAATTTTTTTTTATAATTTTTAAAAATTTCAGTAGCACCGTAAAAAAAATTTAACTCAAAATGATTTTTTTTGCTATTTTAAAAAAATCGATCAAACTTGGTTAGATTTTAACAAATTAAAAACTGACAAAGTTTGACCAATTTTTTTAAAATAGCAAAACAATTCATTTTGAACTGACTTTTTTTAAGGTCATACTGAAATGTTTAAAAACCATTAAAAAAAATCAAGTCAAAAATAATTTTTTTTACTATTTTAAAAAAAATGGTCCGCACGAAGGATATGTAAACTGAGTATGCATGAGATTCTTTGTGTGTGTGTGTGTATATATATATATACTGTCCTACTCTTGTGCGGACTAGTACGCATTTTAAGAATGCGGACCGGATATGTGTCACCTAGCGGTGAGCTTAGAAAAGAGAGAGAGTGTGCCTATAATTTAAGCAATAATTTCTAGGCGCACCGTTAGGTGACACATATTCGATTCACATTCTTAAAATGCGAACTAGTCAGCATTATTATTTATATATATATATAAAATCCAAAACTAATTGAGAAAATTTATGAATCAACTCAGATTTTTTCCGCTCTCAAGTATAATATATTAAAATTAAACTTATGGTGTGTTTGATGACAAGAATTCCATACCCTTTGCTTTCCTTCTTTCCCCACTTTTGTTTTAGGAGAAAGAAAAAAGACAATTAGAGTTATGGTAATTGGCTTGCCGTAGAGGGCAGTCATTAAGCTGGAGATAGACTTGGGTTATGTGAGGGTTTATAGCTGATGGTATTTTCTTTAACAATTAATAACACCATCAAACGGACGTTATGGGGAACCGGCTATGTTAAATGTTCTCTAATAGGCACAGAAGAAGGGTACGCTAATTAAATCATTATGCTTTGCCCTAATTATTGAGCTCAACAAATTTACTCTGTGATAAATGCAAAAAAGTTAGTACATAGAGTCGCATAAGCCCGAGCACACGTCTCCGCGTTTTAGGGGCAACAAAGCTCTTAAAAAAAAAATACATATTCGCTAAGAAACGTTATAAACATATTTGACAACAAATACCTACAAATTAACATGCCAATGAGAGAAATAAGCAGATGCAAGAGTGTTAAAGATGTGGGCCTCCTCCATCACTAATAAATAACTGTTTTTCATATATTTTCTGTCAGATTACATCAATAATTTATTATTTTGACATAATTTAGGTCATATTTGCATTTTTTATCTTTGCAGGAAGATCAACGTCGGAAACTTCTTTACAAAGGAGAGAAATAAATATGTTTTAAGTCTAAGTTAAACTGAGAGGAGAAACAAAATGAGTCAATGGGTAGATTCTCCGTGATTTCGGAACATATGAGTATCAACATGATAAGACATAATAGTTTATGAGTCAAGTTTTGTATTGACCATCTTTGCCAACATACATTATATTCGACTAGTTTAAGCAAATATGAAATATTTTTAGTTAGGCATTTTAAAGAGTTTATTTATATATTTTGGTGTTAATTTAATTGTAGTGAATTATACTAAATATGAGCTTTTGTAAAGCTAATAAATTAATGGATCTAATTTTGTTTGCTAACCGGGGGATGTGTTAATGGTATAGGATTCAAAATAATTTCGTATCTTAATTGATATTAACCCGTGAATACGCATGACATGTTAAATTAATGAGTCGTACTAAAATATGTTTTTGAGCTAACAAATAAATTACATGTTTTAACACTAAATTGATAAGATCCGAACATGATAAATGACGACATAACTACGACCCAACGTGACCCATTAGTAGGTGTGTAGTAACTGTAAGTTCTTATCATTGCCAGTATAGTTTATAATAATTAAAAATATTGGGGTTTTAATTTCTTAGAAGAAAGGCACCATTTTTATGCGAAATTGCTGAATATGAAAGACAATAATATGTGCCCAAGCTTTTCACATAGTAATGCTTAAATGAGAAGAAGCATAGGGGTTTATCATAATCAGCCGTAACTAAGTTCTCCGATGGTTACGAGCCTTTTGAATTTCGAATTGGGATCCATGATAAAAACAAAATAAAAAATTGACAACTTGTTTCGGGATAAAAAAGAAACAAAGAAAAAAATAAACACCCGAAACTGCTATTGTCTCTGTTCTCACTCGCACACGGATACAAGCAAAAAAGAGTCAAAATGTCAAACTTGAAAACCCAACTACACATCAAAAGAGCGTTTAAGTATAAAATAATAATTATTTTAAATAGGAAAGTCACTATTCCGGCTTGTACTACTTCTCCAAGTTGCCACCTTTTTCCACCAATTTCCAAACTCATCCATGTATCTATATAAACCCCACTTCCCTGTCCTCTACATATTAACTCTCTCTCTCTCTCTCTCTCTCTCTCTCTCTCTCAGAAAAACTCTGTGTTATCAATCAATCAGGACCTTTTTGTATCAATCAATCAGTGTTTCCAAATAGGGGAATATGGAAGTTATAGGTAGATCAAGTCGAGTCACAGAAGTAGAAAATGAAGATGAGATGGAGCTGAGAAGAGGTCCATGGACTGTTGAAGAAGACTTCACCCTCATTAATTATATCGCTCACCATGGCGAGGGTCGCTGGAATTCTCTAGCTCGCTGTGCTGGTACGTTCACAACTCACTATACAAACACACACATATATATATCCACTACTTCAGCCAACACTACCCTAGTTTCTTGTTTTCAGTTTATTGAAATGGGTTTGTTTTCAATAATATTTCTATAGACCACGGGCGATACCTTTCGCTTTTATAAACAAAGGCATCTCAATATAGCAAAAGCTGCTCTCTCATATAAGAACATAAACCAATAAGATAGCGAATCGAAAAGCAAGTTATTTATGATCATGAGATACATAAGCCGTACCATACGATAATGAAAAAGCAAATAACTATTTTGTAAAGTTTTAGATAAAGATGCACATCAAGTACCCAAACAAGTAAAAAATAAAATAGATGATCCATATATTTTACGCATTTTCATGTGACACTTATGTAAACCAATATATGTAATTAACCATAGAGCACTTTACCAAAAACAAAATTACTCTAAAAATCTTAGTGATCGACATTCGACTCTATTGCAGAAATGGATTCCTCAAGTTTACTCACGTAGATAGTGATTCATCTATATATAGTATAAAATAGGTAGAGAGGTTTCTTTTCTTTCAGTTTTCTTTGATTACAGCTAGCTAACACGTAAACCTTAATTAAATGGAACAGGTCTGAAGAGGACTGGAAAGAGCTGTAGATTAAGGTGGCTCAATTATCTCCGTCCCGATGTTCGACGTGGAAATATCACTCTTGAAGAACAACTACTGATTCTTGAACTTCATTCTCGATGGGGCAATCGGTATGTCTAGTTTCATTTCGCATTCAAGTTCCTTTTACTTTTAAACTGACACCAAAAACAAATTATGGAGTTTTGGAAAGATAATTACATGAACTATTTGATTATGCATTTTGTATCAAAGAGGACAAATTATGTGGTTCAAAAATGCTGTTAAGAGGTCTCAAAGGGTCTTTATTTCTTTCACTCGAAAAAAATTGGATGATTAAAGGAGATGTTTCCCTTCTATCGTCATGTTTTATTTTTACTTGTTTGATTTATGTTACAAGGATTGAAAACTAATTAAACAATTGCAGGTGGTCGAAAATTGCTCAACACTTGCCCGGAAGAACTGATAATGAGATAAAGAACTACTGGAGAACCCGTGTCCAAAAACACGCGAAACAGCTCAAATGCGACGTTAACAGCAAGCAATTTAAGGACACCATGCGTTACCTTTGGATGCCAAGGCTAGTTGAGAGAATTCAAGCGGCAGCCACAACCACCACCACTACAGGAGCTTCCTCCTCTGCCACCTCCACCAACACCAATTACCCTCTCAACACCCACACAAACATGGATATTGTTGGGGACCCATTTAGTTTGCCACTGGCCACTTCTGCTGGCCCTGGCAACTTCATAAATCTCCAACTTACCCCTAGCTTCACGTCCGAAAATTCTAGCACGGCAGCCTCATCCGACTCGTTCGGAAAATCACAAGTGTCTCCAGTTTCCGAGATGACAGATTGTTGTTACAATTATCCGGTTCATCAAAATCAAAACCCAAACCATGATTATGTCCCAACTAATCATTATCAACTGGGGTTCTCGGAATCCTTAATTAGTCCATGTGGTTATTTTAACCAAGGGATGGATTTCCAAGCTGTGGACCCAAACAACACTTGGTTGGACGGTGGAGAAGTACTAGACAATTTGTGGAATGTTGAGGACATTATGTTCTTACAGCAATTGAACAACAATATTTGAAAAGTTTGGAAATTAAATTGAAGGGTCAAATTTAGTGTAATTTAGGATACATACATAAGTTGTGTTTTTTTTTTTTAAATGTGATTTTTCTTTTTCTTTTTGGGTTGGGGCTACAATTGTAATTTGAGGTTTTTAATCTCATTCATTGATATTGACTTTAAGAGTTTTTTTTTTATTTATTTTGAAGATACTGACTAAATTATAGAAGCTTTGTGTTGGCTTAATACTATCATAATGGTTAGATGTGCATAATTGGTTCCACTATCTTTGTTTACTTTTCCTTTTATATATGTCATTGTTGCTTGCTACTAAAAAACAGGTGTAAAAGTGATGGAATTTCTGAAACATACTCCACGGGGTCTGAACCACAATAACAAAAGGTCGTTGTCCTAGTTCTAGATTAGGAGAAAAACGAGTCCCTTAACAGTGATTTAGTGACGTGGCTTATTCTAAAATTATGTAAAGCCTGCTTTAATTAACTATAATCTTATATCGATTATAGTTAATGAATCATGATGCTCGAATCCCACGTGAGTGGCCTGTGATGTGAGGTCATATGTCAATGTGACCCATTATAAAACTTCTTTTGGTTTCCTACTTGATATCGTACGGACAAGTATATACATATTGAGGTGTGCATATGTATAGAGAGAACTCAATACATATCTTGTATTTCTGGAAAAAATTAAGATTAACATATTTTATGGCATTATTTAGTCAACTACTGCATATATAAAGTTAAATATGTCATGTAAAACTGGAAAACAGATTGTATAGACAACTTAGAAAATAAATATCTACTTATATGGTGTGTAAGGGTAGTTCGTCTTTTGAAAATGAGATGAGAAATTGGAAACAAAAAATAGTTGTACACGTGGGAGGAGGGTGAATGAATGAAAACGTGATGGAATAGTAGTAGATGAGGGAGAGAGAGTAATGGGTATGGCGGCGAGAATCTTTGTAGGCCGCGTGCCATTTAGAGAAACCATCAAAGTGGTCCTATGAAGAGAGGTGTTGAAGGGATGCCACTTGTCCACTCTTATTAAATACATATAAATATGGTTAGGCTTTTAAAGGCTTCCTAGACGGAAGCACTCACAGCCGCAACCTTGAAACAACGTTTTCTCACAAGTCTTATCGCTCAATTCACTCGAGGCGCGTATTTTTTATTTATCTTTTTTTTTTCGAAAAAATTAATTTCAAACTCACACATGAAATTAAATATATTTTTTAAACACGTTATGCATCGGCGCTTGTTCGAGATTTATGTCACTGGGACCATGTGAGGCCTAGACAGGAGTATTGCAAATGCGATACGTCAGCATGTTTAAAAAATGTATCCAATTTTATGTGTCAGTGTAAAAGAATCATTTTCGATAAATCCCAAAGGTTAACTAAAGTCATTGAATTGCTAAGTGTAAGGACATATTTTTCATCATGTTTTAAGTAACTAGTTTACATTGAGTATGACAAATTCCGTTCCATCCGTCAAGGCATTCAAGTTCACACGTTCAAGAAGACGGTTCCGAATATCAAGCATCTTCAACAAAGTTCTATGACGAGACGTAATTTTGTTATGGATTTAGTTTTGTGTTACTTAGATTTTTTTACTAAGTATTAAGATATTTTCCTAAACTGTTTTTTTTTATCAAAATGAGGCGTTTTTATTAAATGTTTTCAAATAGTTTTTGAACAAGTGGTCGTTTGAATGACATTAGATGTAGTTACTAACGATCAAAGAAACGACCATAAAAAAATAAAGCAGTATGTGGTCGTTTGATGCAACAAAGATACAACCCTTCGTGCGACCTATCAAACGACATTGCATGTCATTAGAAGCAGTCGTTTGAACGACTTACCAGTGTCGTTCGAGCGACATTGCTATGTCGTTTGAACGACGGGAGCGAAAAAAATTTATTTTTAAAAACTCGCCAACAGGTCTTCAAAAATTATTATGACTTAGAAAAAACGCCTCATTTTTTATAAAAACATTTTATAAAAAATATCCCAAATAAATACGTGAACATTACTAACTCTAATTAAAATTGTACCTCTAATGTAGTGGAGTTAGTGGAAGTCGGTTGAAGATGCACGACGCATGTTGAATAATGATGGGTGCGTGTTGACACTAATGGGGGCATGTTGATGATGCGTGATACTACATATTCGAATGATGAATGTCAAGGTTGAACGTGTTAAGACGTGCCAAATGTATTAGTATACGACGTATTAACTTGGATTTAGGACAACTCAGAAATTCCTAAATTCTAGAAGGGCATTTATAAAATCATGTCCTTACAAATCTCCCCATATGTCTATGCCGGTACATTCGTAAAAATTTGATTTATGCATCCCAAAATAAATTCTAAGACATACAATCTAATATTCCCAAAAACCAATAAATGGAAATATCAAAGTACATGTTTTCAAAATCTTCAACATCTCCAAATCTTTAATTCTCCAACGTTTATTTGCCATCATTTAGGTGTGCAAAATAATGATCCTGAATTTGTACCCACACATGAGACAATAAATAAATACCCGTGACAAGAAAAAGTTTGAAATATAATGATAAGCTAAAAGCAAGGTTCTAAAAAACGCGGGGCGTGATCGAGGCGTGGAGGCCAAACCTTAAGCCTTAAAAGCCTTGGTGGGCCTTGGCGTAAAAAGGCGTGAAAAGACGTTTAGGCCTTCTTAATATATTTTGGTATTTTTTAACCATAATAAGGCTATTAAAATACTAAAATTGTACATATCATAAAAACATGTCTGAATATATGCAAATTAAAATACTATTTGATTATTTTGGATGAGATAATGGTCCAGTTAGTAAAAAAATTCTTTAAAAGGCGATATCGTTTCACTAAAGCATTGTCGTTTTTAGAAAAAAAGGGCGCCGTAAGGGTTTTACTAAGAATAAGACGTAAAAAACTTAAGGCGAGACGTTTCTTTCAAGCCTTAAGCCTAGGCGGGTTTTTCAGAACAGTGGCTAAAAGACACAATATCAATTACGTATAAGCAAATCATTAAATCAAACTAAAATCTACTCCCCCATTATTCATTCTACCCCTTTTTATGATGTCTCCAAATAGATAAATAAGAAGAAACATAGCAATGTATACGGAGAGTGTCACAAGGTAATAAACTTCTCTTTTTCAATTTTTCAAAATTTTTCTTACAAAAAATATACAACACATAATCACACCATGAAAGAACACTAAGACAACCAAGTCGATGATAGCGTAAATGACGAGGTTTGAACAATTTCGATAGGAAACCCAATGCAAACATTCTTAACATATGTGCACAGTGAATTTTGGACATTCCTAACGAATGAACTCAAAATCGTCCTTTGGTGTAAAAATATTGAATGTAAATTACACCGACTCAATCTAATCAACAAATTAAAGTCTAAAATAATTTACACACCAATAACGTATAAAACTATGTAATGCTTTTTCAAGACTTCGTCAGGACGTGCAAACCCGTTGATTTTCACCCAAGGTCCCTAATAAATAAAAATGACCATCTTTGTATATTATAGTATATTCTTTGGAATGATCATATAAACTAAACTAGTTTGGCCTTTGCTAGTTTTTTCAATGCTACACTTTTTAGCTCTTTTTAAACTCTTTGGGACTTGGCTACTTTTTATAATGCCGCGCTTTTTTTGGCCCGTCTTAAACGGTAACTTTCTCGCAAAGGATAAATGTGCCTTTCGTAGCCTTTTTTCGATGTATATTCAGCATTTTTCACACTAAATAAATTCCTCGCGGGCAACGGTTTTTATATGCCCTACTTTTATTGTCAAGTTTTATCGCATTTGGTACACTTCGATCAACATGTAATAGACAAATAAAATAATCACATAAATTCGTGCATGTGTGCATTAAAGGAGATAAGGAGTCAAACATGTACAAAGATATCACTAATCACATTGAAATGATTTCAAACATTATAAAGCACATGGACGAAATTATGTAGCGTCTCAAATCACTATAAAAAAATCATGTAAAATATGGAAATGATGGCGTGACTTTGGTCATCCTAAATGTTCATCCATAAAATGTGTAAAAATAAATACAAAAATCTTTTTGCATTTTTAAAAAAAATACGAAAAAAATATAATACACAAAAAATGTTACAAATAATATAGTCTTGCAATAGGAACCATATGATATATGAGCATAAAAAATGTATCCAATACGAGACATGATAACCACCCCCCAGAAAACTGTTCAGATTCCTAAAGACTTCATAAGACTCTCGATTCTAAGGGCATCTAAGGATTCATGAAAATATCGGCTAACTGGAGGTCGATGGACACAAAACTTAAGAACACGACTTTCTACTAACTCTCGGATAAAGTGCTCGCTTATCTTAATGTGATTTGTGCACGAATGCTGGACTCGATTGCGGGATATGTGTATCGCGCTCGTGTTATCACAGAAAATAGTCATGGTGTCTTGTGAAATCCCATTGTCCTCCATCGTTTACTTCATCCACACAAGTTACGTGCAACAACTTCGGATGACTATGTACTCAACCTCCACAATGAACAAAGAGATAGAGTTTTGCTTCTTGCTCAAACAAGAGACAAGAGAAGAACTAAAATAAAAACACCCACCAGAAGTGCTCCTATATCCCCGACCCAATCGACATCCGAATAGGCGGATAAACAGTCATCGCTATCAAAGGAATACCCAATGCCATATGAGAGAATCCCACTCACGTATTTGATAATACGTTTAAGAGCGAGTAAGTGCGACTATTTCGAGGACGCCTGATACCGCACACAGACTCCAACACTAAATGTAATATCGGGACGATTGGCAGTAAAGAAAGGAATACTACCTATCATACTCCGATACAAGGTTTTCTCTACGTCCTTGTCTGAAGTGTCCTTGCTAAGCTTAGTTCAAGTACTCATTAAGCTACGTACGTTCTTAACGGAGTCTGAACCAAATGTCTTCACAAGGTCTCTTGCATACTTAGATTGGGAGATGAACATCCCATTCTCTAGCAGACAAACTTGAAGACCAAGGAAGAATGTAAGATCACCAACCATGCTCATCTCAAACTCACTCTTCATATCCTCCTCAAAGTCGTGAGCATGGTGGGAGTATGTGGATCCAAATACTATGTCGTCCACATAGGCCTGGGCAATCAAAATAGCACATTTTTCCTCTCCTAACAAATAACGCCTTATCTAATCCCCCTCTCCTGAAGCCAAGGTCCAAGAGATAGGAAGTAAGTCTCTCGTACCAAGTACATGGTGCTTGATTCAAACCATACAGGGCTTTTCTCATATAATAGACGTGTTCAGTGTGCTTAGGGTCTTCAAACCCTTTTGGTTGTATCACGTAAACCTCCTCATATAGAATGCCATTTAGAAAGTCACTCTTGACATTCATCTGATATAACTTGAAGCGCAGATGACATGCGATAGCAGGTAGTAAACGGACGGACTCGAGCCTCTCAATAGGAGCAAATGTCTCCTCAAAGTCTACACCCTAAATCTGTGTGTATCCCTGAGCGGCCAACCTAGTCTTATTGCATATAATAGTACCATTGTCATCCATCTTATTCTTATAGATCCACTTGGTACCAATCACGTTCTTCTCACTAGGTCGGGGGACAAGTTCCACGATATCATTCTTTCTAAATTGAAGTAATTCATCCTATATAGCGGATATCCAGTGTTCAAGTATAAGTCCTTCTTTAACGTTCTTGGGCTTGACTTTAGACGTGTAGAACAGAAAGCTAACCATGTTCTCTCACTGAGCACGAGTCTTAACCCCTAATGTGGGATCTACTAGAGTGGCAGAAGGATCATGACTCTTGTGAACCCAAGTAGGTGTATCCTCTAAATCAGGAGTAGGGTCCACCCTGGGTGTGTGGGGGACAATGGGATCATCACATGGAAGTGCATCATAATCACACAAAAGGTTAGGATCAATAAATGCAGGAGGTTCATCATCTTACATGGTGATGTTTATTGACTCCATAACCTTATAGTTGCTCAAGCTAAAAACCCACTATGCTCTACTTATCGATGAATATCCTAACAGAATTCTCTCGTCGCTCCGGGAGTCAAACTTTCCTAACTGCAATTTATCCCTAAGAATGTAGCACTTACTTCCAAAGACCCAGAAATACGAAAGGTTGGGCTTCTTACCTCACTACACCAAATCTGTCAGATTGTCAACGTCAATGACCGTGACAATTCTAGGGGTGACAATTTTTGTTGTCACGGACTTATCATGGTCATTGACCGTGACAAGTTCATTAGAATTTTCACGGTCATGTCACGATCTTTGACCTTGACAAGATTTGTCACGGTCAAAGACCGTGACAAACCCGTGACAATATTTAAAAAATTATCACGATCAATTACCGTGATAAATTTGGGCAAAATTTAAAAAAAATTACTGGGCAGTTAATAAAATTTATTGTGTTCATCGAAAAATAAAATAGTTTTTTTATCTGAAATATTTTCAAATACAGTAAATATTTACTATGCAAAAATTACACCTACAGTAATATTTACCATTTGCCTAATGACCGAAGAAAACACGTTATCTTTATATTTTAAATATTTTCCATCATAAGGCTCGATTAGTAGCATTCAAAAATATATATTTTGTAAATTATGAAATTGTATATCGAAAGTTATAGTTATTTAAAATTTCAAAAAGAAAAAAAGTAACTACCATTTTTAAACTTGGAAGGAATATAGGGAGATGAGTATATTAGTAACGAAAAAATCTATAAATTTATAAATTGGACTTAATTAATGGTCGATTAGCCAATAGGACTTAATTAAGAAAAATCCTCAAAATAGGACTTACATATAATAATACCTGTTAACTGGGTTATCACATTAGTTATTAGGACTAAACAAGAATACAAACAAAATATTTAAATAAATGGGCCAATAAATGTATAGTCACCAACATAAATACATATTTTATAAAAAGACACATATTTTTAGTTTAACTCATTTAGTCCCTCGAATATCCATTTATTGAATATTCTCTTATTTTTAGTGGCACCCCACTCCACCCCCAACCCCATTGCCATAGCTTCGGTAGGCTCAAACTCCTATTTACCCAATATTCTCTTATTTTTAAAAGTCCGCGCTAGTGCCACCCCACCAAATATAATGTAGACTACTCAATTGTTCTACTTATTACAATTTCAACCCTTCACAAATTATTATTTAGTTTCACAGTTTAAAGGATATATCTAACTATAGCTTTACAAATCATAAAACCCTCTCAGATAATTATTTCATATTTTGTTGTTCCTCATAATAATCTTTTGTAACTTAAGGCATTAGTCTATTTCAAGTTATTAGATTACCTTTAGACATCCTTATTTCTTATTAATCACATAGGTTAATTTTACCACAAAACAATTATAAGTTCATAAACAACATGTAAGACATCACTCATAGTCCATATAGGTGAACAATACCACTATATCTTATCTTAATTAAGTGATTACTCCCAACCCATAGCAGTCCAATAATAGTTATATTGTCCTCATTGACTTCACATTATATATAAGTATGAATTCACATTCATGTTTACCTGTCTTATTCCATTCTTATACATTTACTATGGGTTAATTATGTCATATTTCAAATATATAAAATATCACCAATAGTACAACTAATAGGTTTTGGCATGGAAACCATATATTATATACGACCTGACTCACAAATTTATTACAATACATAAAATTATCGAGTATAGACTTTGCTCTTCCAATACATTGCCTCTATTCATGGCACACATACAATATGCATGGCATCTAATCACGGCTCAAAGAATAACATGCACAGTCTCTACTCATGGCTCATATATAATGAAATAAAGTGCACTAGACCTTTATGTCATATATAGCGTGCTCAAAATGCATATGGCGCAAACTCGCCTTAATACCCATGGATAGATCTTCCACCCGCATAGTTTACCGTAATCTTAACTCAATACAAGATATGGAGCTTGTGCACGCACAACACATAGTATACATTACATATAGTATACACATAACTATATTAAATGGATATAGTTTGAATTTATTCTTAATATGATTATAAGTCTCTATACTTATAAACTTCTGTTAAGAATCTCATTAATCCAATTCTCTTATCTTACATTAATTCGTGTAAACACATTTACGGGCTTTGCATTACATTAATGGATTTGTTCTAAATATTAAGTTATAAATTAACAATAGTTTTTACATCATTTTTATTTAGAAATCCTGTTTATTCGATATTAAATGTGGTGTAAGCGTATTTCCCAACACATGATAATTACATTTTCGTTGTGTTTAATGTGATGACAATAACCCAAGTCATACTCCCCAATCTACAGTTCCAAATATGAATTAAACAATACCTTAAGTCCTAGGTAAATCCCGAGTCACCAAATACACGAGAAGAAGAATTTGTTATTTCATAAATTTACTCGAGTGTGCAGTTTTTGGGTTTGTTGTGAGGCCAAATACACTTGAGTATAATGATCATAACTCCTTATACAAGAGTCCAAATAATGAATCGTTTTTTGCGATGGAAATCCGACTTCTAGATATTTATTTTAGTATATGGACCAACTTCAGATTCAAAGTACACAAATAACTCCATGTTTAGGAATATAGGCTAATTTTTATGGTTGTAATGTTATCTTCCTACTAGTTATTAATTATTCCTAAGCTCCAATTTGACCCAATTAAATTTATTCAAGAAAGTTTAGGGACTTAAAATTAATTTATTAAGAGTCTAAAACATGTAATTATCATATACCTAACAAATATGTATCAAATCAAGTACAAGAGCAATACAACATGATGAAAACAACAGATATGAACCTTAAATGTTCTAACTTGATTGGATAATTTTAATTACCCAATTTTAGTGGGTATTTCATATATATATATATATAGGGAGAGGTTCATAAGTGGACCAAAAGAATAGACTTTTTAATGGACATTAACAAAAAAACACATAATAACACATTAATTTTAATTTATATAGTGTAATTGGTCCGCGCCAGCGGCATCCGAGACCACACCTTCACCCCACTACCCCCCCCCCCCCCACCGCCCCCCCCCCCCCCCCATCCCCACCGCCCCCCCACCCACCCAACCACCATCATCACCATAGCAGCCCCCTTATGACAGCAGGGCTACCATGGGGGTGGGGGTGGGAGGGTGGGGTGGGTGGGGGGCGTGTGTGGGGTGGGGGGGGGGGGGGGGGGATCGATCGATGTGTTATTATGTATTTTTTGTTAAGGTCCATTAAAAAGTCAATTCTTTTGGTCCACTTGTGAACCTCTCCTTTTATATATATATATATATGTATATAACATTATCACAATATTATTAATTAACCAACTTCATAATTAACATAAAATTCTACCCATTTCTCAATTGGCATGTGAATGGTTAAACCCCACATTAACCCAAATAAAGAAATAGTTCAATTTCAAGAGTATGCTATTTAAACATATGAAACATAATCCCTTATCATATAATTTCAGGATTTCAAGGTGGGATAAAGATGATTTCAAATCCAAAAATGGATGAAACCTACAAGATTATCCAATTTCAATCAAAAGCCTCAATTAAACCAAATTACCCATTTAATGCATAAAACCTAATTCACCTCAAAACCCTCAATTATATTATCAATTCTCCACCAACTAATACAATTAATCAAGAATTCAAAAATTTCAATATGATCCCAACCATATATTCACAAAAAATTCAAAATTCAAATCTCAACTATTTAAATAAATTCTAAAACTAGTTATAAGACACCAAGAACCATACTTTCTAATTTCATGCGTAATTCTCATCGACAAAAATCATATTTAAGTATCCTAATGTTCTCAATTGAATAATTAATTCATTCCCATGCATTGTAAAATCTGCTAATGTAACAATACTATGAATTGTCAAAGATGATGACTTTGTATTATTAATTCATTTCTTAATTTGTTCAATTCCTCTTATTGCTTTCTATCCAAGCTTGCCTATTCTATCATCCCTCTCAATTTTTCTATTTCTTTCTCAAGTTGCCTCTCTATGGTTTTGGTGAACCTTATAAGGTTTAATGAATTATAATTAGTCTAAGTTCTCCTTTTCGAAACTCAATCCCAAAATTCTACTTAATCCTATTGACCTCCAAACCCAGCTCTAACATGCTCAAACTCACCCAAGTGGGTTACTCCACTTATAAGTGCACACTCCGATAATTTTTAACTCATTTGGATCCTTAAATATGCCTTAAAACGCATATTGAAATCAAATAATATTTTTAGTCCAAATTTATTATGTTATTATCAAATTATTTTTATTATTATTATGTTATTATTACCATTATCAAATAACACATAAGCATATAAGCGCTACACATAAAAAAAGATGTAAAATGTTAAATCGTTAAAGTTTTTTATTTTTTAATAAAATGTAAGTATATTTAAACCAAAAAGAGTAGAGGCAAAGCCTTATAAACAAGACAAATATAAAGGGCCAAACTAGGAATACGAAAAATTAAATAAATACCCAGAAATACGATTTGCTAGACAAACAGCACCCCTAACAACTAAACAGTCAACCGTACACATGTAAGGGTGGAAAAACATGTGATATAAAAGGAACCGCACCGATAATCTCAAGAAGAAACCATACTATATTCAACTAAGCTCCCATCTTCAAGCTACAATACGAAGACAAATAGAGACCAGACACAGAAAACCCATAACCACCTCAAAGCATAAACTTTAACAGCCAAGTCTGAGAAAGCCAACCTACTCCCATTGATCTCTGAGATAAACTTCCCATGAAAATAAACTAGAGCATGCAATATAAATCAAACCAGCCATACCCATATCAGAAACTCCACGGTAGCTTAAACACTAGAAGAGCTGAGAAGATGAAGCAGTCGCAGATGATATGCAACAAGATGAAAATCTTTAGTGGAAAAGGAGGTGGCATTAAAGAGAACTTGAAGTCGGATCTAGGTAAACCACGAATTAAACCTCTAAAAAACTCCATAGGAACATACATCTAAACTGCATATTGAAGTAGAATAGTATATCCATGTTTACATTGACTAAAGGCAGATCTGAACTGGAAAATCCAAAAAATAGATCCACTAATCCATTTATTCTTGTAAAATCTCAGGAACATCACGAGCAAACAAGATGCAAGAGGACTAAGGTTGCGATGAAAACCCAGAGAGAATACATAATGAAGCCGACTTCAGGTAACTATCTAACAAGAACTCTGAAAAGGAAAATAGACCTTCCATATCTTATAGAGACCATTACTGCATGTTGAAACTGAATATGATCTGAAATTACCTTGCAGACACTATTGCACAACATGGACAGCCAACCAAGTCTGTAGCACAAGACAAAGATGAGGATTTGGCACCGCATAACAGTAAATTTTTATGGATAAAATCCCTAAACCCACTTCATTTTTCTATTTTTTTTTTGTTACATGAATCAGGGGGTGTCCGGGCCCGTATTTCTGCGCATCTCGATTAATTCTCGCTCGAGCCGGATAAAACTACAAGGGTGACAAAGCTCTCCTACCGAGTAGAACTCAGAAGAAAAAATATTTGATTTTTAAACAATCTCATAAGCAAATAAGAGATGGCAAAATGTAGGATTAAGAAAGAATTTTTTCCTGAAATCCTCCAATGGCAACAAATTTCCCAGTTCTCTAGTGTTCTAAGAAATTTCTTCCAATTGATGTGAGAAATAGATTTAGTTGCTGGAGCACTCACAATTTATAAAACACGTCTGTTTCTTTCTCTCGAAATACATTAAATTGAAACACACATGGCTAAACCATTAGAAACTTTTATTAGATGTAATCTTTAAAATTTGGTCAACAAATTCTACCGTTTTGGTAATAAAAACATTTTGTCCACTCTTGTAAAGAGTATTTTTAAAAATAATTTTAGAGTAGTCACATTTAAAGAAAAGATGGTCAATGTCCTCCTTATGTAAATAATTTTCAGTGCACAGTTTCGGTGCATACATCATTTTCCTATGTAAATTGCACAGAACACATATATCATCTGAGGATCAACCCCGTTGCATTAGTTTGTCCTTGGTTCCGAGTTTCCCATAACATGCCATCCATGCAATGAAAGAGCTTTTGGGGATCTATTTCTTCTCCAAACATTGTCCCAAATCACCTTTCCTTTTCTTCTTCTCGGAGATTGATGGGTATCCCAAGTATTGTAAGATCCTTTAGTTGATCCTTTCCATTCTATCCAATCTCCAACCTCTCTTTCTACCCATTTTGAATAAGCTCTGCTGATATGTGTCTAAAAATATTCTTCTATTCTGAGGCCCGGCCTTGCGTCTTTTTGTTTGTATACTTCCTGTATACGGGTTTCCGCCCCCTTAGGCGGGTTTGGTTTAATGATTCATTTGCTTATCAAAAAAAAAAAAAAAATATTCTATCTCCTATCCAAAATGACTTGGAAACTGTCTTTAATACTTCCTCCTACATCATAGATTGGTCTAGTTCCATAGGTTTCTAATAGAGATCCCCTTTCCTGACAATAGTCAATCCAAAAGTACGTGTTGCACCCATTCCTAATTTTGTACTTCAGTAGAACTTTAGCATCCGTTCTAATCTTGTACAGTTTCTCCAAGGCCATGAATAGTTTTGAGCCAATGGAACTGCCCGCAAACTCCAACGTCTCAGCATATAAGTACGAATTCATCGAACCCAAAGCGATTCCCTTTTATTATCTAAATCCCAAATTACCCTCAACATACATGCCTTATTTAGGATAAAAAGATCTCGAATAGCCAGATCACCTTCTTCCAAAGGAAAATAGATATCTAACCCAAAAATCTTAGCCATAGTGCCCTAGAGTTCTTTATCACTCCATAAGAAGACACGCAGGATTTGATCAACCTCTTTAACGATTTTTTAGAAAAATGAAAAGACTGGCCCAATACACTTGAATACTCCTCAAGACAACAATCACCAACTACAGTCTACCAGGGTACATAAGCCGCCTAGAAGTGCATGATTTGATTTTTAAAAAAATATTATCAACAAGAGTTTTCAAATGACAAGCTTTGAGTCTAGTTGAAATTAGAGGAACAACAAGATATTTGATAGGTAACTTCTCTTCCTTTATTCTAAATAAATTAAAATAGGAATTTCTCTCCTGATTAGTGACGCCTGCAAAAAAAAATAGAGAATTTGTTCTTGTCAGCAGATAATCCAGTGGTTAGACCGAATTCTTATAAAGTATCCTCCGTTATAGAAAGAGATTCATGGTGTGCTCTAGAGAAAATGAAAAGATCATCCGCACATCTAGGATGATAAGAAAATTCTCCCTCTGCCACCTTACTATCAAACAGCTAAGAAAACCTTATAACTAGGATGAAGAGGTACCACGATAAAGGATCTCCTTGTCTTATCCCTCACTGACCTTTGGAAAACCATCGACTCTACCATTAAGGGTAATTGAAAAAGTGGTGGTGTAACACATTGCATAATCCAATTAATAACCTTAGGAGGAAAGTTCATAAACATTAAAACATCTTTAATATATCTCCAATCAAACGAGTCATACACTTTCATAATGTCCAATATAATCGCACATCTCGGAGTATTAGAATCATTATGGTAACCCTGAACTAACTCATGCATCGGTAAACTATTATCAGCAATACTTCCACCCTTGACAAAAGTTGACTGCCTTTAGTTAACAAGATTAGGCATTAAGTCTTTGAGTCTCTTCACAATGATTTTAATAATAATCTTTTATATAACATTACAATAGGATATAGGCCAAAAATCTTTCATAGTCTGCGGGCCATGGATCTTAGTAATGAGAGAAGCGATTGTACTTTTGATCTGCTTCAGTACTTATCTATCTTCAAAAAAGAGGAAACAACTCCTACTAAATCAGAACCCAAAATTTGCCAGTTCTTTTGGAAAAAAGATAGCATTGAATCCATCCGGACTAGGGGCTTTGTTAGGATTCATATCAAACATAACTTGCTTTATCTCAAGTCTAGAAACATATTCTTCTAAAGAAAGTTGTTGGTCTTCGATTAACACATTCTTCCTAATAGCCATCAGATTATGTCTAACTCCTCCAAGATAACTTCCTATATTGCCAAGTTACTTGAAAAAACCCTTATAGATTCTTGATAGACTTCTTTTTCCCTTCATAAAGATTACCTTCCTCATCTTTAATGGATTAAATTTTGTTTCGACTAGCGTGACTTTTAACTTTGCTATGAAAAAACTGTGTTGCAATCTCCAAGTTTCAACCAATTAACTCTAGATTTTTATTTGTAGAAAGCCTCCTCAAACTCCCTTAAATGCAGATACTTAATGCGACAATCTGTATTCTTTAAAATAAGATCTTCATCTCCTGGAAAATCAACCATATTCCATTTTATACCTTCAAGCCCCTATTTCATATCTTGAACCTGGAGAGAAATATTAAAATATAGTTTTTTATTTTGCCCTTAAGATCAAATTTCATGTTGTTAAGACTTGTAACAACTTGAAACATAGGCGTAATTAAAATAACCTCATCTCAGTGCTTATGTAAAATAATCTAAAATTCCTCATTCTTCATCCATAAATAAAAAAACATGAAAGGTTTATTGATTCTGTTAAATTAGAATTTGATATTTAGAAAAATTGGGCTATAATCCGAAATACCTGGTAGACCAATAATAACTTTAGTCTCCAAAAAATTTGAAAGCCAGAATCATTGTGAAGAAATCTGCCAATCCTACTTTGGATGTTATGGTCACTTCCTCTATCGTTATTCCATGTAAACCAGGACACTTTAATAGTAAAATCATCCATGCAAAGATCCGAAACACAATCATTAAATCAACAATTTCATCCCCATCTACTCTTAAACCCCTCAATCTCTCACAATCATTCCGAACAATATTGAAATCACACATGAGAATCTACGAGTCTTGATTAGCAGAAAAATGTTGAAGATTACTCCAAATCTCATGTCGTGTATCTCCATTATTTGTGCCATAAACACCAGTTATAATTTTTTTTTGCTCAAACCCTTTACTCCAACTTGGATAATAATAGCCTGGTAATATGTAATAACATCTACAACATCAACAGCAAAGGATTCCATGAAATCCACACTCTAACTGGGCTAAATGAATGTGTATTATGGATTAAACCCTAGTAACCAAAACATCCAAACTTCACCCCCGCTAAATTCCTTCTTCTCACTTTAATTCCTACTAGACAAATAATATCAATTTATTATCAAAGATAAATTTTCCAATTTCAAATTGTTTATGAGGAGCATCACAACCCCTAAAATTCCAACTAACGACCTTTAATATTTAGTGTTGATATAAAAAATTATCCACCTACGTGGACCAATCAGAAATGGATGCTTGTCTCCTTACGTGGCAATAATCCTAGTCAGCAGTTACTTAATCAATCCCGAAGATAGTTGCTCGGCAGGTATGCCGACCAACATGAAGAATACAGACCACCAAAGTACATGAACAGTCACACCACTACAGAGAAATAGCCAAAGGCCCTTCTGGACGTGGTCTAGATAATCAACCATCACATTCATTATGTATGGGGGTAAAGGCATTCCAACGCTTGATACATTATATTCCTTTCACAAAAGGCATGATAGAACGGATTCTAGGATATTCTTCTTAATAAGAGTACCTATTTTTCTGTAATCACCAAAATCAATACAATAACAGTGGACTTAAGCTTTCTTACACAGCCGAACCACTTTAAAAAGCTCTTTGCCTTAATTTAATTATCTCATAATAATCTTATATTTTATCTGTGATTATAAAATTGGATCTAGTCCAATTTTTAACATCAACAGATTGGCGCTGTCTGTGAGAACGTGTGTTTAATTGTCGTTCTATATCTCGTACATCCTTGTTCAAGGGAAGATGACTGATCCTGAGCCTAGTGCCAGAAACAAAGGCAACCTAATCGTCCTATCTGATCCGCCTAAAGCAGCCGACCTAAATTGAATTCTTACCAGCATTGCGAGGGGTCAGGACGCCATGTAAGAAATAATGAGGCAATTGTCTTAGTTGCTACAAACCAGATCTCCAGCCCTTTCCAGGTAGCAAACGGTTCCTCTGTCGAGGAGAGAAATGCCACCTCCACCTCCAAGGCAAAGTCGTCATAGTTATTCCAAATCTTCACGCGATAGGTTTTACCATCCAGGAGTCAGTTCATCGATCAGATCAACAGAGTTATATAATAGCCACTCTTTTTCTCCTAAAAGACTAAAATTTTTGGAAAGATTGAGTAAAGCTTCGCCTTCTAACCAGTTGGGACCCTGAGAAAATAGAAACCCACATAAAAAGTTATCTAGAACTAATCAACACCCAGCCGACCGTCATGAAGCCTCAGTCAGGTCAAGATAAATTGTCCAACGATCCATTCACGCCGATCAGACTTCTCAGGAAGAGAACTCGATGCAAACACATGGTCGGGACAATCGAGTTACTTCGCACAAGTCTGATGCAAGCAATCTGTCATGGAAGGATCAATCCAACGATTAGAAGATCGACTGGGAGAAATGGCAAAGGCAAAGAATCCATTGCAAAGAAATTTCTTCAAGGGATCCCCCTTCATTCAGGCAATTGTTGACTTCCTAACTCCATCCAAGTTTAAAAACCCTGTGGTCACCCCTAATTATGATGGTAAAACTGACCGAATTTTGCACATTGAGCAGTATCAAGCTGAAGATGAGATGAGATATAGAGAATTTTCAAGCATCATTACGGGTTCAACCCAAATATGGTACAATAACTTGCCCCGAGGTCAAATTGCAAACTTCAACCATGTTGCTGAGGTGTTCATCAACAACTTCTGTTTTGGGTCGAAGCTAGTGAAAAGAGTTTCCCATCTCCTAAGTGTCAGACAACGAGTAGAGGAAACCACCAGGGAGTACATTACTTATTTAAACAATGAGAAATTGGAAGTGGCTGACTATGAGGAGAAAACAACTATCACTGCTTTAATGAGCGGGCTGCTTGTAGAAAAACTATATTATGCTTTGGCCAAAGATCCTCTGAAAACCATGATTGAGCTCACACCTAAGGCAAGAAAAATCATGAACGCTGAGGAAGCAATGGCTCAAAGAAGATTCCAACCACTAAGCCTGAAAAAAAGGATAAGAAGGAGCAGATTCCGAAGAAGAATGATAAACTCAAAAAGTATGGAACATATAATCCATTGATGATCGACATCTACCATAACCTAAATGATATCAAACACAATAAAGATTTTCACTAGCCCGAGAGGTTGAGGGAACCACCTAAAAGGAAGGACAAATCTAAATATTGTGAGTTCCATAAGGATCATGGTCACAAGACCGATAACTGTATCGCTTTGAAGAACGAAGTAGAATCTTTCATTCACAGAGGAAAGTTGAACAAATTTGTTGATCGGCGAGAAAGCAGAGAAAAAAGAGGAAGGTTAAATTCTCCCTATAAACCTAGAGATGACAAGAAGAGAAACCATGAATATGGTTATGAAGATGATCTCGACCTATCAAATAAGCCTAAGCAACCAGAGCGCGAGGTAGCTATAATAAGTTTTGGCACTTTTGACTGTCATATAATTACAGGTGGCGATATGGGAGGATGAGATCACGCTACAGAGAGAAAGGCCTACCTGAATGAAGCACAAGCATGTTCTTATATCTAGAGAATCAATTTTAATGAAGATGATCGGCCCAAGAAAGTCAATAAAGACAAGATGGTAATCAACTTTTCCAATAACGACCTCTCTTGGGTATTATATCCCCATGATGATCTATTAGTCGCCAAGTTTAGAATCCTGGATGCCATCATCGCCAGGGTTTTTATTGATAATGTAAGCTTGGCTGATATCAAGTTATACCCCTATTTCCAGAGTTCAAGTTTGAAAGTCAGTCAGCTGGAACCATACCACAGGCTATTAATGGGGTTTTCATGCAAAAAAGTCTTCCCACTAGGGACATTCAAACTAGAAGTGTTGTTCGGCACCTGGCTGACAAGCCGCACTGAAAAGATACGTTTTTTTGTTATGGACAAAAATGTTCAATATGCGTCTAATGTGATCCTCGGCAGGGTAGGACTAAAGGAGTTTGAAGCTATACAATCCACAGTTCATCAGTGTTTAATGTTCCCCACTCACTTGGGTCGGTGTAGTGAAGGGGGATCAAAAGGTGGCCAGAGAGTGTTATTACTCCTCAGATGAGTAAGAAGACCTGGTTGATTTAAATAAAAAGACCACTACTTATCAGGTAGATACTACAGAGCCTAACAATGAATCAAAAGTTAAAACTCTAGATCCCTGAGATAAAACAGAGTTAGTCAAAGGGTAGATTGTTTAATCCACTGAAAGCATAATCACAGATGATGAGAAAACGGAGAGAACCACCCGGATTGTCTCAACACTGGATCCACTCCTTAAACAGGAATTGATTACATTCCTGAGACAGCGGAGGAGTGTGTTCGCTTGGAATCACGGGGATATGATTGGGATTGATCACAACTTCCTCTGTCATGAGCTCAACATCAATAAGGATGCCAAGCCGATCAAGCAAAGGCGTAGGTGATTTTTAATCTGGAGAAAAATCAAGTTATACAGGAAGAGGTGGATAAACTTCAAAAGGCCCAATTTATTAAGGATGTCAAATATCCGGCCTGGTTGGCAAATGCTGTGATAGTCAAAATGAAAAATGATAAGTATGGAATATGTGTAGATTTTACTGATCTGAATAAAGCCTACCCAATGGATTTCTTTCCCCTGCCTAGAATTGATCAGTTAGTGGATGCTCCATCAGGGTATGAACTGTTAAGCTTCATGGATGCTAATTCTGGGTATAAACAAATAAGAATGAAACCAGAAGATAGGGAAGTCATTTCTTTCATCACCAGTTGAGGTACTTATTGCTACAATGTAATGCCCTCTGGGATCAAAAACACTGGAGCAACATACCAGAGGTTGATCAACAAGGTGTTTGAAGAGAAGATAGGGAAGAATATAGAGGTTTATGTGTATGATATGTTGACTAAAAGCAATAAGGCATCGGATCATATCAAGGACCTCAGTTAGACCTTTGATCAGTTAGAAAAGCATCAGATGATGCTAAACCCGACCAAGTGTGTGTTCGGCGTGCATGAAGGAATGTTCCTCGGCTTCATAGTAAACTAAAGGGGAATTGAAGCTAATCCATCCAAAATAAAAGTTATGATAGAAATGTAGTCACCGAGTTGCAAGTAGGATGTACAAAGGCTTACTGATAGAGTAGCAGCTATAAGGAGGTTTGTTTCTCGGGCAACATATAGGTGTTTGTCATTCTTCAAGGTGCTTAGAAAGGCCTTTGAGTGGAATGAATAGTATGAAGAAGCGTTCCAAGAATTAAAAAAGTATTTGGGATCACCACCTTTATTGTCCCGACCTGTTTTGGATGAAAAGTTGTACTTGTACTTACCTGTTTCCGAGTCTACAGTCAGCTCGGCCTTGGTTCGATTGGATAATGGAATTCCAGAAACTTGTTTACTACACTAGCAAGTCACTTAGGGGAGCCGAAATTAGGTATCCACACTTGGAAAAATTGGCCCTAACACTCATTGAAGCCTCTAGGCGTATGAAGACCTACTTCCAAGCACACACCATAGTTGTATACTGATCTACCTTTTCGGCAAGCACTCTGCAAGCCTAAGAAGTCAGGAAAATTGATGTACTGGGCAGTAAAACTAAGGGAATATGACATCGTCTACGAACCAAGGTTCTCATTAAAAAGACAAGCATTAGCGGATTTTATTGCAAAGTTCACCTATCTAGTGGTCACTGACCAATAAAACTTGCCTGCAGAGAAGATTTCTGCGGAAGAGGGCTAAGCTCAAAAGAAAGCTAAAGTTACAGCCGATCAACCTGAATCATCCAGAACTCAAGAAATGGCTCAGAAATATGTAAAGGAGGGTAAGAAGATATTCCACCATAGAGTTCTATCTATGGAGAGCTTTAGTGGTGATATCCCATTATGGAATTTGTATATGGATGGATCTTCGTGCGCAACTGGAAGTGGAGCAGGTATCATACTTAATACTCTTGATGATATTAATATTGAATATTCCCTTAGGTTTCAATTCAAGGCATCAAATAATGAAGCTAAGTATAAAGCCTTGTTAGTCGAATTGGAGTTAGCACATTCATTAGGCACCAAGAAAGTGGTGGCGCACGGTGATTCACAATTGGTTGTCAACCAAGTACTTCACTTATATGGGGTCAAGGGAGAATTGATGACTAAATACTTGGCTAAGGCCATGGAAGTTATTTCCAAATTTTTAGGTGTGAAAATGAACAGGATACCAAGAATAGCTAACGCTCGAGATGATTCACGTGCTCGGCTTCAGTAATAACAATTGAACTCCAGATAAGCATTTTAATCGAGATTTTGGCAAACTGGATCATAGATGAGGACCTAATTATCAGTTTCATTACTGTAGATTTGGGACCTTCTTGGATGAATCCGATCAGGGCTTACATTGAAGATGGAATCCTACCAGACGAACCCAAAGAAGCCAAAAAGCTCTGGTACAAAGTAGCCAGATATGTGTTGGAGAAAGGAGTTTTATACAGAAGTGGATTAACAATCCCCTTATTGCGTTGTGTTCATTCGTTATAGGTGAAAGATTTGATTACGAAAGTGGATGAAGGTTCTTGTGGAGCGCATTCAGCTGGTAGGTCGTTTCCTTAAAGAATCAACACACAGGGATACTACTGGACAACTATGAGGGAAGACTGTAAGGCCTTTACAAGAAAGTGTGACATGTGCCAGAAGTTCTCTGCAATTCATAAAGCTCCCAACGCCTCTCTAACGCTAATTACTTCACCTTGGCCTTTCGCTATTTACGGAATTGACCTGGTCGACCCACTGCTCACCACTAAAGGCAGGTTCAAGTACCTGGTAGTTGTGGTTGATTACTTCACAAAATGGGTGGAAGCAGATCCGTTGACTAAGATGCCTTATGAGAAGGTGTATCAGTTCTTCGGGAAGAGCATTATGTGTAGGTATAGCATGCCTTATGCATTCATTACAGATCATGGAATCTAATTTGACAATGATGAGTTTGAAGCATATTGTGTTCAGTTCAAAATCCAGAAACTCCATTCTGCACCAGGTCATACCCAAATCAATGGTCAAACAGAAGTAACAAATAGAACCCTGCTCAATGGATTGAAGAAAAGGCTTGATGCTACCAAGGAAAACTAGACTAATGAGTTACATTATGTTCTATGGGCCTACATAACAACACCAAGAATAGTAATTAGAAATACGCCTTATATGCTTCCATTTGGGATAGAAGCCATGGTACCTATCGAGATATGCATACCAACTCACAGGGTGCTGAATTTTGATTCTCCAACAAGTGACTTGATGAGACGACTAGATTTAGATATATTGGAGGAAGTCCGAGAAGATGCTACTCTCATAAATTATACATACCAACACAATACAACTTACTTATATAATAAAACGGTCAAGTTGACCAACTTAAAAGAAGGTGATTATGTCCTTAAGAAGGTCATCTAGAAGGGCAACAAGCTTGAGACCAATTGGCATGATCCATAACATAATTCAGTAGTCATCTGACCAGGGACCTATTGAATTGAGACACTAAAAGGGGAAGAATTTTAAAACCCTTGGAACGCTAATCACCTTCAAAAATATTATCAATGAAGGCATTGGCATCTTGTATTTCTTTATGTTTCCTTTAAAAAAAATTTGATTTTTTTTCGGGGTATGGTGATATACATACCCCCAAATAAATAACAAAATAACTTACGTCTCTTGGTCTTTAGCTCTTGCCGATTAATAGCACATACTTAATCAGGTTGAACTTAATCAAGTTGAACTTATCAAATTCCAGATGAACCAACAGCTTAATACACAATCGTATCTTACTTAATGTATGACTTCGTATGTACAAGTCACGAATAAGAAGTTATTACTTCATGTATGACTTCGTATTAACAAGTCACGGACAAGAAGTTTCCTTCATGTATGACTTCGTCTTTGATAAGTTAAGAACAAGAAGACTGTAAAACTTCGTATACAACTTAAACAGTTATAAACAAGTTTTCCTGATTAAGTTAGATGTAGGAATATAGAACCATTAGAATACACATATGTATTCCTCATACTCCTGGTCACCACTGATGACTAATTCAAAACTTTGATCAATAAAACTATTTATAGGTTCATCTAAGTGCAAGTGTAGATACTATGGCCTTACAATCACAGTTTAATAATTTATTATTAAACAATAACTTAGTTGATTGATTGATTAAATAATCATAAGTTGGCGACACAAAGGAGGATCATCCAGAGTATAAGTGGAGTTGATGAAATTGATATCCCTTAACATTCGCTTGTTACTGCTACTCGGAGCATTGATCAAATGAGGAGGACGAACTATTTCATGTACATTATGCAGACTATAATCTTCTAAACATTTGGTGATCAAGCACTACGAAATAACATCAGCAGGGATCCATGATATGTCTAACTTGGATGGAGGCTTGTCATAATCTAGCAGACCAGGCTCATTCCAGTACCATAGCTCACTATTTTAATCATATTTTTGCAAAGTTAAATTGTTGGTCCATCCCCACCTATAACCTTATTGGAGTTTAGTAATGTAAAGAACGAAATATATTAATTAATGTCTGCAAGGCACGTTCTTGGAACGCTTTCTTTTAGGCAAAATTTCTCCCAATCCGATTGAGATAGAACCGCGAGTACACTATGGGTTTTATAGAATCTGCCTTCAGGATACAATGCAGTGAATGAACAGTTATTTGATTCAAACTATGTACTGTTTGATCAAACTAAGAACACTCTGAATTTGATCAAACCTATCTTATTGAGAAGGTCCTCAGACACAAGATTTTTACACATATTAGGTACATGAAGTACATCAATTAGAGTAAGTGTCTTTCCAGAAGTTAGCTTCAATTCCACTGTGCCTTTTCCAACTACATTAGTGCGAAGATTATTTGCCATCTTCACTTCTTTCCATCAATTTCTTGATATGTTTTGAATGAAGAGCGATCTTTGCATATGTGGATCGTTGTGCTGATATCCAGCCGCCATCCACTTTCATTATCAATTAAATTTTCTTCACATACAGTAGCAATAAGATCTTCAACATTATTGGTTTCCTTCGACCCTTATTTTTCCTTAAATGCCTTCTTTCTAAGAATACATTCTCGAGAATAATGGTCCGGTTTGTCACAAAAGAAATATGTTCCCTTCTTTTTCTTATTTGCACCTTGGTTCTTGAATTTTGAATCATTCTTTGCTTTAAATTTTGAGTCTTTAGTAATTTTAGGTTTTTGATCCTCAACCATATTGGCTTTTGAATGACCCTCACCTTGTTCATCCTTCTTTTCTCGAATACGAGTATCATCTTCAATACGAAGGTGACGAAGAAGGGATTCTATAGTATAAGTCTATTCATCAATATTAATTTTCTTTTTAAACCCATTCAAAGAGGATGGAAGTTTTAAAACAATCACCCCTACTTGAAATTCTTCTTAAAGATTAACTCCAGCGGCTTTAAGGTCACCAACAATATGTTAGAGTTCATGTGCTTATGGAATGACATATTTATCATTACTCATTCAAAAATTCATATAGTTTGAAATCAGAAACTTACGATTGCTCGCTTCCTCGTTTTGATACTTTGTCTCCAAAGCCTTCCATAATTCCTTTGTCGTCGGAATCATTCGATGAGCGCTATAAACAGTTTGAGACAATGCATTGAGGATATGTCCTTGACATATAAATTCGTCTTCTTTCCTCTTCACACGTTTTTGCTTTATTTCTTCAGTGTCTTCGTGTGTAGGTTCGGGAATTTGTTCATGGTTATCATCTAGAATGTAAGCAAGTTTTAGTGATGTGAGGAAGAACATAACTTTCTCTTGCCAACAGGTGAAATTTATGCCATCAAAATAGTCGAGTCGAATTAATTCTTAAGTCATGAATTGGATAGATTGTACCACTGTTCCTTCCATTTGAGTGGAGTATTAAGAATAAGAATTTTTCCTAAAACCCTTGGAGTTTTGTAATGGAAAGAAAAAAATATATTAATTAATTTTTGCAAGGCACATTCATGGAACGCTTTCTTTTAGGCAAATTTTCTCCCAATCCGGTTAAGACAGAACCGCGAGTACACTATGGGTTTTATAGAATATTCCTTCAGGATACAATGCAGTGTATGAACAATTATTTAATTCAAACTATGCACTATTTGATCAAATAGAGAACACTCTGAATTTGTAACTTGATAATGCCAAAATATAGAGGACGGAGAGAGGAGAAATGAGCAATTTTCGGTGTCCAAAACAGAGGCCTGGAACTCTTTTTATATCCATTTCAGTGACTGTTCTTCAACAGTCACAGCTGTTCATATAGCGACTTAGCAACCATTGGATCGTACATGTTTAGAACAGCTTCGATCTAACAATTTAGATTAGGCGTCCCATCGTAAGCGAATGGACATACCCTACACGAAACGCTACGAGTTCATCTAATGGTTTAAATTAAGTCGTTTCGGATTTTAAACCCTTCGATCGAATCGTTTGATCACAACAGTTGATCTGTTTTACCTCGTCAAAACTTTAGGCTCCCACGCTCGCAAAGTGCCAAGTGCGCATCAAAGCATGCAATGTGACCTAAGTCGCCCAATCGCCCTTTCGCGAGCCGCGTGTCGTGTGACGCAATTGGTGGTACTTAAGTACTACCGCAATGCGTAGGATCATAGCCACTTGTTTGACTTGTCAACTAAGAATCTTAGTTGTCCTTTAGTTGATATACCACTACTTTTTGGGTTACTCTTCCAATGTGGGACAATAAGGAATATTTGAGCACTCCCATATCTTTCACACCCATTTGCTCATGTTTCTACCTTCTAAAATAAAACCCAAACTATGTTTAAAATAAAACACCAAATAATATAATAAAATATTAAAAACTAAAGATTAAAATAAAACATCAATAATATAATTAAAATATTATATTATATTGAAATTTATCCAACATTCCCCCACAAATCTCAATATACACACGTGAGCAAGACAAAAAAATTAACAAATAACTTTTGGCACTATCGCTAAAATCTAGTACATAAATGAGAAGTGTCTTTCGGACTTGAACTTCCATACAGTGTAAATAATTCAAAGCTTCATCAAGGTAATGTGGTGAACGTATCTTGAACCAAGGACATTTTAAGACTAGCCGGAACTATCACACATACTGATTTCTGAGGTTATAAGTGTTCTTCTAGCATGCACTTTTATGGACTTGTGATAATCCTGATTTCACGAGCGTTTTAGGATCAGTCTTGATTCCATTGAAAGCGGCCACACTTTCGACACTCGTATAGGTAAATCAACTTGAGTGATTCTGTGAGTCACACTTATATGATTTATTAAGAAGTAACCTTCATCCTCTAACATGCAAAAAACCAACACTAGGCACGTAGGAATGGAACTTTTGTATCAAATTCCTAGTGTTCCATAACTATAATTTAACTTGTTTGTACCACATTGAACTCTATCTATATTTTCAAGATATGAGTTGGGTTCCCATTAAATATAGTTGTGTTATTTAATAGACCTTAGTCCCATTCCTTCTGAGGTGATATATATCATCTCCCTAACAAGACCTTTAGTCGGAGGATCTGCTAAATTCTTGTTCGTTTTAATATAGTCGACTGTAATTACTCCTTCCTTGAGTAATTTTCTCATAATTTGATGCCTTAGACTAATGTGTCTAGATTTTCCGTTGTAAGTTTTGTTTGAAACTTTATAAATTGTGGCTTGGTTATCACAACTTATCATAATAGAAGGAGATGGATTTTTCCATAAAGGAATATCATACAACACGTTTCTAAGTCCTTCTGCTTCTTTACATGCATCTGCTAGGGCTATAAATTCATATTGCATTGTTGAATCTGATACACATGTTGGTTTCTTAGGTCCCCAAGAGATAGCTTCTCCTCTTAGCGTAAAAATTCAACTAGTAGTTGACTTGGATTTTGATTCAAGATTATTCCAACTTGAACCACTATATCTTTCTAAAATAAATGGATATCCTACATAATGTAATCCATAATCCAAAGTCCTCTTCTGGTATCAAAGTAGCCTAGAAATCGCATTCCCGTGCTCTTGTCCTGGATTACTTATAAATCTACACAAGACACTCACTGCATAAGCAATGTCTAGTCTAGTGCAATGCATGGCATATATTAGACTCCCAATAATACTAGCATATTTAAGTTGGTCCATAGCATGCCCAACATTTTTCTTTAATTTGATACTAGGATCCACTGGTGTAGCAGCTGGCTTAAGTTCCAAATGATTATATCTTTTAAATTTTTTTTTATATAATGAGATTGAGATAACGCTAAAGAATTATCTTTTCTCACAATTTTGATTCCTAAAATCACATCAGCTTCTCCAAGATCTTTCATATCAAATTTTGATGAAAGAAACCTTTTGGTTTCTTCAACATATTTGAGATTAGACCCAAATATTAACATGTCATCCACATATAAGCAAATAATAACACCAACACCATTTTAAAATTTACTATATATACATTTGACGGCATCATTAACTTTATATCCATGGGATATAACAATATTATTAAACTTCTCATGCCATTGCATATGAGCATGTTTAAGGCCATAAAGAGATTTAACCAGTTTACACACTTTATTTTCTTGGCCAGGCAAGACAAACCCTTCGAGTTATTGCATGTAAATCTCTTCTTCAAAATCACCATTTAAAAATGCAATCTTATCCATTTGATGAATAACTAAATTGTGATTATAAGCAAGAGATATCAATATCCTAATGGAAGTGATTCGAGCAACAGGAGCATATGTATCAAAGTAATCAATTCCATGTTTTTGCTTATAGCCTTTAGTAACTAGTCTTGCCTTAAATTTATTTATAGAACCATCCGAATTTAATTTTCTTTTAAATATCCATTTGCACCCAATAGGTTTAGCCCCGGGGGGAACATCGAAAATAACCCAAGTTTGATTTGATAAAATTGAGTTCATTTCATCATTTATTTCTTCTTTCTAAAAAACAGCATCCCTAGATGTTACCGCTTCATGAAATGTGGTCGGTTCATCTTCTACATTAAAAACAAATTTAATTTTGTTCTTAGTCTCATTTAAATCCCCTTTAACTAAATAAATAACAAAGACAGGCCCAAATGTTTTTTCAGTTCTTTGTCTTTTACTCCTTCGGGGTTCAACGTCATTCGTTGTTTTTGAAGAAGATATTGATTGTGAATTTTCTTCTAAAGTAGAGGATTCAACAGTCAGATAATTATTTTCTAAACCTTGATTCAAAGTACCTAACTTTGTTAAATGTTCAAAGAATTTCACATCTACCGACTCAATGATTTCTTGGGTTTCAAGATTTAAAAATCTATAAGTCGTACTGTTACTAGAGTATCCAATAAAAACACATTTGTAAGTCCTATTTCCTAGTTTAGGTCTTTTAGGTTTGGGTTTTCTTGCATAAGCAAGACATCCCCAAACTTTAAGACGTCTAAGATTAGGCTTACGATTAAACCATAATTCGTATGGTGTAACATCCTTTTTTTCAATGGAACTCTATTTAAAATATAACATGCGGATAAAACCTCTTCTCCTCACAATGACAAAGGTAAACGAGAACTCATTAACATTGCATTTATCATTTCAACTAAAGTTCTATTTTTCCTTTCCACCATTCTATTTTGTTGTGGCGTATAAGGCACCGTAACCTGATGGATTATTCCATGAGTATTACAAAATCGTATAACTCACTCTGGTAATATTCACCACCCCAATCGGATCGTTGGACTTTAATTTTCTGATTTTGTTGAGTTTCAACTTCTGCTTTAAAAATTAGAAATTTCTCGAAAACTTCATCTTTACTTTTAAATAAATATGTATATGCATACTTAGAGTTATCATCAATGAAAGTTAAGAAATATTTATTTCCACCACGAGTCATATTATTCCTCATATCACATACATCACTATGAATAAGATCAAGAATTTCGGATGTCCTCTCAACAGATTTGAACGACTTTCTAGTTATCTTCGATTGTCCATTCTTTGATAAGAAAAACTTATCAGACTCATAATCTAGTTTGAAACCTCTCTTATTGAGAAGGTCCCTAGACACAAGATTTTTACACATATCAGGTACATGAAGTACATCAATTAGAGTAAGTGTCTTTCCAGAAGTTAGCTTCAATTTCATTGTGCCTTTTCCATCTACATTAGTGCGAAGATTATTTGCCATCTTCACTTCTTTTCCATTAATTTCTTGATATGTTTTGAATGAAGAGCGGTCTTTGCATATGTGGATCGTTGCGCCGGTATCCAACCACCATCCACTTTCATTATCAATTGAATTTTCATCACATACACTAGCAATAAGATCTTCAACATTGTTGGTTTCCTTCGACCCTTGTTTTTCCTTAAATGCCTTCTTTTTAAGACGACATTCTCAAGAATAATGGCCCGATTTTTCACTGAACAAACATTTTCCCTTCTTTTTCTTATTTGCACCTTGGTTCTTGAATTTTGGATCATTCTTTGCTTTAAATTTTGAGTCTTTTTGGGTTTTTGATCCTCAACCATATTGGCTTTTGAATGACCCTCACCTTGTTCATCCTTCTTTTCTCGAATACGAGTATCATCTTCAATATGAAGGTGACGAAGAAGGGATTCCACAATATAAGTCTATTCATCATGATTAATTTTCTTCTTAAAGTCATTCCAAGAGGATGGAAGTTTTGAAACAATCACCCCTACTTGAAATTCATCTTGAAGATTAATTCCAGCGGCTTTAAGATCACCAATAATTTGTTAGAGTTCATGTTCTTGTGCAATGACAGATTTATCATTACTTATTCTAAAATTCATATAGTTTGAAATCAGAAACTTACGGTTGCTCGCTTACTCATTTTGATACTTTGTCTCTAAAGCCTTCCAAAATTCCTTTGCCGTCAGAATCATTCGATGAGTGCTATAAATAGTTTGAGACAAGGCATTGAGGATATGTCCTAGACACATAAATTCGTCTTCTTTCCTCTTCACACGTTTTTGCTTTATTTCTTCGGTGTCTTCGAGTGTAGGTTCGGGAATTTGTTCAAGGTTATCATCTAGAATGTATGCAAGTTTTAGTGATGTGAGGAAGAACATAACTTTCTCTTACCAACGGGTGAAATTTCCTCCATCAAAATGGTCGAGTCGGATTAAGTCTTGAGTCATGACTTGGATAGATTGTGCCACTATTCCTTCCATTTGAGCCATTTCAGTGACTGTTCTTCAACAGTCGCATCTCTTCATGTAGCGACTCAGCAACCGTTGGATCGTGCCTATTTAGAACAACTTCGATCTAACTGTTCAGATTAGGCATCCCATCGTAAGCGAATGGACATACCCTACACGAAACGCTACGAGTTCATCTAACGATTCAGATTAAGTCGTTTCGGATTTTAAACCCTATGATCAGATCGTTTAATCACAACCGTTGATCTGTTTTACCTCGTCAAAACTTTAGGCTCCCATGCTCGCGAAGTGCCAAGTGCGCATAAAAGCGCGCAATCCGCCCTAAGTCGCCCAATCGCCATTTCACGCGCCGCGTGCCGCGTGTCGCAATTGGTGGTGCTTAAGCACCACCGCAATGCGTAGGATCATAGCCACTTGTTTGACTTGTCAACTAAGAATCTTAGTTGTCCTTTAGTTGATATACCACTGCCTTTTGGGTTACTCTTCCAATGTGGGACAATAAGGGATTTTTGAGCACTCTCATATCTTTCACACCCATTTGCTCATATTTCTACCTTCTAAAATAAAACCCAAACTATGTTTAAAATAAAACACGAATTAATATAATAAAATATTAACAACTAAATATTAAAATAAAACATCAATAATATAATTAAAATATTATATTATATTAAAATTTATCCAACATTCCCCCACCAATTTTAACATACACAAGAGAGAAAAACAAAAAAAATAATAAATAACTTTTGGCACTATCTCTAAAATCTAGTACATAAATGAGAAGTGTCTTTCAGACTTGAACTTCCATACAGTGTAAATAATTCAAAACTTCATCAAGGTACTGTTGTGAACTTATCTTGAACCAAGGACCTTTTATGACTAGCAAGAACTACCACACATATCAATTTCTGAGTTTATAAGTGTTCTTCTAGCATGCACTTTTATGGCCTTGTGCTAATCCTGATTTCACGAGCGCTTTAGGATCAGTCTTGATTCCATAGAAAGCGGCCACACTTTCGACACTCGTATAGGTAAATCAACTTGAGTGATTCTGCGAGTCACACTTATATGATTTATTAAGAAGTAACCTTCATCCTCTAACATGCAAAAAACCAACACTAGGCACATAGGAATGGAACTTTTGTATAAAATTCCTAATGTTCCATAACTATAATTTAACTTGTTTGTACCGTATTGAACTCTATCTATATTTTCAAGATACGAGTTGGTTTCCATTAAATATAGTTGTGTTATTTAATAGACCTTAGTCATATTCCTTCTGAGGTGATATATATCATCTCCCTAACAAGACCTTTAGTCGGAGGATCTGCTAAATTCTTGTTCGTTTTAATATAGTCGACTGTAATTACTCATTCCTTGAGTAATTTTCTCATAATTTGATGCCTTAGACTAATGTGTCTAGATTTTTCGTTGTAAGTTTTGTTCGAAACTTTATAAATTGTGGCTTGGTTATCACAACTTATCATAATAGAAGGAGATGGCTTTTTCCATAAAGGAATATCATACAACACGTTTCTAAGCCATTCTGCTTCTTTACATGCATCTGCTAGGGCTATAAATTCAGATTGCATTGTTGAATCTGATACACATGTTGGTTTCTTGGGTCCCCAAGAGATAGCTGCTCCTCCTAGCGTAAAAATCCAACCAGTAGTTGACTTGGATTTTGATTCAAGATTATTCCAACTTGAATCACTATATCCTTATAAAACAGATGGAGATCCTACATAATGTAAGCGATAATCCAAAGTCCTTTTCAGGTATCTAAGTAGCCTAGAAATCGCATTCCAGTGCTCTTATCCTGGATTACTTGTAAATCTACACAAGACACTCACTGCATAAGCAATGTCTCGTCTAGTGCAATGCATGGCATTCATTAGACTCCCAATAATACTTGCATATTTAAGTAGGTCCTTAGCATGCCCAGCATTTTTCATTTATATGATACTAGGATCCACTGGTGTAGCAGCTGGCTTAAGTTCAAAATGATAGTATCTTTTAAGAATATTTTCTATATAATGAGATTGAGATAACGCTAAAGAATTATCTTTTCTCACAATTTTGATTCCTAAAATCACATCAGCTTCTCCAAGATCTTTCATATCAAATTTTAATGAAAGAAACCTTTTGGTTTTTTCTACATATTTGAGATTATACCCAAATATTAACATGTCATCCACATATAAGCAAATAATAACACCAACACCATTTTCAAATTTACTATATATACATTTGACGGCATCATTAACTTTATATCAATGGGATATAATAATATTATTAAACTTCTCATGCCATTGCATTTGAGCTTGTTTAAGGCCATAAAGAGATTTAACTAGTTTACACACTTTCTTTTCTTGGCCGGGCAAGACAAACCCTTCGGGTTGTTCCATGTAAATCACTTCTTCTAAATCACCATTTAAAGATGCAGTCGTAACATCCAATTGATGAATAACTAAATTGTGATTAGAAGCAAGAGATATCAATATCCTAATGGAAGTGATTCGAGCAACAGGAGCATATGTATCAAAGTAATCAATTCCATATTTTTTCTTATATCCTTTAGCAACTAGTCTTGCCTTAAATTTATTTATAGAACCACTAAAATTTAATTTTCTTTTAAATATCCATTTGCACTCAATAGGTTTAGCCCCGGGGGGGAGATCGGAATTAACACAAGTTTGATTTGACAAAATTGAGTTCATTTCATCATTTATTGCTTCGTTCCAAAAAATAGCATCTGTAGATGTTATCGCTTCATGAAATGTATTCGGTTCATCTTCTACATTAAGAATAAATTTAGTTTTGTTCTTAGTCTCATTTAAATCCCCTTCAACTAAATAAATAACAAAGTCAGGCCCAAATATTTTTTCTATTCTTTTTCTTTTACTCCTTCACGGTTCAATGTCATTCGTTGTTTCCGAAGAAGATATTAATTGCGAATTTTATTCTGAAGTAGAGGATTCAATAGTCGGATTATTATTTTCTAAACATTGATTCAAAGTAATAAACTTTGTTAGATGTTCAAAGAATTGCACATCTACTGACTCAATGATTTCTTGAGTTTCAAGATTTAAAAATCTACAAGTCGTACTGTTACTAGAGTATCCAATAAAAACACATTTGTAAGTTATATTTCCTAGTTTAGGTCTTTTAGGTTCGGGTTTTCTTACATAAGCAAGGCATCCCCAAACATTAAGACGTCTAAGATTAGGCTTACGATTAAACCATAATTCATATGGTGTAACATCCTTGTTTTTCAATGGAACTCTATTTAAAATATATCATGCAGATAAAATCGCTTCTCCCCACATCAACAAAGGTAAACCAGAACTGATTAACATTACATTTATCATTTCAACTAAAGTACTATTTTTCCTTTTCGCCTTTCCAATTTGTTGTGGCGTATAAGGCGCCGTAACTTGATGGATTATTCTATGAGTATTACAAAATTGTATATACTCACTCGGGTAATATTCATCACCCCTATCGGATCGTAGGACTTTAATTTTCAGATTTTGTTGAGTTTCAACTTCTGCTTTAAAAATTAGAAATTTCTCGAAAACTTCATCTTTACTAATAAGTAAATATGTATAAGCATACTTAGAGTTATCATCAATGAAAGTTAAGAAATATTTATTTCCACCACAAGTCATATTACTCTTCATACCACATACATCACTATGAATAAGATCAAGAATTTCGGATGTCCTCTCAACAGATTTGAACGACTTTCTAGTTATCTTTGATTGAGCTTAAATTTCACATTTAGAAAGGTTATCAAATTTACAATCCGAGATTAAGCCAAGATTAGTCATATTTTTTATACTTTTATAATTCACATGACCTAATCTACTATGTTGATTACATTAATTTTGATCTCTCCGTTACAAGAGTACCCTTTGCCAATAAATTGGCCATTCTTTGACAAGACAAACTTATCAGAGTCATACACTAGTTTGAAACCCTTGTTATTGAGACGGTCCCCAGACATAAGATTTTTACACATATCAGGTACATGAAGTACATCAATTAGAGTAAGTGTCTTTCCATAAGTTAGCTTCAATTCCACTGTGCCTTTTCCAACTACATTAGTGCGAAGATTATTTGCCATCTTCACTTCTTTTCCATCAATTTCTTGATAAGTTTTGAATGAAGAGCGGTCTTTGTAGATGTGGATCGTTGCGCCGGTATCCATCCACCATCCACTTTCATTATCAGTTGAATTTTCTTCACATACAGTAGCAATAAGATCTTCAACATTGTTGGTTTCCTTCGACCCTTATTTTTCCTTTAATGCCTTCTTTCTAAGAATACATTCTCGAGAATAATGGTCCGGTTTGCCACAAAAGAAATATGTTCCCTTCTTTTTCTTATTTGCACCTTGGTTCTTGAATTTTGAATCATTCTTTGCTTTAAATTTTGAGTCTTTGGTAATTTTAGGTTTTTGATCCTCAACCATATTGACTTTTGAATGACCCTCACCTTGTTCATCCTTCTTTTCTCGAATACGAGTATCATCTTCAATACGAAGGTGACGAAGAAGGGATTCCATTGTATAAGTCTATTCACCATGATTAATTTTCTGCTTAAAGCCATTCCAAGAGGATGGAAGTTTTGAAACAATCACCCCTACTTGATATTCTTCTTGAAGATTAACTCCAGCGGCTTTAAGGTCACCAACAATTTTTTGGAGTTCATGTGCTTGTGCAACGAAAGATTTATCACTACTCATTCTAAAATTCATATAGTTTCAAATCCGAAACTTACGGTTGCTCGCTTCCTCGTTTTGATACTTTGTCCCCAAAGCCTTCCGTAATTCCTTTACCGTCGGAATCATTCGATATGCGCTACACTCATTTAGAGACAAGGCATTGAGGATAAGTCCTCGACACATAAATTCGTCTTCTTTCCTCTTCACACGTTTTTGATTTATTTCTTCGGTGTCTTCGAGTGTAGGTTCGGGAATTTATTTAAGGTTATCATCTAGAATGTATGCAAGTTTCAGTGATGTGAGGAAGAACATAACTTTCTCTTACCAACGGGTGAAATTTCCTCCATCAAAATGGTCGAGTCGGATTAAGTCTTGAGTCATGACTTGGATAGATTGTGCCACTATTCCTTCCATTTGAGTGGAGTAATAAGAATAACAATTTTTCCTAAAACTGTTGGAGTTTTGGAATGGAAAGAACGAAATATATTAATTAATTTCTGCAAGGCACATTCTTGGAACGCTTTCTTTTAGGCTAAATTTCTCCCAATCCCGTTGAGACAGAACCGCGAGTACACTATGGGTTTTACAGAATCTGCCTTCAGGATACAATGCAGTGTATGAACAGTTGTTTGATTCAAACTATGTACTATTTGATCAAATCGAGAACACTCTAAATTTGTAACTTGATAATGCCAAAATATAGAGGACGGAGAGAGGAGAAATGAGTAATTTTTGGTGTCCAAAATAGAGGCCTGGAACTCTTTTTATAGCCATTTCAGTGGCTGTTCTTCAACTGTCACAGCTCTTCATGTAGCGACTCAGCAACCATTGGATCGTGCCTGTGTAGAACAGCTTCGATCTAACAGTTCAGATTAGGCGTCCCATCGTAAGTGATTGGACATACCCTACACGAAACGCTACGAGTTCATCTAACGGTTCAGATTAAGCCGTTTCGGATTTTAAACCCTTTGATCGGATCATTTAATCACAACCGTTGATCTGTTTTACCTCGTCAAAACTTTAGGATCCCACGCTCGCGAAGTGCCAAATGCGCGTCAAAGCGCGCAATGCGCCCTAAGTCTCCCAATCGCCCTTTCGAGCGTCGCGTGTCACGATTGGTGGTGCTTAAGCACCACCGTAATTTGACTTGTCAAATAAGAATCTTAGTTGTCCTTTAGTTGATATAACACTACTTTTTGGATTACTCTTACAATGTGGGACAATAAGGGATTTTTGAGCACTCCCATATCTTTCACACCCATTTGCTCATATTTCTACCTTCTAAAATAAAACCCAAACTATGTTTAAAATAAAACACCAAATAATATAATAAAATATTAACAACTAAAGATTAAGATAAAACATCAATAATATAATTAAAATATTATATTATATTAAAATTTTGCCAACATTCCCCCACCAATTTCAATATACACAAGAGAGCAAGACAAAAAAACAATAAATAACTTCTGGCACTATCGCTAAAATCTACTACATAAATGAGAAGTGTCTTTCGGACTTGAACTTCCATACAGTGTAAATAATTCAAAGCTTCATCAAGGTAGTGCGGTGAACGTATCTTGAACCAAGGACCTTTTAAGACTAGCCGGAACTATCACACATACCGATTTCTAAGTTTATGGGTGTTCTTCTAGCATGCACTTTTATGGCCTTGTGCTAATCCTGATTTCACGAGCGCTTTAGGATCGGTCTTGATTCCATAGAAAGCGGCCACACTTTCGACACTCGTATAGGTAAATCAACTTTAGTGATTCTGCGAGTCACACTTATATGATTTATTAAGAAGTAACCTTCATCCTCTAACAGGGCCAGACGCAATCTGGCACGGTTTAAAACCGTGCCAGAATCAGGCGTGCCAGATTTTCTGGCGCGGTTTAAAACCGTGCCAGATTTCCCAAACTGGCACTCTTTTGGCACGCTTTTAAACTGTGCCAGTTTTTTATCTGACACGCTTTTGACACGCTTTTAAATCGTGCCAAATTGTCTATTTTCTGGCACGCTTTTGACACGGTTATAAAGTGTGCCAGATTGTTTTATAAGCGTTCTCATTTTTTATACATTGGCACGATTTTGGCACGGTTTAAAATCGTGCCAGATTTTTCGGTTGATTAAAAAAAATAATTATAGGAAACAAATCTGGAAAATCTGCAGATTCCAAATTCGGTAGGAAAAATATTTATTATTTGCAAAAAAAATCAAGAAAATTCACAAATTATGAATATCGTAGGTTGTTGATAAACTAATATGCATACAAACTTAAAAAAATTACAAGAGTTAATACCAATATAAAGCCGCACATGACCATAAAAGTCGACAATAACTTCAAAAAATTACAAGAGTTAATAGTTCTCATATAAAAAAAATTGGGCAGAGTCTCCTCTATTTTTTGAGCATTCCAAAACCTGCTAACATAAAATCTGCCCATATAAAGCCCGCACGGCCATAAAAGTCAACAATAAAACTACTACAGCCAGCACGGCCAAAAAAATAAACCATAAAACAACTGAAGCCTGCTCGGCCATAACACAAAAAATAGAATCCTGAATATTAACGATCCTAAATAAACAATCCCCCTGTTGTAAAGCATTGACTTCTTCGTGCGTTCCAAGTGGATAAAAGCTAACGATTGAATGTCATCCTACAAAAAAAATAAGACACAAAAAAGATACAATATCAGTAACCAAGTCATTTAAAAAAAAAATCATATTCAAGTAGAAAAATTGCATATACAAGCAGAAAAATAGCATATACGACTACGCGGTCAGTTCCTAGAAGTTACATTGGTCCCGTGCGAGGTGTTCGTGCCTCCTACGGGGTCGTTTGGGGGTTGGTTTGGGTTTTCACCCTTTAACGGCCTATTTTCAAGTCTAAGTGTGATTTTTGCAAATTATTGTCAAACTCTCAAACCGGGAGACCCGGGACTACGCGGTCAGTTCCTACAAGTTACATTGGTCCCGTGCGAGGTGTTCGTGCCTCCTACGGGGTCGTTTGGGGGTTGGTTTGAGTTTTCACCCTTTAAAGGCCTGTTTTCAAGTCTAAGTGTGATTTTTGCAAATTATCATCATACTCTCAAACCAGGAGACCCGGGACTACGCGGTCAGTTCCTACAAGTTACATTGGTCCCGTGCGAGGTGTTCGTGCCTCCTACGGGATCGTTTGGGGGTTGGTTTGGGTTTTCACCCTTTAAGGGCTTGTTTTTAAGTTTAAGTGCTGATTTTTGCAAATTCTTGTCATATTCACAAACCGGGAGACCCGGGACTACGCGGTCAGTTCCTACAAGTTACATTGGTCCCGTTCGAGGTGTTCGTGCCTCCCACGGGGTCGATTAGGAGGTGGTTTGGGTTTTCACCCTTTGACGGCTTGTTTTTAACTAAGTGTGATTTTTGCAAATTATCGTCATATTCACAAACCGGGAGACCCGGGACTACGCGGTCAGTTCCTACAAGTTACATTGGACCAGTGCGAGGTGTTCGTGCCCCCTATGGGGTCGTTTGGAGGGTGGTTTGGGTTTCACCCTTTAACGGCTTGTTTTTAAGTTTAAGTATTGATTTTTGCAAATTATCATTATATTCACAAACCGGGAGACCCGGGACTACGCGATCAGTTCCTACAAGTTACATTGGTCCCGTGCGAGGTGTTCGTGCCTCCTATGGGGTCGTTTGGTTGGTGGTTTGGGTTTTAACCCTTTGACGGCTTGTTTTTAACTAAGTGTGCTTTTTGCAAATTATCATCATATTCACAAACCGGGAGACCCGGGACTACGCGGTCAGTTCCTACAAGTTACATTGGACCCGTGCGAGGTGTTCGTGCCCCCTACGGGGTCGTTTGGGGGGTGGTTTGGGTTTTCACACTTTGATGGCTTGTTTTTAAGTTTAAGTGCTGATTTTTGCAAACTATCGTCACATTCACAAACCGGGAGACCCGAGACTACGCGGTCACTTCCTATAAGTTACATTGGTCCCGTGCGACGTGTTCGTGCCCCCTACGGGGTAGTTTGGGGGGTGGTTTGGGTTTTCACCCTTTAAAGGCTTATTTTTAAGTTTAAGTGCTGATTTTTGCAAATTATCGTCATATTCACAAACCGGGAGACCCGAAACTACGCGGTCAGTTCCTACAAGTTACATTGATCCCGTGCGAGGTGTTCATGCCTCCTACGGGGTCGTTTGGGGGGTGGTTTGGGTTTTCACCCTTTAACGGCTTGTTTTTAAGCCTAAGTGTGATTTTTGCAAATTATCATCATACTCTCAAACCGAGAGACCCGAGACTATGCGGTCAGTTCCTACAAGTTACATTGGACCCGTGTGAGGTGTTCGTGCCCCCTACGGGGTCGTTTGGGGGGTGGTTTGGGTTTTCACCCTTTAACGGCTTGTTTTTAAGTTTAAGTGCTGATTTTTGCAAATTATCGTAATATTCACAAACCGGGAGACCCGGGACTACGCGGTCAGTTCCTACAAGTTACATTGGTCTCGTGCGAGGTGTTCGTGCCTTCTACGGGGTCGTTTGGGTGGTGGTTTGGGCTTTCACCCTTTGACGGCTTATTTTTAACTAAGTGTGATTTTTGCAAATTATCGTCATATTCACAAACCGGGATACCCGGGACTACACGGTCAGTTCCTATAAGTTCATTGGTCCCGTTCGAGGTGTTCGTGCCCCCTACGGGGTCGTTTGGGGGGTGGTTTGGGTTTTCACCCTTTAACGGCTTGTTTTTAAGTTTAAGTGATGATTTTTGCAAATAATCGTCATATTCACAAACCGGGAGACCCGAAACTACACGGTCAGTTCCTAAAAGTTACATTGGTCCCGTGCGAGGTGTTCGTGCCTCCTACGGGGTCGTTTAGGGGGTGGTTTGCGTTTTCACCCTTTAACGGCTTGTTTTTAAGTCTAAGTGTGATTTTTGCAAATTATCATCATACTCTCAGACCGAGAGACCCGGGACTACGCGGTCAGTTCCTACAAGTTACATTGGACCCGTGCGAGGTGTTCGTGCTCCCTACGGGGTCGTTTGGGGGGTGATTTGGGTTTTCACCCTTTAACGGCTTGTTTTTAAGTTTAAGTGCTGCTTTTTGCAAATTATCGTCATATTCACAAACCGGGAGACCCGGGACTACGCGGCCAGTTCCTACAAGTTACATTGGTCCCGTGCGAGGTGTTCGTGCCTCCTACGGGGTCGTTTGGGGGTTGGTTTTGGTTTTCACCCTTTAACGGCTTGTTTTTTAGTTTAAGTGTTGATTTTTGCAAATTATCGTCATATTCACACACCGGGAGACCAGAGACTACGCGGTTAGTTCCTACAAGTTACATTGGTCCTGTGCGAGGTGTTTGAGCCTCCTACGGGGTCGTTTGGGGGGTGGTTTGGGTTTTCACCCTTTGACGGCTTATTTTTAACTAAGTATGATTTTTGCAAATTATCATCATATTCACAAATCGGGAGACCCGGGACTACGCGGTCAGTTCCTACAAGTTACATTGGACCCGTGCGAGGTGTTTGTGCCCCCTACGGGGTCGTTTGGGGGGTGGTTTGGGTTTTCACCAGTGCTGATTTTTTCAAATTATCGTCATATTCACAAATCGGGAGACCCGGGACTAAGCGGTCAGTTCCTACAAGTTACATTGGTCCCGTGCGAGGTGTTCGTGCCTCCTACGGGGTCGTTTGGGGGGTGGTTTGGGTTTTCACCCTTTGACGGCTTGTTTTTAACTAAGTGTGATTTTTGCAAATTATCGTCATATTCACAAACCGGGAGATCCGGGACTATGCGGTCAGTTCCGACAAGTTACATTGGTCCCGTGCGAGGTGTTCGTGCCCCCTACGGGGTCGTTTGGGGGGTGGTTTGGGTTTTCACCATTTAACGGCTTGTTTTTAAGTTTAAGTGCTATTTTTTTGCAAATTATCATCATATTCACAAACCGGGAGACCCGAGACTACGCGGTCAGTTCCTACAAGTTACATTGGTCCCGTGCGAAGTGTTCGTGCCTCCTACGGGGTCGTTTGGGTTTTCACCCTTTAAGGGCTTGTTTTTAAGTTTAAGTGCTGATTTTTGCAAATTATTGTCATATTCACAAATCGGGAGACCCGGGACTACGTGGTCAGTTCCTACAAGTTACATTGGTCCCGTGCGAGGTCTTCGTGCCTCCCACGGGGTCGATTAGGGGGTGGTTTGGGTTTTCACCCTTTGACGACTTGTTTTTAACTAAGTGTGATTTTTGTAAATTATCGTCATATTCACAAACCGGGAGACCCGGGACTACGCGGTCAGTTCTACAAGTTACATTGGACCCGTGCGAGGTGTTCGTGCCCCCTATGGGGTCGTTTGAGGGGTGGTTTGGGTTTTCACCCTTTAACGGCTTGTTTTTAAGTTTAAGTGCTGATTTTTGCATATTATCGTCATATTCACAAACCGGGAGACCCGGGACTACGCGGTCAGTTCCTACAAGTTACGTTGGACCCGTGCGAGGTGTTCGTGCCCCCTACGGGGTCCTTTGGGAGGTGGTTTGGGTTTTCACCCTTTAACGGCTTGTTTTTAAGTTTAAGTGCTGATTTTTGCAAATTATCGTCATATTCACAAACCGGGAGACCCTGGACTACGCGGTCAGTTCCTACAAGTTACATTGGTCCCGTGCGAGGTGTTCGTGCCCCCTACGGGGTCGTTTGGGGGGTGGTTTGGGTTTTCACCCTTTAACGGCTTGTTTTTAAGTTTAAGTGCTGATTTTTGTAAATTATCATCATATTCACAAACCGGGAGACCCAGGACTACGCGGTAAGTTCCTACAAGTTACATTGGTCCCGTACGAGGTGTTCGTGCCTCCTATGGGGTCGTTTGGGGGTTGGTTTGGGTTTTCACCCTTTAACGACTTGTTTTTAAGTTTAAGTGCTGATTTTTGCAAATTATTGTCATATTCACAAACCGGGAGACCCGGGACTACGCGGTCAGTTCCTACAAGTTACATTGGTCCCGTGCGAGGTGTTCGTACCTCCCACGTGGTCGATTAGGGGGTGGTTTGGGTTTTCACCCTTTGACGACTTGTTTTTAACTGAGTGTGATTTTTGTAAATTATCATCATATTCACAAACCGGGAGACCCGGGACTACGCGGTCAGTTCCTACAAGTTACATTGGACCCGTGCGAGGTGTTCGTGCCCCCTACGGGGTCGTTTGGGGGGTGGTTTGGGTTTTCACCCTTTAACGGCTTGTTTTTAAGTTTAAGTGCTGATTTTTGCAAATTATCGTCATATTCACAAATCGGGAGACCCGAGACTACGCGGTCAGTTCCTACAAGTTATATTAGTCCCTTGCAAGGTGTTCGTGCCTCCTACGGGATCGTTTGGGGGTTGGTTTGGGTTTTCACCCTTTAACGGCATATTTTTAACTCTAAGTGTGATTTTTCCAGATTATTGTCATACTCTCAAACCGAGAGACCCGGGACTACGCGGTCAGTTCCTACAAGTTACATTGGTCCCGTGCGAGGTGTTCATGCCTCCTATATCGTCATATATCGTCATATTCTCTAATGGTATGTTTTTAATCAATTTAGAACGTTTATGGATTTTAGAAAATTTTGACACAGTTTCATTTGTTTATTCGTTAAATCCAACATGTTTTAACATTTAAAATAAACTCAACAGCAACAGCAAATTCCAAAACCAAATGACCAACAAGTCCCTTCCACCAATTTAACTAAATAAGCTCATAAAGTAAGCCATGTAGTGATTTTCAAACTTTAAAAGGAATGATCAGATATAGAATGAAAAAGATAAACTATAAATATTGAGTAGAAATAATTCATTGCATTTTAAAAGTTTAATGAATGGGTACTAAATAATAGTTACCTGTAGTAACTTGATTAAGATTGGATGGAACTGGCCTAAGTTGAACATTTGTAAAACAAAACCAAACAAATTTTGATCTCCAAACCTCCCCAATACCTGCATTCAATTCCCACCGAGCACTGGATCAAACTCTTTAATATTACAGTACCCATATATGATTATACACACACGTGTGTGAAATTGATAACATGTCCCTTTTATGAGTATAATTAGGTATCATTATGTGCCATTAGGACACGTGTTATATTGTGCTTTATTATATGGATATGTATCGATATAAATTAACACATTTTTGCATATAGTGAATAATCTACCTTTGATTGTGCTTAATATGTATTGAATTGATCTAGAGATCAAAGATTGTGATGGAAGATGATCATGGTTAATCTTTTTAAGAAAGTAGTCTATGAAAGAACTTGGGATCTCCATTCAAGGTTCTCAAAACAAGAAGCGCCATTCTTTGTATGGTTTTTCCTTCAAATAAAAATTTGGGATCTCGTACCTACTCACAAAAATCCATATGCCCATTACATATAAGAACATATCAGAAAGGAAAATGGATCAATATATAATGAAATAAATAAATATTCACACTAATTTTTCTCTCACCTGTAAATCAACAATGGGAGGCACTTCAATCTCCTCCATTTTTGTTGCTAGCGAGAAACAGGCCACAGCTAACAATTGGACTATCCAAGCTTTACCCCTCTATGTGCACATTAACATTGTCACAAACATGAACAGGCACAATTAGCATTTAAACACTTAAATATTAATATGAGATTATTATGCCCTAAAATGCATTTTGTGCACATTGAACCATTTTTGTGCTAAAAAAATGCATTTTGTTGCAAAACAAAAAACCCATTCAAAAAATTAATATGAGAAATACCTCAGAGGGGCGACAACCGCCTTGGAGGGAGTGTGCCCTGACTGGGCCTTTGAAAACACAATCACCTCACGTGCTTGGAAATCCCATCACCCCCATCAAATTTTGCTAAGAAAACACAATCACCTCCTATATCACCCACCTCAAGATAGGGATGGCAACGGGTCGGTTCGGGGTCGGGTTTTAACTCCCCATCCCCGTCCCCGTTAAAAAAACCATTACCCGTCCCCGCCCCGTTCCCCGTTATAACGGGTTCGGGGATCCTCGTCCCCGTTTAAAATGGGTATCAGGTTCCCCGCGGGGAACCCGTTTAATTTTTTTTCCTTTTTAAGCACTTAAGTAAAAATTACTTTTAAATTACATCTTAATTAGAAATGTATGAGATGTAATTAATTTAATTATCTGTTAAATCTAAAAAAAAATAGGCAATCGAATTGAATGGTAGTTATCAATATTTTTCTAGGTAAATGGCATTTGCTAACTGAAATAATATTAAGTTCCACAAAAAAAGTGAAATTAAATAATTTCGTACTCTTGGGACTAAACCTAAATTTGTTTTTAATTCAGTGGATTTTTTAGCTTTTTTGGTGTTTTTAGGAGCTGTTCTTTGCTCCATATCATATGGAGTTAATCAGGGACGAGATGAGTAATCAGTTTACCTTACAAGGCAGAAACGAGGTAGGGATGAGTCAGAACAGGGTCATCGTGGGAGGGAGATGAGGTCGTCGCCGGCGTGGGAGGTCGCTGCTCAGCTCGTCGCCATTCCCTTTTAGACAGAACAGGGGAGAAAGAACAGGGTCACCATGGGAGGGAGATGAGGTCGCTGCCGGAGTGGGAGGTCGCTGCAGGGGATAAACCCAAGGGCGGAGGTGACCCCGATGAGGAATAGGGCCGACGCAGCAGTGGGTAGGGCTTGGGTTTTTGGTGGAGAGAGAGGGGAGAGCGGGGGAGAAGACGAAGGAGGAGAGAGAAGAGGGAAACTAAAATGTCCCAAAATTTTGAGGTATTTTATATCCTGGTAAAGTGTACTCAATTTTGGCACGCTTTAAAACAGTGCCAAATTTTGGCACTGTTTTAAAGTGTGCCAAATCTCTATAAAACCGTGCCAAAATCTGGCACAGTTTTAAACTGTGCCAGATTTTTAATATCAGGGTGTGCCAAAATGCTGTTTTTGGTGTAGTGAAAGAGATTTAACTAGTTTACACACTTTCTTTTCTTGGCCGGGCAAGACAAACCCTTCGGGTTATTCCATGTAAATCACTTCTTCTAAATCACCATTTAAAGATGAAGTCTTAACATCCAATTGATGAAAAACTAAATTGTGATTAGAAGCAAGAGATATCAATATCCTAATGGAAGTGATTCGAGCAACAGGAGCATATGTATCAAAGTAATCAATTCCATATTTTTTCTTATATCCTTTAGCAACTAGTCTTGCCTTAAATTTATTTATAGAACCACTAAAATTTAATTTTCTTTTAAATATCCATTTGCACTCAATAGGTTTAGCCCTGGGGGGAAGATCGGAATTAACACAAGTTTGATTTGACAAAATTGAGTTCATTTCATCATTTATTGCTTCTTTCCAAAAAACAGCATCCGTAGATGTTATCGCTTCATGAAATGTATTCGGTTCATCTTCTACATTAAGAACAAATTTATTTTTGTTCTTAGTCTCATTTAAATCCCCTTCAACTAAATAAATAACAAAGTCAGGCCCAAATATTTTTTCTATTCTTTTTCTTTTACTCCTTCGCGGTTCAATGTTATTCGTTGTTTCCGAAGAAGATATTAATTGTGAATTTTATTCTGAAGTAGAGGATTCAATAGTCGGATTATTATTTTCTAAACCTTGATTAAAAGTACTAAACTTTGTTAGATGTTCAAAGAAATGCACATCTACTGACTCAATGATTTCTTGAGTTTTAAGATTTAAAAATCTACAAGTCGTACTGTTACTAGAGTATCCAATAAAAACACATTTGTAAGTTATATTTCCTAGTTTAGGTCTTTTAGGTTCGGGTTTTCTTACATAAGCAAGGCATCCCCAAACATTAAGACGTCTAAGATTAGGCTTACGATTAAACCATAATTCGTATGGTGTAACATCCTTGTTTTTCAATGGAACTCTATTTAAAATATAACATGCAGATAAAACCTCTTCTCCCCACATCAACAAAGGTAAACCATAACTGATTAACATTGCATTTATCATTTCAACTAAAGTACTATTTTTCCTTTTCGCCTTTCCAATTTGTTGTGGCGTATAAGGCGCCGTAACTTGATGGATTATTCTACGAGTATTACAAAATTGTATATACTCACTCGGGTAATATTCATCACCCCTATCGGATCGTAGGACTTTAATTTTCAGATTTTGTTGAGTTTCAACTTCTGCTTTAAAAATTAGAAATTTCTCGAAAACTTCATCTTTACTTTTAAGTAAATATGTATAAGCATACTTAGAGTTATCATCAATGAAAGTTAAGAAATATTTATTATTAGGTGTTCGAGCGACTTCAACAGGTGTTCTGAAACTGATTTCTTTTTTTTTTCATCCTCAGTTGGCTCGGTAAATGCACAATTTTTAGCTGCATTTTCAATAGCAACTAAAGTTGATAATGTGCATTTTCAGCAGCAATGTGCTTTTTCATTTTCAACAGCAATTGCATTTTCAGCAGCAATTTCATAGCAGTGTTTCAACTGGTGCGGGAGCTAGTGCGTCTTCTATAAATGGCACACGATGGTTTAGAAACCAGGTTCTTATCATAATTGAGAATAAAATTATTGATTATCTTCAGTATAAATTTTTGCCATGTATATACAGGGGGCTGCAACTATTATTACTACTACATTTCCACATAAATTTTTGCCATGTATATAAAGGGGGCTACAACGATTGAAGATAGATCACTATGAAAAGTTTCAAACTAATGAAGAGCGATTGAAAAATACGCCCCCTCGAGTCGACAAAATTCAATGGCATACTTTAGTGAAGTATTGGGGTCTAAAGAAGATAATTGTATGGCAACTCATTAAGTTTAAGATGAGTTTATTTACATTTACTTCATTATTAACATCAAATTTGTTAATTTCTCTTAACTTTTTTTATAGGATATAGCGAAGCAAAACTCGAAGAACCGTGAAGGTGAATGTGCTTACTCAAGGACTGGGCGAAAGCCACATGCAAAAATTACCAAGGAGGTTAGAATTCTGGTATTATTAACACTTATAATTTTTGGTTTAATAAATATTAATATATACATTATTTTTATTAGAGGGTAGAGGCAGGAATGCCCGTTGACGAAATCAGCATGTGGCAAGCCACTCAGGCTCCGAATAATAAACCTTTCAATGTGGAAGATGGGTCATCAGATAGAGCGGTGTGTATATATGCTAACTAAAGCCATTCATTAATTTCTAATATATATTTAAATTAAATTCATTAGTTTTTAATATATGTTTAATTGGTAGACAATGCTCGAGAGACGACTAAATGACCTACCAGAAGAGAAGCGAAATGATCCGAAAGCGAGGAATGAGATTTTCAAGGATGTTGTAGGACAAGGAGGCCATGGTTATACTTTACTAAAGGGAGTAGGCATTAGGCCAACATCTACACGAACAAGTTCCTCTCTTGCATTATTAGAGGATATCAATCAACTTAAGAAAGACGCAGAAGATCGAGAAGGTAGAGCTACACAAGTCGCTGAAGATCGAGAGGCTAGACATCGACACGAGCTCAAAGAATTAGAATTTCGCCACCAACAAGCACTCCTACAGATGAAAACTGACATGAAAAGTGAAATGCAGAGTTTGTTTCAGAGTATTATCCCTAATCATGGTTCCATTACCTCAACGACCCATACCGACTAGGTAATGACACATCTTTATTTTATTTTTATATATGTATGTGATGAAGTGTTAAGCAGCAGGATATATGTTGTGGATATTTCTCTCTTAGTTGTTTACAATGTGGTGGCTGTTTCTATAGTTATTTTTGAGTTAATTTATATGTTTAAACATTTTGGTTTTCATGAATAAACAAAGGAGACTCTGGCGAATTTTTAAAAAAATATTTAGTGTTTAAAACTAAATAAAATGAAGATATACAAATTTGAGAAGTTTTTTAAAGATTGTCATCAATAGGAATTATTAAAAAAGATTACTTATTTGTTTATGGTAACTTACACCGAATAAATTTTATTGCAGGTCGAAATCTTTTGTGAACAAGGCAAGACACGTTTTGATGGAGATCGTTTGCTTCAAGATTGTGAGTACGTTTTCTAATGAGACAAGTTAAATCTTATAGATATATTTAGTTTGGTGGAGTATTAGGTAGGATATATGTTAGTGGCTATTTCACTCTTAGTGTTTTATAATGTTGTGGCTGCTTATAAAGATGTTTTTGAGTTAATTTTTATGTTTAAACAGGTTGGTTTTCATGAATAAACAGAGGAGACTCTGGCGAATTTTTTTAAAAACATTTAGTGTTTAAAAGTAAATAAAATGAAGGTATACAAATTTGATAAGGTTTTTAAAGATTATCATTAATAGGAATTATTAAAAAAGATTACTTCTTTGTTTACGATAACTGACACCGAATAAATTTTATTGCAGATCGAAATCTATTGTGGACAAGGCAAGACACGTTTTGATGGAGATCGTTTGCTTCAAGATTGCAAGTTTACTTGCATTAGTTTATGTTAGGAATACATTGGTTTTTATGTATTTGTTCTAATGAGACAAGTGAAATTTTGTATAGATATTTAGTGTGATGGTCACAATGTTGAAATTGTCTATTTTATCTTTGTATGGACTATAATTTAAGTTGAATGGAAGATTATGTGTTATATTTGTTGAAATGGGATGTCAAATATGTTATATATTATTTTTAAGTGTTTTTGCTTAAAAGTATATTGAGCATATTATGGAATGGATGAAATTTTAATTTTGGTGCAAAAATTATTAAAGACAGCTTCTTTCCCGTCTCAAAAGGATTCCATAAATGAGGACTTTTTGAGACGGCTAAATTATCGTCTCAAAAACTCTTTTGGGACGTTTATTGGTGCCTCTAAAAATAACTTTAAAAGACGGCTTTTTTGCCGTCTCAAAAGGGTTCTATAAGCAGTGACCTTTTGAGACGGCGTATTTCCCGTCTCAAAAAAACTTTTTGAGACGGCTTCTGCCGTCTCAAAAAGCTTTTAAAACGGGGGTCTAATACTACGCCCATTTGCTGTCTCAAAAGGCATCACAAAGGACTTTTGAGACGGCCAGAGGACTTTTTGAGACGGCTGGAGCACCGTAGTAAAAAGCAATTTTTTTGTAGTGTCAGCTCCAGTAGACTCCTCAGCCGAATAAGTGGGCATTGGTTTCTCATCAAGATTTATGGGGGCTAAAGATGTAGAAGTGGTGGTCCTAACAACAAATGAGCTAATTGAACTCCTCCACTGCAATAAATATGAGAGAGCTCTAGGGTGTTCCTTGTCAATCCTCTGGTGAATGTTCCAAAGGAATTTTAATTTACGGATATTGACGTCCCCTTTTTTGCGACACTTCTTCTTACGCTCAACTGAGCAAAACAAGAAACAAGATAAGAAAATATTTAGTTAGCCTATCATCAAGTAGTTGGTTATCAAAAAATAGAGGAAGACAGTAATTATATTCAACAACCTATGCCATATCCCACTTGGTGGCACCTAGGCCCATCATACACCTCTCCTCTTTGAAGAGGAGTGTATTGCAAATTCTTCACAATAACTCCATAATCAAAATTGTCCTTATTGGAATCCAAAAAATTGACAACCAGGGCCATATGGGCAAACCTAGTCTTCATGTAACAAGTACTGTCACTATTACTCCATTTATAACAGAACACCAGGTATGCCAACGCGTGTTTCGTATATTTGATTAAGCCCATGTATCCCATTCACTACTCTCCAAGTGTTGGGGTCTACCCTAGAAGGGACGACATCAAACTCTAGATAAAAGCGATTGGGGAAAAAAGTAAAACCATATTCAGTAATGACCAAAGAGGGAATCCAGTGACCCTCTGGAAATGACAACCACTCAATAGGTGGTATGGGCATTTATAACTCCACCCAGTCAGGGATATTCCTTCCCCTCCTAAATTCATCTGGAGAATCCCCGTGAATTATGTAAACCATGGTGACAGTAAAGAAAGAAAGAAATTAAAAAAAAAAGAGGATAAGAAATCTTACAGAGAAAATGGTGGATGAAGCGAAGGTAGGACACAAAGGAAGGCTAAAAAATAGAGAACTTGGAGAAGAAGGAGAGTTCGAAAGCTTGGAAAAGTTGTGGTGTGAAAAATCGACAAACTCTCGTCTCTTATAGCTTAGCTGGAAAATCGTGCAAGAAATGATTACTTATTTCGACGATTGACGTTATGACGGATTCACAGTTCAAAAATCACATAACTATCAATATGCCCTTTGGCGGTTCACTAATTTTCAAATTATTTATAAAAATGTAAATACAAGATCAAAGCATGGAAAATTTTCACAAGTCCCACACGTCGGTGTATGCCGACCAACTGTGAAGAAAATATGCTCCATCCTTTCAATAAAAACATTAAGAATTAAGTATTGGGGGCTTCTATTGATACAAAACATTATCCACCTACGTGAACCAATCAGAAATGGACACTTATCTCCTTATGTGGCAATAATCCTAGTCAGCAGTTACTTAATCAACCCTGAAGATAGTTGCTCAGCAGGCATGTCGACTAGCATGAAGAATGCAGACTATTAAAGTACGTGAATAGTCACCACTAGATGGAAATAAACAAAGGTACTTTTACGTATGGTCTAGATAATCAACCATCACATTCATTATGTACGGGTGTAAATTTTTGAATATATAAAGGCATTCCAACCCTTGATCTCCGTGTCACTATAAATACATTGTATTCCTTTCACAAATGGCATGGTAGAATGGACTCTAGGATATTCTTCTTAACAAGAGTACCTAGTTTTCTGTAATCACAAAAATAAATACAATAACAGTGGATGTAGGCTTTCTTACACAGCCGAACCACTTTAAAAATATCTTTATCTTTATTTAATTATCTCATAACAATCTTATATTTTATCTACGATTATAAAATTGGATCTAGTCCATTTTTTATATCAACATTTAGATTTGGATTACCTTTTACTTCCTCCTCTACGTCCAACACATTTCTGAGTTCTACTAGAATACTTAAACCGTACGTTGGAGACTGGTTTAAGCTGCCCAGAATCTAAACTAGCAACTTCCATAATTTGACCTACCTCATCTTCAAATTCTGTAATAAGTTCCCTTTCAGGCACCATCTCTTCATTCATTTGATCTTCAATCTGCAAGTCTTCAAATGAATTTGAATTAATAGTTATAGGAATGTGATCGTCATTTGAGTTGTCGATTGAAGAAATAATTTTGTCTATTATGATCTTTTCCTTTCTATGACTATTATCGACGGGTTCGTTAATTACTAAAGCCTCTATAATAGTAATACGACAGCGTGCCTTAACACGTTTGTTAACATTATCCTCCAAGATGATTTTTCCTATATCTGCTGATTTGGGAACATAAGCTTGAGAATTATTGACAACAGAATGAACTTCATCCGGGACTTCTGACGGCTTCTTCTGGACCCACTTAGAGCTTAATTTAGTCCATTGCTTGCAAATTTATCATTGTCTCCAAAAATTCTGCATTGTGAACATTTATATGGCATTCATTCATAGTCTACCATTTGTCTAAAAATATCACCATTAGGCCCATAAATACGAATAAACTATGGCATGTCACTCTCTACATCTTTTTTTCTCAAAAAGAGAAAAGCCTCTCCGTGGCAAACAACTCTAAAAACCAACTAGAGGTCGAGCCCAAAGCTCTAGTTGGGAAGCACTTGAAAACTTGGGGATTTATAAACATCACCATTGTAAAGAGCGAATGAAAATGTATACATATCCAAGTTCAAGAAACCTTTAATAATTAAAGGAAAAGAACTAAATGACTAGAAAAATTCTAAGTTTTGAGAGGAGGCAGCCATTGATGCTAATCCATCACCAACAAAATTGATTTCTCTCCAGTTGTGAATGATTTTAAAAGAAGAAGGGAGCTTTATATTGTCTAACAAATCTATGATTGCCCAAGGAGGTTTGCGTTTCTTCAGCAAGAAACCAACTAAGAACTTTGAGTCAGTTTCAATGAGCAGTTTTTCTAGGTTCAATTGCTTACATAAATTAAGAACTTCCCACAAAGCTCTTGTTTCAGATCCAAGAGAATTATTACTTCCCAAGGCCAAGCTAAATCCAGTAATAAATTTACCTTTGTGAACTCTAATAAAACCTCAAATGCCACTAGGACCTGGGCTCCTTTTATAAACTCCCTCAATGTTTATCTTGAAAGTAAGTCTCTTTTTTTCTTTATTGTCATTCTGTCAATAAATAAAGCTCGACCAGTAATACTATCTATCTTTCTTAGCATATTACCAAACCATAAATTTAGTTTTAGGCTCGAAAAATGAACTTAAATTGGGATTTTATGAAGACCTTCTTTCTCTACATTAACTTTAAAGATACATGGTTTATTAACAATATGAGGTTTGTTATCATAAGTCCAAGGAACAAGATCCAAAACCTTTTCCAGCGTCTCATAGCAATCAAAAGAAATGATAAACACCTCAGTTTTCATAAGAAAGAATTTCAATCCTCCAAAATGTCCCCACTTTCTTTTAGCAAAACCCTTCAAAGCACTATAAGTAATTATTGAACCTAAAAAGTACACCACCATTGGATTTCTTCATCGATGAATTTCTTCTTAAACTTCTTCAAAATCAAATTTGACACATGCACGTCCATCTGTATCTTTATCCTTAAGGACTTCTTGTAATTTTCTACCGGATTACATATCACGATTAGGAACAAGAATCTGAGCCCATGATTTGGTTAAAACCTAATTTTTCTTGGTTGTAATTTTTTTTTTTCAATACCGCTCTAGCATAACTTTCCTCAACCAGATAAATAGTAACTGGCCTAAAAACCATTTTGAAACGGCCACTACCTGTCTTGGCACTTTTTATTTATGTCATAACACCTACTACCATCACCCTCAAAATTCTTGACAGTATAAGTCACCAGGGAATTCTCTCTAGTCTTGGACGAAAAGGAGACAAAATGAAAGAGACAACATAACCAAGCTCATGAACAGCCTTCAAAAGTTTCACCATCCTCTACATGTCAATAACCCAGGCCCTTATATTATTTTCAAGGATGGGCAACTCCTTGAACGATAATTTTGTTGCCTCTTTCAAAGTTAAAGTACTACATTTTCCAATTTCCTTATCACCATTATTAACACTTGTTTTTTCCTATGTCTTCACCTAGAGCTCCTCCCACAATAACTATTGGAGGCCCTCGAAATCTAGTCGACTAACGCATTACACCATAGTAGTCTTAGAAACGGTTTAAAAATAGCCATGATCTGCACTAATATTGTGTCTGTGGAAATAACCACCTCAAAGCTTCTCTCTCTAAAAGGTTTTTGGTTCTTTCGTGAGTTTTTGTTATATGATCTTACTGAAAATATATGATTATAAAATTTATAGTGAAAGTTATATATATATGTATATATATAGGAGAATTCTTACCTGCATCATGCTCTATACATCATCATCATCATCCACACATCACACCTAATTGTAGGTCGTAAATTTTGTTTTTTTTCAAATTTTTTATTTTTTCCTTCAAATTAACCTTCCAATAAACCCATCTTCAAAAAAATTTGATCAAAATACATTTTGCAGTTATTTTTAAAGAATCCACAAAAAACTGCTCAAATACCTTATTTGTGAGGGTCTGCGCCAGCAGGTTTTTGTTGATTTTTTTTAAAATAGCTACAAAATGTATTTTGGCCTGATTTTTTGAATATGGGTTGATTGGAAGGTTAATTTCAAGAAAAAAATAAAAAAATAGAAAAAAGGTTTTTTAGAGCCTAGAACTAGGGTGATGTATACATCATGATGTAGGTGAACCTTTCTCTCTCTCTCTCTCTCTCTCTCTCTCTCTCTCTCTATATATATATATATATATATATATATATATATATATATATATATATATATATATATATATATATATATATATATATATATTCTCAATTACGTAATTATTAAATATTGGGGGTATTACAAAATTCCTCAAAAAATTTAAACATTTTCACGCAAATTAACTAAGTTCGTATAAAATTTATCCAAAGAAAATAATAGTTTTTCTTAAAATGTGCAAATACCTCAATAAGTTTAAGGGATTTATTTAACATAACCACACATTTTATTAGATTTTTTGATATAACCCCCATGTTGATGTAAAAAACTAGACTAGGCCTAATTGATTGATCACAGATAAATAAGTAAAAACAAATAAGACAGAGATTTTAAAAGTGGTTCGGCTTAATGGAATAGCCTACGTCCACTGCTATGTATTACTACTGCCTTGATTTTTTTTTCCCTCTGCAACGAGGGTGTTACAATGTATTTATATCCCAAGTGGGGTGTTGAGAGTTGTCATGTGAAAGGATGGAAAACCTTCATTTGTTAGGCCTTTACATCAATACATAATGAGAATTAAATATAAGACTATTGTCGATTTAATGGCTATATTAATTGGATTTCCGGCCATTGGTCAGTTTTCCCAGTTGGTTGGTATCCCATGTTGGTTGGGCTGCCGTGTTGGTCGGGCTTCCCTGTTGGTCGGGCTACCTTGTTGATCGGGGATTTATGCCAAGCTAACTTGGATTTATGCCACATTTGATGACACGTGTTGGCTTGTAATTGGTCCATATAAGGTGGTGAATTTTGGTATCAACAAAATCCCCCAATGTTCATACTTGGAGCTGATGCGAAATTGTGGAATATTATGCTTTGGGCTACTTGGTCGGCTGCACACCTTCCAGGCTTGTGAATTTTGTCTAGTTATTTAACAATTTAGAGCGCGAATGGCAGTTTTGTAAATATTTCAAATTTTAGAGAGCGTTTCTGGGGTATCTTCATCTTTTCTCTTGTTAGCCTTCGTAAACTCAACCGTCGTTCACTTTAATCATTACTTTTCCCAGTTTTCGAGGCAACTTATAAAAATAGCAATAAAATTTCGATCATCTTCTATCTTTTATTTCTGATTCTGCTGATGTGTTCTTTGAACTTTCGTGAGATCGTTTTCTTTTCTGTCTTCAGTTCTTACTGAATCCATAAACCCTTGTAATAATTTTTCTTCTCTTCTTCTTTGCTTCTTCATCATGATTTATTCTATTGAGTTGTTTGATAAGTTCAGGGGTGACTTTAACATTCCATCTTGGGTTGTACTGGAACATCCCACTTTTCCTTCTGATTTTTTCTCTCTTGCTGAAGGCCATTGGTTCCCTTCTATCTTTATTGCTGAGATGGGTTCACATTTCCTCCCAATCCCCTGTGTCTGGAGTTTTGTTAATATTTTGACATTGTACCTGCAAGAGTAGCTCCTAACACATAGAGAGTAGTGAATGGAGTATATAGATTAAATCAAATCCATGGAACCCATCTAGGTATTCCAGAAATGATGTTTTGTTATAAATGTGTAACTAGTGATACCACTTATTATCTGAAAACTAAGGCAGTTAGTAAAGCTTTAGTGGTTAACCTCCCTGATTCTAATAGGGATTATTTTGATCACGGGGTAGTTGTAAAAAAGTGGTAACATGCCCCTTTAGCTAGAGGTGCTAAATATCAAGGACCTAGATGTCCTCTCTTTGGCAACGAGATAGGTTGTTATGTGTTTTAGTAAATTTTTCCTGTTTATATTTGATAAAATGTCATACTGACTATTTCTTTGTAAATTTAACTGCAGTTGACTAGAAAAGAAAATCCTCCAAAGAGAGTGAAGTAAACTTGAAAGAATTGAAGTTTATCTGGGGACTTCACAAGACAGTTGCTGAGGAGCATGTTAGGTCTGCTTCTTATTTGCTTCAATATAGAAATAGTGTTTCTTCCTTTATTGCCAGACCTATAGCTTCTCCTGCTCTGATGATTGATCTTGATTAGGAAGTTTTTGCTGATTCAGATACTCCTCTTTCTGATATCACGAAGAAGATAAAGTTTCCTGATCTTTGTGACACCCCGCCTACTAAAATACCGGGTGGCCAGTCCATGATCAAAATAAAACGTTGGTCTCATAGGGCTCATTCTTAGCATCACTGTCGAAAACGTTTTAAAGTTACTAACCACCTAGTAATTTAATTAGATTGGTGCCAAATTTTATCTTTCATGAATTAACAACAGGCGGAAAATAAATAATAATAAAACCATCAACACCACTAATAACTGAATCCCACACAAATGAATAACATAAATCAAGATAACCGAATCAGCTAACGGTTCAATAGTAAAATACAACAGTAACTGAAATAATAACCTGGATACACAAAGTCCGATAAGTAAACTAAATACAAAATCTGAGAGAGACATGCCCAAATGAGTACTGAAAAGTTCCTATACTAGGAATAAATGAGAGAAACGTCTATAGCAAAGTCTTGCAACTTCCACATGAGATGCAACTACACATCCTTGGATAGAATCCTCAAACTGGGCGTCCATATGGTTGGACACCTAAAATGTTTTGGAAAATATTTTGACACGGGTCAGAGCCCAAGTAGAATATTTTGAAAATATTTAGCAAGCAGTTAAATTGCAATAATTAAATATGCATGCACACTTTTCATATTTAAGCTAGTGTCACACTCTCTTGAGGCATAACTCACCCCTCATCTAATGTGCACACTTAACGCTTGCCTTCTACCTTCCCTAGTTAAGCTACCCCACCTAACTAGACATAACAAGTCTCCTTCCACATAATAACTCATTGTACCCACCCGTATTACTCATACAATATGTTACCAAATCTCCATATCGTTTATCCCATTATAAATTTCTCAGTATATGCTTATTTCTTCCCATCATATAGTTATTTTTAATGTCACTATCTTTCTCTTCTACTAAACCCACACAATAGAATAAAATCACACGTATATATATATATATATATATATATATATCACTTCGTTATATATATACTAACACTACACTCTTAAGCTGAGTTGCAGTGCGAGTATACTATGCTATAATGTCCTGGTATATCATCTACTAAATACACGTAGTAGAATAAATCACAAGTATATATATTTATCACACTAATTGAATATATTCAATACAACATCCCTAGGCTGAGACTTGCAGTGCATGCATACTCTGCTATCAAGTCCCGATACATCACGCACTATATAAAGGACTGCATATTCCGAATCATTCTGGAACCGTATCAATACAAATCACACATATTGGAGGCGAACATAGTTCACATACCTATGGGTCACGCACATACCTACGCTCCCATAGTCAGCTGACTTATCAACTCACAAATAAGTCTTCACAGTCCTATGTTCTTGAGGTACCAAATCTAAATTCCCCCGAAGGCACACAAGACAAGATTGTCCTCTTCTTATAACCTCACGTGATAGCAAGTATGATAGGTATGTCATACACATAATAAATCATACAAATCAGTATTTGTATACACACAACCTATATCATATATTCCATACATAGCATATATATCTCCCGAATATCCTACGTATGATTTAATTTTAATTATACGTCTCATCGTATATTCCCGAGTATCCCTCACTACTCTAAGTGTGCCAATTTTCCTTTAAAATATTACAGTAGGTAATTCACTCATATCCTACTGATCTAAGTCATAGGTTCGCTCATCCCTCGAATTCATTACATTGCAAATTACACCGATTAATCTAATCAATTTCACATTAATTAATTTATTAAAGTAGTGTCACTCAACTACAATAATCCGACTCACTCTTATGGTTCGTATCTTCATCCTTTAGATTTTGTTACACAAAAATCCACTATTAAGGTTAACACCTCTCGTTAAATTCACTATTCGATAATTTATAATATATCTCTTAATAAATTAAACCGGTTAATCTGTGCCTAACTCCCTTAGCACTATCCTGAGAAATATCATAGTCAAAACCCCGACTCTTAATTTAATTACTATCACCTCAATTAATTTTATCCAAGTGGTGTCACTCAACCAAAATGCCCGGACTCCCTTTATTAGTCCGTATTTTTAACCTTTTAGAATTCATTTCACCAAATTCGGTTAACAAGTTTAACACCCTTATTAAATTTAATAGTCCTTAATACTCATCCCATAAGACTCTAAGTATTAGGTTCCATTTAATTTCTATCAATTAATTTCCACTTTAAAATACTAGCCCGTATGCTAAATTCATCCAAAATTCCCATTCGAATACGTTCGTATATTTTTGACATATTTTACCGAGTGTCGTTCATTATAAATACTCCTAAATCCATACCCCGGATTCATCCCTATCTAATCTAAGGATAAAATAATGTTTATTTATAACTTTGCAAAGTCCTTCAGTCATCTACGGGCATCTCCAAATAACTCGAATTTATTCCTTCCTAAAGATTTCGGTCTCGCGCACCCTATCATAGAAAAATCATATCAATAAAAAAAATAAGAAAAATACGAGGTCGGCGCCCACGCGACCGTGACGAAAAGATCTACAATCTCATGTTTTTCAATAACTGAAGGGGCCGATCGAACGACTCCTTAGGTCATTCGATCGATCGACCAGATATCCATCTTCTTCCCCAATTTTGTTTCCACCATTTTTAAACTCCGAAACTTTACAACTTCAATCTAGACCTCGATTACTTTATCTCCCATATTTATTTCATCTATAAAAATGTTCTAAAACTAATATATGACATTGATCCTCACTGATTTTCATTAAAATTCTAGGGTTCATAAATTGGGTTTTTCTTAATACCCCTTAAATAACAATTCTCAATTCGATTCAATAATCCGAATTCAACAACAATTTCTATAGGTCTTTGATTCTAAATCATATTCTAGCCTCATATGATATTATTCTCACATTAATTAAACATCAATTTCACCCTTAATGCTTAAATTCCCAAAATCTAGATTTAACATGTGATACCCTCCAAAAATGAATTTTGCTATAGTAACTCATCCCAAAATGAATATGGTTTACACCCACCATGATATGAATCACAATACCGAAATTTAAATGAAAGCAAGTTTAACTACTTGCCTGAAATTTCGTAGAGTCTGATCCTTTGATGTAGATGGAGATTTTGACGAAGAAGACATTAATCTCCTCTTGGCTTGACTCCCAAAAGCTCTCCCACTTGATCCCTCTTTTCTCCTTTGCAACTAGGGGTTTTCAAAAATAAATTATGGCTGCCATACCCTCTCATATTTTGATTTTATTACGCCAATCTCATTTTTAGGCTTGTGGGCTTTATTAAAATGGCCCAAACACTCCCTGTGGGTCTGATTATGCCTAAAACGTCCCGAGATCCAATTACTACCCCCCGGATACTCTATTTTGACTATCTCGACCCTTCCGGACTCAATCGTGCACTTAGAATCATCATCTAAGTTACTTAACTAAAATCTCAAATTTCAACCTCAAATTATGACACATGTATTCTTAAAAGAAATAACCCGAATTAATTTAAATCTCAATTCTCCAAATAAATTGAATCTTCAAATTTAAATAAATTCTCCAAATTAAATAGTTTCTCCAAATCATCAATTTAGTTTAAATTCTAATTCTCCAAATTAAATAAATTATTTATTCTAAAAAATACGGGGTGTTACAATCTTCTTAATGGTAGTACTTCTGGCTCCTAAAAACCTCCTAAAGAGGCCAAGAAGAAAACATGGGAAGTTATGAAAGAGCCTCCAGCCCCCAAAGACCCATCTCCCAAAGACACAGCTCCTAAAGATGTGGAATTACTTTGAGGAGACTTAGGAGAGGGCTTGCAAAAAAGCAGGTCAACCAGGTGACCGACCAACAGACCTTGGTCGAATTACCTTTTTCTGATGTTGGTCATTTAGCAGTTATTACTCGTGGTTTGGCTGGGAAGTTGATAGTGCCTGATACTCTTCCAGACCACAGGGGAGTGGATGTCGTGCTTCCCCGAGTAAAGGTTTCTGAATTGGTTGCTTAGAGCCTTGCATCAGTAAGTGATTTCCATCTTCTTAGTTTTGTTGTCTTTTATATTTCTCATATACTAACTTGATCTTCTTCTCTTACAGTTCTTAGTGAATTTCAATAATATGCTAGGGAAGGATGATTCAATTTGGGCTTTCTCTTCAAATGATGTAGAGGAAACTTTGACTAGCTTGAAGAAGTCTTTGCTCGATTTTCAGCAAGCCTTGGAGACTGAGAAGAGTACTTGGGTAGATAAATTGAAGACAACTGAAACTACTCGATAGACGTCTGATGAAAATGCCCTTGAAGTTGAGTGCAGGGTAAAGGAAGTTGAGCGCAAGGGAAAGGAAGTTGAGCGTAAGGCAGAGGAAGCTGAGCGCAAGGGAATGGAAAGGAGCACAAGGGAAAGGAAGCTGATGGCAGGGCTAAGACTGTTGAGGAGCTTGTGACCTCTGCAAGATCTAAGAGAAAGTCTTCTATAAAGGAATCCTTCAGTGTTGGCTGGGACAAGGGCTGGAACAAAGCCATTTCTGCTGCCTCTGCTCAGATTGAGTATGCAAAACAAAAATGTTTCAGAGATAGTTGGTATGTTGCTCTTCAGGAGTTAAACACTATTGAAGGCTCTGAACTTTTTCAGAGATATACTCATTGTACTCCTCCTATCATTGAGGATGAGGTTGAAGATGAAGTTGGTTCTGGAGAATCTTCTCTAGTGGTTGAATCTTCTACCGACCAACCTAAAATCACTGAATCTTCTCTTCCTCAATTCGAGCAAACTGAACAACTCTAGGCTGTAGCCCCTTCTTCTGAGCAGGATGAGAAGGTTGAGAATGATAGGGGGAAGGTGTAAAGTTGTTGGGCATTTGCCCTTTTTCTTTTTTTGTTTCTTTTTCTTTATTTCTATTGTATCTGAACTTCTTCATTATCAATAAAAGAAACCTTTTTTCCTTTTTATCTCTTGTTGATTATGTATGTTCTTCATTCTTGTTGTTGATTGGTGGTCATTTCTTCTTGATAGTTTATAGCAAAGATGGAATAATTGTCTTCCAATGATATCGAGCTACTAAAGAAGTGCAATGCTTTTTTCAAAGCAGGTCATACAAACTTATCCAAGGAAGAAATTAGTAAGTTGCTTGGTGACGATGCATCAGAGCAGGCTAAAAAGGCCTATAAATATTTAAAGTACTTACTTGACAGGGTAGTAGTAAATAATATTGCTTACTATGAGATGATATAAGAACTTCAAGAACAGTGCAAAGAGTCCACTGCGTTGTTGCACAAAATCTACGATCACAAATATCGAAGCTTAAGTGTAGGTTGAGGTTTTAATAACTTTATTTCGATTTATAATTAAAAGGAGGCTTTACTTAAGCTTAAAGTTGAAGAAACTAGAACTGTTGCCAAATAATTTTAGGGATGAAGTGAATCTTTTGAAGTCTACCTCTAGAGATGTTGTTGCTACTATTAATGAGGGGCACTCCTTTTTAGAAGCTAAAAATAAAACATTAAGGGATGAGTTGGAAGCCTTAAAAAAGATTAAGCTTTCATCCTCTTCCCGAGCAAGAAATAGTCGTGGCTGAGGAATCACACAGGAAATTAGGACCCAACAAGCCCTTTCCAATCAACCTGCTCAGTTAAAAGCTAAAGATCGATCTAACGCTGAGATGTCCCAGAAGCTGCAAACTTTGTCCGAACAATTATCCACCCAATCTTCCCAATTACAAGCTAAGGATGGAGTGCTGAAGGAGTTGCCTTCTCAAGTTGATAAATTAACCTTTTAATTCCATAAGCAACCTAGGGAAGTGTGGATGGATAGGTATAACGAATCTCTAGTCCATCTTGATGATAGGTTTCAGTAAGCTAAGAATGAGGCTTATAAATAGGGTTGGACAAATGCTTTAACAGTGATGAAGGTAGATCAGAACAGTTCATTGTGGGATTGGTATGACCCAGGTTTGCTTGAGCTTGATAATTCTTCTTTCAAGTTAGATGTTAACTGGATTCCTATTCATCATATTCCTCAATGCTTGATTTCAAAGTAACTGGAAGATTACGAGCTACATGAAGAACTACAGATCATCCGACCTCCTCATCTGCTTGATCATCCTAGTAGTAGCAATACCAGGATGCTTCAAAATTTTAACTTGATCAACTCTCCTTATACTTTGGATGATCCTCCAGCTGGCATGGATCCTGTCTCTAAGGCTGAAGAAAAATGCCCTGTAAAATAAGGCTTTGTATTTAGTTTCTTCATGCTAAGCAACAATATGTAATCATTTACTTGAATTAATGAAATCTTTGATTGTGAATGGATCAAATTTTAGTCAATCTCTATATATGAATGTATTCTTAGTCTTTAACTGTGAATGGATCAACTTTTAGTCAATCTTTATTTTTGGATCGACGATTTGTCAATCTGAAGTTTTTCACCGGTTCTATTGATACCCTTAGGATTATCCTAAGTATTGTACCAATTACTAATGCATCACCATTATTCTACTAATTTACCTAAAGTTTTAGGTAATTGAAATAGTTACCTTAGTTACCAGGCTTGAGTGGAATGTTTGTCCATCTTTTAGCCGAGTTTAGATGAAAATTATTCATCCGAGGCTTCGTTAACTAAGCATTTGGGACTTACAATTTTTCCTTGCATGGTTTTTATTGAACATTATTGGTGACTTATTTGATACCAACCAATATTTTATTGGTGGTTTGTGTTGACAACCAATATTGTTGGTACCTTTGTTGATGCCGACCAACATTGTTGTCATTTTTATTGCTATCGATCAATATTTCGTTGATGGTTTGTATTGACAACCAATATTATTGGTGCCTTTGTTGATGCATTTGCAGTGTAGTGCATTACACTAGTACTCCGAAAAAAATAATTTTGGGGAAACCACATTCTCATTAATATTGAAATAAACTGAGTACAGCTTGATTATATCATTGATAATATTTCCTCGAGTGTTCTGCATTCCAGGGGTTTTTGAATTCTTCACCCTCTAAAGTGTCAATTCGATATGTAGCTGGTCGGATAACTATTGAAATGTGATAAGGCCCATACTAATTGGCTTCAAGTTTATTGTTCCTCTGAATCACCTTCTTTAAAACATAATCACCTTCCTTTAAGTTCCTCAGCTTCACCCTTTTATTGTAGAATCCCGCAGTCTGTATTGATAGGCTACATCTTCACGCGCTTCTTCCAGCATGTCTAAGTCCATCCTTCTTATCAAATCACTGGCTGTGGTGTTAAAATTGTGAACTCTATGAGTAGGTAAGCCTAGATCGACGGGAATTACAACTTCAGTACCAAATGCTAACATATAGGGAGTTTATCTAGCAGTTGTTCTAGGGGTTGTTCGGTAGGTCCATAAGACAGAATATAGTTAATTGATCCAATTCCCTTTAGCAAACAAATTCATCGTTATCAAATTGTGTGCCATGATCAGTGATAAAGACATAGGGCAAGCCATACCTGCATATGATATTCTTCCAAATAAACTGATAAACCTTTTCATAACACATGTCCATCAATAGTTCAGCTTACACCCATTTTGTGAAGTAATCAACAGATACAAGCAGATACTTGAACCTTCCTCGAGTGGTCAACAAAGGCTCGACCAGGTCAATTCCCCACATAACAAAGGTCCAAGGTGAGGTGAGTGGTGTTAGGAGAGCTTAGGAGTCTTGTGTATGATGGAAAATCTCTAGGACTTATTATATTTCTTAGCAAAAGCTGCGCAATCTGCTCGTATGGTTGGCCAATAGTAGCCCTGTCTGTTGATTCTTCACAATAAAGTTCTCTCAGCTACATGAGCTCCACAGGACCCTTCATGGACTTCCTTAATCAAATATTTTACTTTAGCTGGATGCACACAGCGTTGGAGACTAGCAATTAGTCCTCTTCTGTACAACACACCATTGTCTAGCACATCTCTAGCAGCTTTGTATTTCAACTTCTTAGCTGCAAGTAGGTCGGCTAGTAGAATTCCATCTTCAATATAATCTCTTATGGGATCCATCCAAGATGGGCCCATGTCAATCGCAATAAAATTAACCATCAGGTCTTCATCAATGCTCCTATTAGTAACTAGCTTATTAGGAATAGTTCTTCATAGCTCAGTTCTGGTTACTAAAGCTAGTCGGGCAAGTGCAGCAGCTCGAGCATTTCCAGTCTTGGAATTCTGATCATCTGAATAGCTAGCAAAGTGGTGATTAATTTTAAAGCTTTAACTAAGTATCTGGACATCAATTCTCCTTTAGCAGCATATAAGTTCAACACCTGATTTACCACCAACTGTGAATCACTGCATACCATGACTTGCTCGACATTAAGTGATTTGGCTAGATTCAAACCAACAATCATAGCTTCATACTCTGTCTCATTATTTTAAACTTGAAATTAGAATCATAAAGTGTACTTTATATCTATTTCATATGGAGTATTGAGGATGATTCCTTCTCCACATCCAGTTGCACAAGATGATCCATCAATATACAGACTCCATATGGGAATATTATTGTCAAACACTTGGTTTATCAGAATCCCCTGATGGAAAATTTTATCTTTTACCTCCTCATATTTCTTTTTCATCTCCTGTACTCCATTGGAAGGATTTGGTTAATAAGTGGTAGCTTCTTCCCTAGTTTCCTTTACTTGGAGTTAGTTAGGGGCTTCTCTAGTAGGTGTGTTGACTCCCGAGTGTTGCTCGACAGGAGTCCCTTGTTGCTCGGGAACCTCTGGGTAAGTGAATTCTGCAATAAAATCCACCACAGCTTGGCCGTTCAAAGAAGACATTGGTTCATATACAAGATCATATTCTCCTAACTCCACAATCCAATACATTAATTTTTTGAATTTCTCTAACTCATGCAAAGCTTGTCTCAGTGGCATGTCAGTGTATACCACTATGGTATGAGCTTGAAAATACGGCTTTATCCGTCTACTAGCCTCAATTAAGGCCAATGCTAACTTCTCCACCCTGGGATATTTGACTTCTGCTCCTCGAAAAGCTTTGCTAGTGTAATAAATTGATTTTTGAACTCCATTTTCTTCCCTGATCAAGGCAGAGCTAACAGCTGATTCAGAGACTGCTAAATATAAATATAGCTTTTCTTCCAACACTGGTCGGGAGAGTAGTGGTGTTGCTCCCAGGTACTTTTTCTATTCCAAGAAGGTCTTTTCACATTCATCATTCCATTTAAAGGTTTTTCTGAGCACCTTAAAGAATGGTAAACATCCGTCTGTTGCTCGAGACACAAATCTGTTAAGTGCTGCTACATGCCCAGTTAGCCTTTGAACATCCTTTTTACTGGTCGAGGATTGCATTTCTATCAAGGCCTTGATCTTATTTGGATTAGCTTTAATACCCCTTTGGTTTACTATATACCCGAGGAACATTCCCTCCTGAACTCCGAAGACACATTTGGTCGGGTTTAATTTCATCTGGTGCCTTTCTAATTGATCAAATGGTTGAGGTCGGCAATATGATCAATAACTTTTTTTCTCTTTGTCGATATATATTGAACATACACCTCCATGTTCTTGCCTATCTTCTCCTCAAATACTTTGTTCATCAGTCTTTGATAAGTGGCACCTTCATTTTTCAGACCCAACGGCATAATATTATATCATTAAGTTCCTCGGGGAGTAATAAAGGAAGTACTTTTTGTGTCTTCTGGTTTTATTTTGATCTGGTTATAACTAGAATATGCATCCATAAAACTCATCTCTTGGATCTAAGGTTTCAACCTCAGATTCACTGTTCGGTTTAGATATATCCACTTAATAAGTGGTTGTTTTCCTCTTTACTTATAGCATATCTTCTTCCTTGACAAATGAATAGTATAATTCCCGAGCTACTTTCTGATCTCCTATTACTATTCTAACTCCAAAGTTGGTTGGGAAATTCAGGCATTGATGAACAGTGGAAGGTACAATTTTAAATTTTTTTAGACCTACTCTTCCCACGATCATGTTGTATGTAGAATGAATATTTTTGTCCATTAAAAAGAATCTCACTTTATCTATCCTGCTCGCTGGCCATGTCCCGATCAACACATCTAGCTTGATTGTTCCCAATGAAAATGCCTTTTCACCAGAGAATCCAATTAGGGGACTATGGTAAGGCTCCAGTTGGCTAAGTTTTAAATCCAAGCTATCAAAACAGGGATAGAACGTAATGTTCGTCGAACTGCTATTATCCACCAATGTCCTTACTACCAATACATCTTTCATCCTAACTCTGATCACTAAAGTATCATCATGAGGATACAATACTCCAGATAGATCATTCTTGGAAAATTTAATTACGAGCTTAACCTTATTGACTTTCCTTGGTCGGTCGTCCTCTGCAAGGTTGATTCGCTGGATATAGGAACAAGCTTGAGCCTCATTGAGGTAAGCCTTCCTTTCATCTGTATGATCTCCTCCTCCTGCATCTCCACCTGTAATCATATGGAAATCAAAAGATTCAAAACTGATTGTGAATACGTCGCATTCAGGTTGTCTATGTTTCTTGGGGAGATCAGGATCGTCTTATGGATCATCGTCATGGTTCCTCTTCTTATATTCTATAGGCTTAAAAGGTGATTTAGATCTCTGTCGACCTCTACCACCAGTTCTCCCACCAGCTTGCCAATCTACAAATCTGTCCAATTTTCCTCTTAGGATGAGTGCCTCTATCTCACTTTGGAGAGAAATACACCGGTTGGCTGTATAACCATGATCTTTGTGAAATTTGCAATACTTGGACTTATCCCTCTTATTAGCAAGTGACCTTAACTTTTCAAGCCAAATCAAGTAATTGCTATGCTTAATTTCTTCTAAAACATGATGTATATCCACCTTTAAAGGAGTATAATTAGTAAATTTTCTGAGCCGATCTAAACTTTCTTTTACTTTCAAATTCTTGCGATCATTGTGATTCTTTTGCTCCTTCTTATCCGACTTCCCTTCAGACTTCACTTACGCATTTGCATTTGAATTCTTTCTAGCAGCCATAGCTTCCTCGACGTTCATAATCTTCATTTCTTTGGCCATCAATTCCGCCATCGTCTTTTGGGGATCTTTTGCTAAAGTATAATATAGTTTGTCGAGGATAAAACCACTCATGAGGGCAGTGATTGCAGTCTTCTCCTCGTAATTAATAACTTCTAATTTCTCATTATTGAAATGAGTGATATAATCCCTGGTACTTTTTTCCACCTTCTGTATCACACTAAGGAAATGAGCTACTCGCTTTACTAGTTTGGCTCCAAAGCAGAAATTACCAATGAATAGCTCAAAAAGTTATTGGAAGCTAGAAATCTCCCCCCCCCCCCCCAGAAGACTATTATACCAGATTTGAGCAGATCCAGTGAATGTTCCTAAAAATGTCCCGTACCTTATCTCATCAGGAACATTATAGATATCAATTGTTGCTTGATATAGTTCTATATGAAGAATCAGATCAGTCTTCCCATCATACATGGGAGTGACTACTAGATCTTTAAACTTGGTCGATGTAGGGAAATCTACAATAATTTGCACAAAAGGAAATCCCTTAACAAAACTTCTCTGGAGAGGATTTTTGGCCTTGGACATTTCTCCCAATCTATCTTCTAAATGCTGAATGGATCCCTTCTAAACATCGTTACCAGCACCAGCTCTGTCGGTGGTAGCTCTTTTATACTGACCAACTGAGTGTGCTGAGCTTTCCTCTTGTGATCCTTCTCTTTGACTGGATCGAGAAGTTCGTCAGGCGTTCGATATGGATTGGGCTGAGCCTTCCTTCAAATTGCTTAGTCATCGATTATTTCTCGACGTAACTCAAAGGGAATTTACCCTGGGTCCCAAACAATCGAAAAGAGAGGCCCTACTTAGCCTTTCTAAGGCATTCAATCTTTCTAGAATGAGGGAATGTCCATAAGAGGAATTAGTAATTCTGATAGAAGAAGTTTCTCCAGGATGGTATGGAGGATCCCTTGAAGTTCGGGAATGGCTATGCCCAACACACCTTATTGGCCGTGGTGGCATACTCCTTTGATTGGACTACGCATGAGTTCCAACTTGAAGAGTTTGGTCCAATTATCTTATCGTATCCGGCATAGCCTCTTGACCCTTGACTAGGCTGGCCAAAATTTCAGTTAAATCGTTGTTATTTGGAGGGGCAGAGGAATTAGGCAGAAGTTCCTTATTTCTGGTACCTGTTTCAGTGATATCAGTCATGTATGATGAATTAGTAAAAACATTCTGAAATACTTTCCCACAGACGGCGCCAATCTGTTGATGCAAAAAACTAGACTAGGCCTAATTGATTGATCATAGATAAATAAGTAAAAACAAATAAGACAAATAGACTTTTAAAGTGGTTCAGCTCAATGGAATAGCCTACGTCCACTGCTATGTATTACTTAACTGCCTTGATTTGTTTTTCCCCCTCTGTAATGAGGGTGTTACAATGTATTTATATCCCAAGTGGGGTGTTGATAGTTTTGATGTGAATGGATGAAATACCTTCATTTGTTAGGCCTTTAAATCAATACAAAATGATAATTAAATGTAAGACTGATGTTGATTCAATGGTTGTACTGATTGGATATCCGGCCATTGTTTGGTATTCCCAGTTGGTCGGTATCCCATGTTGGTTGGGCTACCTTGTTGGTCATACTGCCTTGTTGATCGGGGATTTCTGTCATGCTGACTTGCATTTATGCCACATTAGATGACATGTGTTGGCTTGTAATTGGTCCACAAAAGGTGGTTAATTTTGGTATCAATGCCCCACATTGCCAATCTCTTAGACGTATCCCCAAGAATTTTATCATGATCAAGTTTTCTTTAAATATCTTATTTTGTAATTAAACTAACCCCCTAAATTTTTTAATGACCTTAATACCCTTACATTTAACTCAAAAATTAAACCCCAACTTCATCTTCTTTCCAAAAATACAACTCTAATTTTTCAACCATGAATGCTTCATAAATTGATGCATCATTCGACTAAAACAATATAATGGTATGTATAATGTGAGAAATATGTTAAAGCATGAGATTTAAATCATATAGGTTCATCTTAACAGATTATGTATGAATCTACAACAATTGGGCTCTACAACCTTCAAATTGACAAAATCTAGAGCATTTCATGATTTTTAATCTCCCAAATCACACCAATCTATTGGAGTATTTCATGCTTTAGAACCTTCTAACATCTACCATAACTAAACTAGACAAACATTATAGGATATACAACCTTCCAAAATTGATTGCGTTAGGGCTTATTTATGTGATGGAGATGATCCAACCTATTTTTAGCTGATGTGATTTGAGAGTGTGTGTGTGTGTGTGAGAGAGAGAGAGAGAGAGAGATAGAGAGAGAGAGAGAGAGAAAGAGAGAGAGGAAGAGAGAGAGATGAGTTGAATGATAAATTAAGGAATGATAAAAATGGCATTTCAATCATAAAATTAAATTAAATTAGTTAAATAACTTATACTTAAAAATAGTGCAATCAATGGCTTCCTTTAGAGATAAAACCTTGATAGAATTATCCTTGAAGCATAAAGTTTTAGAGTAATACATTCACAAAATCACTTTTATAAAATTAGTTATGAAAAAAGCACTCAAAAAATGGACATTTTTTTCGGTGGCAAGACCTTTGTTGCTAGAAGTAGGGTTGTAAAACGAACCATGTTACCCGAGATCGGCTCGTAATAGTTCAAAAAACTATCATTTGAGACATGTTCGTAAAATTAATGAGACACACTTGAACATATTTTTAAGCTAGTTATGTTAATGATCTCCGTTTGGATTCAAATCGATTAGTATTATACATACTAAATTAATACTCCCTTCGTCTCAAATTAAGACTCCCTTCGTCTCAAATTAAGACTCCATATTTATTTTTTGCATATATTAACGATTCACTCAATCAATCACTACATCATAAATCGAGAATAGTCATTACAGTTGGATTACATCCCATGATCATGACTAAGTGGTCATGGCCCAGGACCATGACCATAGTCAAATTTCCTGTGACATAGACCGTGACCAAGCCAAAGGGTGACATCCAATGGATATGGTCACAGCTATAGACCTTGACCATGGGGGTCACGACTATGGTTCATGACCAACTCATGATCAAATGGGCACCAAACTCCATCCAAAACTCATGTAAAAGTGGGTCATGCCCCTAGACTGCGAACAGGTGCATAACATATATAAGGGTTTCAGTTAAATTTGGTCATGGCCTTGGGACGTGACATTTTTGAAATAGGCACAATGGTGCTCACGGACCTAGTTTTTGACCCACCTATCATGACCATTTGTTTTTTACATGACACATAACATGGTCACGGTCTAAAACCATGACCATGTTGGTGACGTGTAAAAAATAAATGGTCACGTACTAGGCTTGTGATCATAACTAGTACATACCATTCACATCAGTTTTTATTTCACGCGAACTCACTCACTCTTTAAACTGCTCCTTTTCTCTCTCTCTCTCTCTCTCTCTCTCCCCCCCTCTCTTCGGCGACCCTCTTTCCTATAGAGACCCTTTTCTCTCTCAAGAGACATCTTTTCAGTTCAGGTATCCTCTATCATATCACTTATTTTCTAATGAAATGGTAGGGGTATGTGTATGCGTGCACTATATGAGTATGTGTGTGTACTTTGTATGTTTATATGTATGTATTGTGTGTGTGTTTATGTGTATATGTATGTATATATGGGGTTAAAATACCCAAATGAGGTTGGGATTTGAAAATACCTAAATAAAACAAACCCTAAGACTGAAATATGAAAATACCCAAATTAAATAGGCCCAAATGTGAAAATACTAAAATGTTATAATTGAATTTTAAACCCTCAGGTTTTAAAGGATTTTGAAGAGATTAAGGATACGGGATTCGATTTGTATTGATCTAAGACATGTTTACTTTAATTAAGAAATAAATTAAGTTTATGTTAAAATAATATTAATTCATTGAAATATGGACTTAAATCATGAAATTGGATTTTAATCACACTATAACCAAATTTTCATAATATGATTATTTGGATGTTTAAGGCTTAATCACAAAGTAATGAACTAGGATAGGTTTGATGTTGAACCGATTTAAATGATCCGCCATGAGTTTACGTAATTTGAATATGAGTTCATGTCATCACAAAGAAATATGTTTCAATTTAATATATTATGTGTGTTTATGTATGTGTATGTATTATGTGTGTTTGTGTGTATATATGTGTATGTGTATGTATGTGTGGAGTGAAAATAACCTAAGACTGAAATGTGTAAAAACCTAAATAAAACAAATCCTAAGACTAAAATGTGAAAATACCCAAATTAAACTAACCCAATTTTGAAAATAGTGAAATGTTGTAATTTGATTTTAAACCCCAAGGTTTTAAAGGATTTTGAAGAGATTGAGGATATGGAATTCGATTTGTTTATGTCTAAGCCAAGTTTATGAATGCTCACACATATATACTTACACGTGTTTTCTACTCGAAAGGATGCATAACAATGTTTTGATTGAATAAAATGAGATAAACTTAAATTGGATCGGTTGAAAAATAATAACAAGTTAATGATTAATGTAATACCCCGTATTTTTGACTGTATTTATTTTGGGATTAATTAATTAAATTTCGTATTAATTGGAAATTAATCAGGGTTATAAATACTAATGTGATGCGAGTTGGTATTTGATTATGTGCATATATGATTATATATGAACTTGGTATTATAAAATTTGTCGTGGGATTTATATACGGCATTTTAGAAATTTTGTTGAGACGCGTGGGACCGCCGCGTCACGGTATATTATTTTGTTAATAAAAGTGAATTTAAAATCTATAATCCGTATGGTCGTTTTGAGTGCACCAACGCGTCCGGAAGGGTCGAGATAGTCAGAAAACACTAGCCGGGGGTATAGTTTGGGTCCCGGGTATTTTTAGACCATACCGGTAACTTAAAGGGTATTTTAGTAATTTGGTATTTTTGGGTAATTAAAAGTGACGAAAATTGAGAGTTGTAATCTGATAAGGAATTGACCCAACCAACCCTTTATTAACCCCATAAGCTACGTAGGTTATCATTTAGTCTTCCAACTCTCCCAAAGGAAACCCTAGCCACCATAGCCACCTTTGGAAGAAGAAAGCTTGGAGAAGGAGAGAGAGAGAGGAATTCTGCAGAGATTCTTCACCAAATCAACACCAAATCCGAAATCAAACCAAGGCAAGTGATTTATTCCATTTAAATTTCAGAGGATGCTTCTTCCATGTTAGATTATTCATAAATTTTGTATGTTCTTGGAAGATAATGAAAAACCCATAAGATTGGAGTTATTAGTTTAGATTTTGGGATATAGATTGCATGTAGAATGTTACTGGAAGATTATATTAAGAGAATTATCGACTTTTGTTATACCAAAAACGGATTTAAGATGAAGTTTATGAATGTTCTTGAGATAAAATCTGGAAACTAGGTTTTTGATGAACTTTGATCCATAGATAACCTTTAGTTGTTGAAATATTGATTTATGGACGTTAGTAACATTGTAGGATAGTTATATGACATTACCATAACGTTATATTTGAGAATCATACGTTAGAAATAATTTTTGGGATGTTTTCAATTCTGCAAAACGAAGCAGTCCGTAGCCATACCTGTTCGATCGATCGATCGACATTCATCAGTCGATCGATCGACTAAATCGATCGATCGAAGGTCAAGGTCGATCGATCGACCTTCCCAGAATGAGTGAAAATTTTCCTTAATATGATTTTAATGGTGGAAACCCTCGGAGAATATGTTTGGAGAACTTATGAATACCCTCACCTTTAAGGGAGACCAGTAGGCGTAATTATTATAGTGGACTTTAATTAGAACGCAATTCGGGGAATTATTCTAGGTTATTGAAATTCGTTAGAGAGGTAACGTTTGGGTTAATAGTGAAAAATTGTGTAATTCGATGAAATAAGGTTTAGAGCAGAAGTAAAGACCTTAGGAATAAAGAGGTTATATTTGGGAATAATCGGAACCTAACAATCTATTATAGATAGGTTTTAAGGTTAAGGGACTACGACGTGAGACGTGTTAGTAATTTAACTTTATATTAACGGGAGACTTGAAATTCATAAGTTTGGAATAATGGTATTATGATGTAGTTTATACCTTATTAAAATGGTGATATCTAAGATGTGTGAATGCTTAGTATATAGTTTATGTGTATAACATACCTACCATACTTGCTATCACGGGGGAGGTTTGCGTTCACTTAGGACCCTCTAATCCTTGTGTGCCTACGGGGGGGATTTAGACTGGTACCTTGATGAACATAGATCATAGAAGGACTTATTGTGATATTAATAAGTCTGCATGACCATGGGAGCGTAGGTATGTGCGTGACCCATGTGATGGTGACTGTGTTCGCCTCCATTATTTGTGATGTTGTTATCGGTAAACTATTCCTGAGAGATTCGGAATATGTAATCCTTATGTACGTGATGTACCGGGATGGATAGCAGAGTATGTGTGCACCGGAGCTTGGTTCTCGGGGTGCTTATATCGTATATATATGATGTGAATAATATACATTTAATTAATGGAAATCCTCATGTTAATGTTGTAAAAATATTACGGTATTATTTCGAGTCATATAATGAGTTAGCTGATACTTATATTATGGCATATTTAGTAAACTGAGTTTACGTTAAATCCCTATTTTAATTACGAGCGTTGTTATGTTAAATGAACCGAGTAAAATGGGTAGAACCTTTGGTAGTCTAGCTAGTTACGTTGTCACTTAGCTAGTGAAAAGGGTAGTTATAGATGGGTACTTACGTTAGGAGTGCACAGTTAGTCGAGAGGTGAGAATTTAATGTGAGTGCACGTCCTAACATGTACTTTGCATTTAATGTTTTAAATGTTTTTAAAGCACTTGCAGGTTTTTAAAATATAACACATTCGGGCTCTGACCCGTTTGCTTTTCAAATCTCTTTTTCTTGTAAAACTTTTTTAGGTGCCCAGCCACAAGGACACCAAGCATAGGATTCTCATTCAGGTGACGAGCTGTAGCTGTTTGTGGAAGCTACAGGGATTTTCATTTAGACGCCTCTCTGATTTGGATTCCAGTCTCAGCATCTATCAGCTGTAGGGCATGTTGCCCAATTCTATTAGACATTTTTACATTTCAGTTTTCAGACTCTAGCATGTATTGCTCAGTATTCAGTTTTAGTTATTTACTTCAGTTTACTTATCAGTTGTGGGATTCGTATTGAGGAGTTTTTCCTCCAGGTTTTATTTACATATTGTGATGGTTATTCTTTTTACTTCAGCATGGTTAATGTTGTTATTTAGTTATTCATTACTCTTGTTGCATGTTAATCAGACTTAATAAAATTTGGCACTTACTTTTTAAATACTAGGTGGTTAGTAATAATAAAACGTTTTCGACAGTGATGCTATTAACTGAGCCAACTTGGCATTTTGAATTAATTTTATAAAGGAGTAGCTACCCGGTGTTTAATTAGTCGGGGTGTCACAGGTGGTATCAGAGCATCAGGTTCTAGTGTCCTTTAGGATCTGTACGGCTATTATGTTTCCGCTACGTTTTCTTTGATATAGAGCCCTATATTTTAGGACTGTTGTACTCTTATTGTGTATGCTTCGTTCTTCAGCTATTTTAAGTTTATAAACCGTGAACTTATAAACTTTGTTCTTATTTCAGATGCCTCCACGACGTGCACGACGAGTTCCCAGGAATGCAACGCCCGAACCCCAGCCCGCTCCAGTTCAGGGCATGTTGAACGCCACTGAGGTTGCAGCTATAGTAGCTCAAGCGGTGAATGCCGCGATTGCCGTTATTCAGCAGGCACCGCCTCAGGCGCCGGTTGCCGCGCCAGCACAGGTTAATGCATTCCCGTCTGCTTGGGAGCGTGTACGTGACGCTTTTCAGAAAGCGCATCCGCCAGAGTTTGTAGGTAGCTCAGACGTGGTAGTCTCGAGCCAATGGAGGAAGGACATACAGAGGCATTTGAGGATGCATGAGTGCACAGATGTTCAGAAGCAGGTGCTAGCTACTTTCAAGCTAGTTGGATCTGCGCTGCAGTGGTGGGAGTCCATTACCACCACGGAGGAGAGAGATACCCTCACCATTCAGGAGTTCTGGGTGCGGTTTGACCGCAAGTATTTTCCGTCCGCAGTTCATACAGAGATGAGGAGGAAACTGATGAGTTTGAAGCAAGAGGGCAAGACAGTGGCCGAGTTCACTAACCTGTTGAATATCGTTCCAGACGAGATTCCAACAGAGAAGAAGAAGATAGAGAAGTTCACTGATGGGTTAAATTGGAGGATCCGTCAGCATCTGCTAGGGAACCTATCGTTGGCCACGTATTCTGATGTGGTTAACGCTGCATTGTTGCACTGCCAGGACCACCGTTTTCATATGGCCGAGGGCAAGCGGTCAGGGGAGTCTAGCCATCAGGGCAGGACTGGAGGACATGGTGCCAGTGGGGCACAAACCGGTCAGGGGCAGAGACAGACTGAGCAGGGTACCCAGCAGGGGGACAATAAGAGGTTCCGGTCAGGGAACTACAGGCAGGGATAGGGAGGTTTCCGTCAGGGCCATCAGGGTCCAAACGGCCAGCAGGGGCAGAATGGGCAGCAGTTCCATCAGGGCCAGCAGGGCCAAGGGAGGAATGGTAACGGCCACCAGGGCCGGGGACAGCAGGGGCAGAGGGGAGGGAACTTCCCAGGGAAGTGCTTTACTTGTGGCAAGACTGGCCATAAGAAGCAGGATTGTCCTGATAGGGGCAGGGCCCCACAGCAGCAGCAGCAGGGTGCTCGCCAGGAGCCACAGAGACCTATGTTTCCCGCCGCTCTTCCTGCACCGCCACAGATGGCAGCATTGCCACCCATTCCAGCAGTCCCAGCTCAGCAGGGGCAGCTACAGTATGGACGTGTCTACAACGTTCACCAGGCTGCAATTCCACAGGCACCGCCCGCGATCGAGGGTACGTTTCCTATCCATGGCACTATGGGTCGGGTGTTATTTGATACGGGTGCTACACACTGTTTTATTGCTACACACTTCGCGAAAGCTTTAGGATTGTTAGCTACGGCAGAGAGCACAGTGACGTGTGTCGACTCACCATTAGGGAGTGGGTCACTTATTTTCTTTATATGCCGGGGAGTGGGGGTAGAGGTTGGTGGTTTGGTATTACCTGCGGACATGTTAGTGTTAGACATGCATGTTCACGATGTGATCATCGGTATGGATTGGCTCGTAACATATAGGGCCATGATTGACTGCTTCAGCGGGAGCATTGTTTTTGCCATTCCGGGGCAAGAGATGTTTGTAGTGGCGATGCCTCGCCCAGAGGGAGGATCGACCGCTCATCTGTATTACATTGAGGAAGATACCTCTAGGGAGGTTGTTATTCCTTTAGATTCTATCCCAGTTGTCAGGGAGTATTCAGATGTGTTTCAGGAGATACCAGGCCTACCACCCAGTCGAGAGATAGACTTCGTTATTGACTTGCTACCGGGTACGAGACCTATAGCACGCGCACCGTACCGTATGGCTCCAGCTGAGATGCGAGAGTTACGGGATCAGATAGAGCAGCTGTTAGGGCAGGGCTTTATTCGCAGGAGTACCTCACCTTGGGGCGCTCCAGTTTTGTTTGTGAAGAAGAGGGACGGTTCACTGAAATTGTGCGTGGACTACCGAGAGTTGAATAAGGTCACGATACGGAATAATTATCCGTTGCCTCGAATCGATGACTTATTCGACCAGTTGAGAGGAGCTTCTTTCTTCTCCAAGATTGACTTGAGGTCAGGATACCATCAGTTGCGTATCAGGGAGGAGGATGTCTCGAAAACTGCGTTCTTGTCGAGATATGGTTCTTACGAGTTTCGGGTTATGCCTTTCGGCTTGACCAACGCTCCAGCAGTGTTTATGGACTTGATGAACAGAGTGTTCAGGGATTTCCTAGACCAGTTTGTCATTGTCTTCATTGATGATATTCTGGTTTACTCTCAGACAGAGGAGGAGCACGCCGAGCATTTGAGGCAGGTTTTGCAGACACTTCGTCAGAACGAGCTGTATGCAAAATATGAGAAGTGCGGGTTTTGGCTGAAGGAAGTCCAGTTCTTGGGTCACATTATTTCCGACCAGGGAATATCTGTTGATCCGGGAAAGGTGTCAGCGGTGAGGGAGTGGGGACAGCCCACGACACCAACAGAGATTCGTAGTTTCTTGGGCTTAGCAGGATACTACCGGAGGTTTATTCGGGGTTTCTCGGAGATAGCAGGTCCTTTGACACATCTTACTCGTAAGGGTGTGCCGTATATCTGGAGTGATGCCTGTCAGTTGGCATTCGATGAATTGAAGGACAAATTGACCTCAGCACCTGTATTAGCATTGCCGAGACCGGGAGTTGAGTATTTGGTTTACACCGATGCGTCTCTGCAAGGGCTTGGAGGTGTTTTGCAGCAGGAGAGACAAGCCATAGCTTATGCTTCCCGTAAGCTTAAGCCTCATGAGAAGAATTACCCCACGCATGATTTGGAGTTGGCGGCAGTGGTATTTGCCTTACGGATTTGGAGGCACTATCTTCTGGGGGAGAAGTTTCAGCTGTTCACAGACCACAAGTCCCTACAGTATCTGTTCACGCAGAAAGAGTTGAACATGCGGCAGCGTAGGTGGCTTGAGTTTGTGAAGGACTACCAGTTCGACATCCAGTACCACCCGGGTAAGGCTAACGTGGTAGCAGTCGCGTTAAGCCGCAGGCCAGCAGATGAGGTGGCAGAGGTGTGGAAGGCTAAGTGGAAGGAATTGGGACACCAGGATGCAGTGGCCCGATCTTTCATGTCTGTGATGACCGTTACACCGCAGATTGTCACGAAGGTAGTACGGGCACAGGCCGATGACTCGTTCTGTCAGGAGCAGATAGTTCGATTGCTAGCAGAGGGAGCCGAGTCCTATACCGTTAGCTCAGACGGGGGATTGCGCTTCAATGGGAGGTTGGTAGTTCCGGAAGGGGAAGAATTGCGGCACGATGTTATGGCTGAGTCGCACGGCTCACGGTTCGCGGTACATCCCGGAGGGGACAAAATGTACCAAGACACGAGACACCAATATTGGTGGAGCGGTATGAAGAGAGATATCGCTGAGTTTGTCTCGAAATGCACCACTTGTCAGCTTGTAAAAGTGGATCACCAGAGACCAGCAGGATTGCTACAGCCGTTGGAGGTTCCGGTGTGGATGTGGGAGAGCATATCCATGGATTTTGTCACGGGGTTGCCTACGTCGCAGAGGGGTCACGACTCCGTTTGGGTAATTGTGGACAGGTTGTCCAAGGTCGCTCACTTCTTACCCGTAAGGACTGACTACACTACGGGACAGTATGCCCAGCTCTTCATTTCAGAAATTGTGAGACTTCACGGTGTTCCCCTAAATATCGTGTCTGACAGAGACAAGATATTTGTTTCGAGGTTTTGGGAGAGTTTCCAGGAGGCCATGGGCACGGAATTGCGGTTGAGTACGGCTTATCATCCGCAGACCGATGGGCAGACAGAGCGCACCAATCAGATGTTGGAGGACATGCTACGCATGTGCATTATTGACTTCGGGGGTGGATGGGAGCAGTACCTTCCACTGGTGGAGTTTGCTTACAACAACTCCTATCAGTTCACGATTGGCCTGGCTCCGTTTGAGGCATTGTACGGTAGACCTTGTCGTTCCCCAGCATGTTGGTTGGAGGTGGGGGACAACAAATTACTTGGGCCAGAAGTGATCCAGGATACTTCGGCAAGGATTGAGTTGATTCGGAGTCGCATTCGGGTAGCTCAAGACAGGCAGAAGAGTTATGCTGATGCGAAGAGGTTTTTCAGGGAGTTCCAAGTGGGGGACCAGGTTTTGCTCAGGGTTTCTCCAATGAAGGGGATTATGCGATTCGGGAAGAAAGGGAAGTTGGCACCGAGGTATGTGGGGCCGTTTCCTATTATTGAGCGGATAGGACCGATTGCATATAGACTTGGACTACCGGAGCACTTGCATCGGATTCACGACGTGTTCCATATTTCCTCGCTGAGGAAATACCTTAGGGATAATCTGGCTCACTCTCACATTGCTGTGGAGGACATCGATCTCCAGCCGGATAGCTCCTACGAGGAGGGGCCAATTGCTATTTTGGACCGAAGCGAGAGGAAACTGCGGTCAAAGATAGTCCCGTTAGTGCGTGTTCAGTGGCGACATCACAATGTCGAGGAGTCCACATGGGAGCGCGAGGATGAGATGCACGAACGTTATCCAGAACTGTTTTTAGCAGGTACTTTCTAGTTTCGAATTTCGGGACGAAATTCAGTTATTAGGGGGGAAGTATGTAATACCCCGTATTTTTGACTGTATTTATTTTGGGATTAATTAATTAAATTTCGTATTAATTGGAAATTAATCAGGGTTATAAATACTAATGTGATGCGAGTTGGTATTTGATTATGTGCATATATGATTATATATGAACTTGGTATTATAAAATTTGTCGTGGGATTTATATACGGCATTTTAGAAATTTTGTTGAGACGCGTGGGACCGCCGCGTCACGGTATATTATTTTGTTAATAAAAGTGAATTTAAAATCTATAATTCGTATGGTCGTTTTGAGTGCGCCAACGCGTCCGGAAGGGTCGAGATAGTCAGAAAACACTAGCCGGGGGTATAGTTTGGGTCCCGGGGTATTTTTAGGCCATACCGGTAACTTAAAGGGTATTTTAGTAATTTGGTATTTTTGGGTAATTAAAAGTGACGAAAATTGAGAGTTGTAATCTGATAAGGAATTGACCCAACCAACCCTTTATTAACCCCATAAGCTACGTAGGTTATCATTTAGTCTTCCAACTCTCCCAAAGGAAACCCTAGCCACCATAGCCACCTTTGGAAGAAGAAAGCTTGGAGAAGGAGAGAGAGAGAGGAATTCTGCAGAGATTCTTCACCAAATCAACACCAAATCCGAAATCAAACCAAGGCAAGTGATTTATTCCATTTAAATTTCAGAGGATGCTTCTTCCATGTTAGATTATTCATAAATTTTGTATGTTCTTGGAAGATAATGAAAAACCCATAAGATTGGAGTTATTAGTTTAGATTTTGGGATATAGATTGCATGTAGAATGTTACTGGAAGATTATATTAAGAGAATTATCGACTTTTGTTATACCAAAAACGGATTTAAGATGAAGTTTATGAATGTTCTTGAGATAAAATCTGGAAACTAGGTTTTTGATGAACTTTGATCCATAGATAACCTTTAGTTGTTGAAATATTGATTTATGGACGTTAGTAACATTGTAGGATAGTTATATGACATTACCATAACGTTATATTTGAGAATCATACGTTAGAAATAATTTTTGGGATGTTTTCAATTCTGCAAAACGAAGCAGTCCGTAGCCATACCTGTTCGATCGATCGATCGACATTCATCAGTCGATCGATCGACTAAATCGATCGATCGAAGGTCAAGGTCGATCGATCGACCTTCCCAGAATGAGTGAAAATTTTCCTTAATATGATTTTAATGGTGGAAACCCTCGGAGAATATGTTTGGAGAACTTATGAATACCCTCACCTTTAAGGGAGACCAGTAGGCGTAATTATTATAGTGGACTTTAATTAGAACGCAATTCGGGGAATTATTCTAGGTTATTGAAATTCGTTAGAGAGGTAACGTTTGGGTTAATAGTGAAAAATTGTGTAATTCGATGAAATAAGGTTTAGAGCAGAAGTAAAGACCTTAGGAATAAAGAGGTTATATTTGGGAATAATCGGAACCTAATAATCTATTATAGATAGGTTTTAAGGTTAAGGGACTACGACGTGAGACGTGTTAGTAATTTAACTTTATATTAACGGGAGACTTGAAATTCATAAGTTTGGAATAATGGTATTATGATGTAGTTTATACCTTATTAAAATGGTGATATCTAAGATGTGTGAATGCTTAGTATATAGTTTATGTGTATAACATACCTACCATACTTGCTATCACGGGGGAGGTTTGCGTTCGCTTAGGACCCTCTAATCCTTGTGTGCCTACGGGGGGGGATTTAGACTGGTACCTTGATGAACATAGATCATAGAAGGACTTATTGTGATATTAATAAGTCTGCATGACCATGGGAGCGTAGGTATGTGCGTGACCCATGTGATGGTGACTGTGTTCGCCTCCATTATTTGTGATGTTGTTATCGGTAAACTATTCCTGAGAGATTCGGAATATGTAATCCTTATGTACGTGATGTACCGGGATGGATAGCAGAGTATGTGTGCACCGGAGCTTGGTTCTCGGGGTGCTTATATCGTATATATATGATGTGAATAATATACATTTAATTAATGGAAATCCTCATGTTAATGTTGTAAAAATATTACGGTATTATTTCGAGTCATATAATGAGTTAGCTGATACTTATATTATGGCATATTTAGTAAACTGAGTTTACGTTAAATCCCTATTTTAATTACGAGCGTTGTTATGTTAAATGAACCGAGTAAAATGGGTAGAACCTTTGGTAGTCTAGCTAGTTACGTTGTCACTTAGCTAGTGAAAAGGGTAGTTATAGATGGGTACTTACGTTAGGAGTGCACAGTTAGTCGAGAGGTGAGAATTTAATGTGAGTGCACGTCCTAACATGTACTTTGCATTTAATGTTTTAAATGTTTTTAAAGCACTTGCAGGTTTTTAAAATATAACACATTCGGGCTCTGACCCGTTTGCTTTTCAAATCTCTTTTTCTTGTAAAACCTTTTTAGGTGCCCAGCCACAAGGACACCAAGCATAGGATTCTCATTCAGGTGACGAGCTGTAGCTGTTTGTGGAAGCTACAGGGATTTGCATTTAGACGCCTCTCTCATTTGGATTCCAGTCTCAGCATCTATCAGTTGTAGGGCATGTTGCCCAATTCTATTAGACATTTTTACATTTCAGTTTTCAGACTCTAGCATGTATTGCTCAGTATTCAGTTTTAGTTATTTACTTCAGTTTACTTATCAGTTGTGGGATTCGTATTGAGGAGTTTTTCCTCCAGGTTTTATTTACATATTGTGATGGTTATTCTTTTTACTTCAGCATGGTGAATGTTGTTATTTAGTTATTCATTACTCTTGTTGCATGTTAATCAGACTTAATAAAATTTGGCACTTACTTTTTAAATACTAGGTGGTTAGTAATAATAAAACGTTTTCGACAGTGATGCTATTAACTGAGCCAACTTGGCATTTTGAATTAATTTTATAAAGGAGTAGCTACCCGGTGTTTAATTAGTCGGGGTGTCACAATTAATTAGAGCCATCACTTGTAGAAGAGCTTGAAGGGTCAAGTATGATTGGATATTGTACCAAAATGAGTCCATATGCAGTGAGCCTAGAGATGTGTCTTGTGAGATTGAAAAAGACGAGACTGCAAAATATCGCAAGTGCTTGCAAGTTTCATATAGGGTTTTGAATTATTTCCCCCTCAAGTCACGGTTAATTTTTTTTTTCACTGTGCCGTGTATAGCAGATGCCATGACATGACATGCTCGATGATAAGCACCCAAAAGTTTTATTTCCATCCCTCAAATGGACTTATTTTAATTGTTAGTTCTCATTAATATTGACCATTTGTGTGTGTTTGTTTATCTTGTAGGTTAATACGCACTTACAATATCAAAATGCATAATTTAAGTTAATTGGAGGGAAAATGTGATCAAAAGTACTAAAGTCATATTTTATGTGACCTAAAACAACCAACTACTAATTAAATCCTATCTCAAACCATATCCTGAGCCTTCCCCAGTCTCTTGTGTGTTGTGTGTATGTATATTATTATTAATATATATATATATATATATATATATATATATATATATATATACTATTGTGTGTATGTATATTATTATATATATATATATGTGTGTCTATGTTTATTATTATAGGCGTGTGTCTTTTTTATTTTATTAGTTTGTATTTTACTTTATTTTTGTCTTCAAGAATAATGATTTAACATTGAAATTTTATACCATTTTACGGTACTAATGACACAATACGATATTTTAAGAGTGTTGTATGTAAAACTTATTCTCCTACGTGGACCAATGATGAATGTACACATGTCCTCCTACGCGGTCGACTAGCTACCTTGATCGTCTTAAGAGACACTTAGTCGACTGGAATGCCGACCAACGCCAACCAATAGGAATACTAGAAGTTACTCGGATAGGATGCCAACCAACACTGAATCCCAAAAGTCTCATTTATTGTACATAGATGTAATCGCCTATTCATATAAAGGAACTCCATCTCTAGGGTTTGACACCCATATAAATACAAACTATTACTTTAACTCAGGGGACAACTCGAATCACTCATATGCACACCATACTGAGTTATTGTAAACCCTACTAAATAAAAACAACAGTGGACGTAGGCTATTTTACAGTTGAACCACTCTAAAAACCTCTCCTCTTGTGTGTGTGATTTGAGATACTTACCATTTTATTATCTGTGATTATAAATTTGGAGTTAGTCCATTTTTAGACATCAACATATTGGCGCCATCTGTGGGAACATTTGTTTGTCATCGTTCTCTACCATTTGCTTCGTTTATTTGCCTTAAAAAAAAAAGAATTACCTGAAAAATAGTGCTAGAGATGAAGGTAATGTCGTCATTCCATCTTCTCCTCCTAGTGCGACAGACCTACAAGGAATTTTGTTCAACCTTGTTAGAGGTCAAGAAGTCATCAATAGTTTGTTAAGCAACTGGCCCGCACCAGGAAAGCTAAGTCCTTCAGTTCTAAAAGTAATATGCCACCTCCCCCAATAAGAAATGAAAGGAGTTATCATTCTCGTTCTTTTCATGATAGGTCATACCATCTTGGGATAACTTCTTCATTTCGATCAACGGACATTAGATCTTTTTCCAAAGAAAGACCAAGTGTCTTAGAAAGGCTAAGCAGGGAGTCTTCTTTTGATCATCTAGGGCCCCGAGTAACTAGAGGACATCAGGGGGAGCAAGAGCATCGTCGTGAATATAGAGAAGGATCCACAAGATCTTTTTGTATATTTACTGTAATTAAGTAATTCTAATTGAAGATTAAAATAGACTTACATATGCAAAGCATACCCAAAAATTAGAATTTAACTTCTTGTGGTTAGACATTGGTGATGGTTGTAAGTTGGTACATAATTGTTATTTAAGTAATTTGTTTGGATATGCCCTGCGTTTGATAAAGTTTTTGATATAGCAAATGAACTCTGAAAATTATGAAGCTTTAATTTTGTAATGTTCAATATGTGTATTGAAAATGGATGGAAAATCATAGAAATTTATGATGTAGAAAAAATTGAAAATCCTTGAAAGTTGAATGAACGATAGAGGAGTCTATAGGGCAGGTTTACTATGTGGTAAAGAAATTGACATATCTTACTCTAGAAAACCTCAAAACGATGTGTCTTTTTTTTGTAAAAAAAAAAACTAATATGATCAGGATCGGATTACCAAGAAGAAAGTAAAATGTATGGCCTATGATTTTGATATGTTAAATATCTTAATTTGAAAATCATTCCACACAAGGTCACAACCCAAGTCTGTGACCATGGAGCCAAATACTGTCCCACGGAGGAGACTGTGACCCTCATTTTGGGTTATGGACGAAGTTTGTGATCAGGTTTTTTTGTCACGGAGAAAATGATCACCGACCTTGGTCGTGACCCGAGAACCTGGTCACGACCTAGGTCCATGACCATCTTCGATATATGTGGTGAATGGCCAAGATCAACCTTTGTTTACTATCATAGAATTTGGTTCGTTGATTATATCCAAAAAAAGAAAAGTGGAACAATCCAAAATAGAATAGTGGACTCTTAATTTAGGACGGAGAGAGTATAAAACATGAAGTTACTCGAGCTCGACTCATTTTCGAAGCTCGTTCTAGCTCAACTTTTAAGATAAACAAGCTAAGTTTCAATTTATTTTTACACTCGTTTATATTTTCAAACCAAACTTAATCAAATTCAAATTAAATTCGACTCGACTCGAGTCATTTATACCTCTAACTAGAAGCGCATAGTAGATACCTTGTTGGTCGATAACTTTGTTTAGCCATATGCTTGAGTTTGAATAGCATTCTACTATTAAAGTTCTTTTAATCATTATAATAATTTAACTGATTTTCGTAACTGATCCGCAAATAAGGGTGTAACCCAAATAAATAAGAAATTTTGGAAAGCAATCAAACTTGACTTAACAGTGGGATTAAGGTGAAAATATCCTTACTCATTTTCATAAACTTAATGGAGCAGTCAGTTTTGCACTGGCCGTTAATCGGGCCGCAGGTGGTGTACTGGGAAAAGATATTTAAGAATGGATGGGCCCAGTCCTATTGATTACAACTGGCCTGCACTACCCCTTTTTTTTTCTTTTTTTGAACAGTTAGTCCAAGACTTGACCTCGTTGATTTTCTTTCATTTAATGTGGGGCGCAGTTGAAAGAGACCCGTTTGAAAAGAGCTCATCTAATCTCATGCCAATCTACAACTAGGGCTTACTAGTGTGACACGTTTGAAGTCCGGATTGCATCTGGGTCGGCTAATGTCAACAAATCTGTGATTCAAAAAGGTCTCATTCAGATTATTTAATTCATGACACCCTGGACTCCCAATGATGTCCGTATATGCTGTCATTCTGCATTAGTTCATTGCGTAAAACTCATAATTCTAATTAGATTTGTCTGGTTACTAGGAGTAGGGGTGGCCGTGGGTCGGGCCTGGACAGGGCCGGTCGGGTTCGCGTCGGGCTTGAAAAATTAAGTGTTATCTCAAGCCCGCTCGGGTTTAGATCGGCCCTTATTATGTAATCCCAAGCCCGCCCAAATTTGAAAGCTCTTTACCCAGGCCCGCCCGATCGGGCCCTATTATGTTAATTAAAAAAAAAAATTTAAATTAAAATACCTATTTTTTTATTTAAAGACCAATTTTTTAATTAAAAATCTGTTTTAAACTCCATATATTACAAAATCCATATATAAAGTTTTTCACTTTACATGAAAAGACTTGGTATACGTTTTTATATTTATAGAAGTCCCCCCCCATATATATATATATATTTCGGGCCTCGGGCCGGGCCGGGCCTCATCGGGCTTAAGAACTCATGCCCAAGCTCGCCCGAAAAAAAATCGGGCCTATAAAATTTTGCCAAGCGCGCTTTGCAGGCCTATTTACCTTACCCAAGCCTTATTTTTTTATTGGGCGGGTTGGGCGGGCTTGGCGGGCCTCGGGCCTATGGCCACCCCTAACTAGGAGTATATATAATAGCTAAGGAATATTGCATATCTACAAGTAAATATATAAAATTACTATGTAACTTACGCAATGCGCAGGTACTCTGATTTAAATATATTCTAATTAATGCAAATGTATTGTTGTATAAGCCAATGTATATTTGATTAGAAGCAGAACCAAATCTTTTGATCCAGTTATATAAGGTAATCACTGATACAATTTTGAGGGTGAATTGAGTTTGGTTCCCAGTTTGATTCTCAGCACTATCAAAATAATGTTTGGCCAGTGAAAGCTATGAATCGCGAATGAAAATTAGTCGAGGTGCGCGCAAGCTGCTCGGACACCTCATGATATGCTACAAAAAGAAAAAGAAAAATTAGGAGCAGAAACGAATGGCGAAACAAGCAAACAATGAGTTCCCAAAATAATATTTACGCTAATATTGCGAAGTAAATATATGCACATTTATTTTTCATTATGAAAACCCACGCTTTAAAATATACATAGACTTTTTAGTTCATTTTGCCATATCAATTATAGTTTACATCCTAGTAACCTCAACGAATAGGTTTCTTATTTGATCGCGTCCATGTCCATTCTCTGGCCCACCTTGACCTCCCTCACTCCATGTTCACATGAGTGAACAAAATCTTGTGAATTAGCGAAGAACATGTCTGCTAAAATACCATTGGTTAAAATCTTGTTATTTTGAGGACTAAGATGTGTCTGTAAAATCAAATTGATTATTATAAATCGGTCCAAATGTATTAAAGGATGGATCTATGCTAAAGTCCGTACGAGCATAGGATGCAAAATACGTAAATGAATAATTCGATTTGAGTATTTAAACAAATCAGATTTTCATATCTCAAAACAAAAAAAAAAATCAATTCATATCAGTAGACATTAAAAGCAACCAAAAAATTTCCATATTTTCAAAGTCAGGATACATCACAAAATAACATCATATTACTAAAAATGGACAGGCTGATCAATAAAAAAATGGAAAGCTTATATGTTAGAAATAAACAAAACTGAACATAAGAAAAATACATACATGAATAATTGGATTTGGGTATTTCAACCATTCAGATTTAATAATTCTATATAAGTATTTAAAACAACTCAGATTTTTTCTATCTCAAAAAAAAAAAATCAACTCATATCAGTAGACATCAAAAGTAACCAAAAAAATATTCCATATTTGTTTGAAAATCGGTATACATCACACAATAACAACACGATATCACTAAGAATGGGTAGGTTGAAAAAGCAAAAAAATGGAAAGCCTATGTTTTAGAAATAAACAAAGCCGAACATATGAAAAATATATACATGAATAATTGAATTTGGGTATTTCAACCATTTAGATTTTTGTATCTCAGACAAACAAAATTATTTCATATTCTTCAAGAAAATCAGTAGACATCAAAAGCAACCAGTAAAAAAAAAATAACAATCCATATTGTTCTAGAAAACCAGTATACATAAAAAAAAGTAATAGCATAACTATAATCGGCATATCGAAGTTCATACAACAATATAAAAATTTAGGTCTCTCTAACTAAACATATGAAAAATACAGAAAGGAATAATTGGATTTGGGTATTTCAACCATTTAGATTTTTGTATCTCAGACAAAGAAAAATCAACCATTCATATTTTAGTATCTCAAACAAAAAAAATCGTTTCATATTCATCGGAAGAATAGACAAACATCAAAAGCAACCAAAAAAATCTAATACACATCAAAAGAATGTAATCTTTTTCAATATTCTAAAATGCAAGCCTTTATGGAAATAAATTTTGATTGTTTAAGTACCTGGAGTTGAATAAGTACCTTGAGTGCACATAGATTTCCTTCACTGCTTGTGTGAGATTTTGATCTGCGGAGGGTTCCTTCACTGCTTATGTGAGATTGTGATATGCAGAGGGTTCAATATATATATATGGAAGTTATATGATGACTCCTCATTTTATCGTGGGAGAGAAAGAGTGTCACACCCCGCATAATTCTGGCGTCCCTCGCCACCCAAACTATGTCGGGTGTGAACTAAATAAAATACAATTCTTAGTATGTGACATAAATTAGACATATAAAATCTATCCACAAGATAAAAATTTTAATCAATCCCAAATGATAATAACCAACTAAATGATAAAAGTTCCATCTTCATGCTACACTCCAATGATAACCCAATCTCTAATAATATAAAATTGAATAAAATCCAACTAAGAATATCTTAATAAAATCGTACAATTGTGGAACCGAATGGCCCACCAAAATCATAAACTGAGTCTCAATACAAATGCGAAGGAATGGAAAAATAATCTAAACTACTAAGCATAACTAAAATAACTCCAGTTGCACCTCCAAGATAATCTCCAAAAATCTTGTGCAACTACTCCAGCACTAATACCTGAAAAATGTTAGTCAATGCACGAGGTCAAAGCCCCGAGAATGAATACACACTACTCCCCTCAAATAAGGTCCGTGAACTCAGACTATAGCATTATACGCAATAAATATTACAATAAAGTATTTTAATTAGCCCAGTAATTTAAACACGGGAAAGATAAATTACTAACTACCCCCAGAGATTATTATAAAAATCACACCAATATATTTCAATTATCCCACTGCCCCAAAGTATTAATTGTATTCAATTAACCCAAAGTTATCATTTATCTAAATTTTATTATCCATTACGATACTTTCTCAAAAAATTCTACACCACCCGCATTTCCCCTCGCCATAGCCAGCCAGCCCATTTAAACTGTAGCCCTGCACGTTATGCATGAGGTTCCACTCATAACACGTCTTCATAGTCAACCAACCCGTTTACATTGTCAGCCCTGCACGTTATTCAGACTTTACACACCCACACGTCGCAATATCCAGCCAACCCATTTAAACTGTCGGTCCTGCACGTTATTAACGACACCAATATATTTTAGTACCCGTTTTATTATCTTAGGTATTAAATTCTCAATTTTCTCAATTTCACAATTTACAAAATTTCCCCACTCTTATTATCGATGTGAGATCCTCAAAATCCCCCTTAGTCCCATACCTAAGGATCCCCAAGTACACATACGTCATATCCTACATATAAGATGGATCACCAATGTAAAACACGTCCTAGTCTCATGCATAGGCTAATGAAAAGACGATATGACGTAAAAATCTGCCCCACCCCGAAATATAAAATCTCCACGAATTTACACTAACTAGTCCCATACCTAGCAAGCATAAATTATAACCAAGGCCTACCCACTTGTCCCATGCCTAATAAGCATCCTAAAAATAGGGTTGAGCAATATACTAACCAAAGGCCCCTCGTTCCCGCGATGAAAAATGTAAATAAAGTAAATCACACAATACGTAATTCATAAGAATAACATAACACTTAATCATAAAAGTCCTAATTCAATTTAATTCAATGAATAATACCGTCGTCGTTTTTAACATAATTATTTACATTCAAAAATGTTAAATTAATTAACATGCAACAATATTCAATACGTCATGGTCGTTCTCTTTTATTAGTCATCAAATTTTTATAAGAGTGAACGCGTCCCAATTCACCATATAAAGAACCCCCATAAATTCTTCATGAGAACCTACACCTAAAACCATTAAAACCCAAAAATCTAACTCCAAGATTAATTCATATTAAAAATTTTCACAAAAACAGTCCCAAAATTTAGTGTTCACTATTGATGTAAAAAATTAGATTATATCTAATTATTTAATCACAGATAAATAAAATGAGACAAAGAACTTTTAAAGTGGTTCAGCCTTATGAGAATGGCCTATGTCCACTGTTTCTGTTATTGCTGACTGTTTGGGAATTCTCGATTACAAGTTTTCTCAAGAAATTCCGGTTCCCTTACAATGAGGATAATACAATGTATTTATAGCCCTAAGGCTGTAATGTGAAAGGGTAATACATTCAATGCCCCTTAAGCATATACATCTGTATGATAATAATAAGCATTTAATGCGCAGTCAATGTGTTGGTTATCCTTCTATTAATGCTTTGTTCGAGGTGCAGCTTGGACCGCCTAAGCTTCTCGGACCGCCTAAGGTCCTCGGTACTCAAAAGTTCCTCGGAGAGTTCTTGTAGGTCGGAGCGTCTGAGTTGATCGGGGAAGCAGAGTTCCTCATTGCAGTATGGTTCCTCGGAGTTAAGGTGTTGTTCGTAAGTGTTTGTCGTTGCCACGTAGATTGCCACGTGTCTTCACCCAATCGAGCCATGTCAACAGACTAAATTTGGTATCAACAGAAGCCCCCAATGTTTCACAGTTCGAAATTTGAGGAGTGTGGAACATTCTTTCTCGATATATGGCGGTTTTAAATGGTTATCCTGAAATTTAGGAGTATTTTCTTTTGTATTTATTTCTTCTTCCAAATTTGTAGAATCGCTCTTTTTTTTGAATTTTTCTAACCGCTTCGATTCCCGCTCCCCTTTTGTCTTTTTAGCCGCCGGTAACGTAACCGTCTCTTTTTGTAATCATTACTTTTACCCTTTCCCAAGGCAAAGTATTTAAACGTTGCAGAAAATCCCATTGTCTTCTAGTTTTTCAAATTTGTCTCTTTGAGTTTTCCATCGTCTCTCTCTCATGTGCGTTCATCTTTTCCATCATTTGTTGTCAACAGACTCATCCCTTTCATGTAAGATTTTCTTCTTTCTCTTTGATTTCCTTCTTTCATCATGGTTTATCCTGGAGAACCGATTGAAAAGTTTCGCCATGATTTCTCTATTCCCTCATGGGTTATTTTGGAAGAGCTTTCTGAGCCTTCAGACTATTTTCGTTTGGCTGAGGGACATTGGTTCCCCAGTCTCTTTGTTGCTGAGTGTGGCTTTTCTTTTCCCCCCAAACCCTCTATGTATGGAATTCTGTCAATACTTTGTCGTAGTTCCTGCAAGAATAGCTCCTAATACGTGGAGAATAGTTAACGGTGTTTATAGATTAAATCAAATTCATGGAACTCGTATAGGAATTCCTGAAATCATGTTTTGTTATAGATGGGCTGTGGGCGATAATACTTTTTATTTAAAAATAAGGTTTTTAAATAGAGCTTTAGTGGTCAATCTCCCAGATGCCAATAGGGACTACTTTGAGCACGGGGTTGTTATGAAAAATTGGCAACACCCTCCATTAACTGGAGATGATGTTTACTAGGGTCCCAGATGTCCTCCCTATGGCAATGGGATAGGTTGTTTTTATTTTATTTTCAAAATTATGCTTCCTTTGTGTTTGATAAAATGTGCCACTGATATTTTAATTTTGATTTATTTGCAGTTGACAGCAAAAGAAAATCTCCAAAAGAGGCAGACGTTAATATAAGGAATTTAAAACTTATCTGGAGTTTGCATCAGACTGTTGCCGACGAGCATATTAGGTCAGCTTCATATTTTCTTCAGTACAAGAGTTACACCTCCTCTTTTACTGCTCGTCTGGTGATAAGAGACGCAGAACCAATACCAGCCTCTACAAGTTCTTCACCTGAGTCACATATTCCTTTGAGTGAAAGGATGAAGAAAAGAAGACCTCCTACCCTTTTTGAGAAACCTGCCTCTGGTGCTGGAGAGGCAAAAAGAAGTAAGCTTGATGTCCCAGGGGAAGGGACAAAGAAAATTGATGCACCTCCTTCGGCTGCTCTTGTGAAGGTGGTCGAGAAGCCCCCAGTGGCCCCGAGCAAGGCTGCTGCTCCAGGAGAGGTGATTGTCATTTCTCTGACTAAGACTACATCGTTAGTCGAGAAAGTTGATGCTCCTCTAAGGAGGCTGAAGAAAAGCTCCTCTGTCAATTTGGCTGAATTCATCTCTCAGCCCCCGACTAGTGGTGCTCCCACTTTTGTTCCCCCGAGCTCTGCTATGAGCTCGGTGAAGACTTGGATCATTCTCGAAATCCAAGGTATTGAAGAAAACCTTTCTCGGGACACGGTTACCACATTAGCAGCTCGTCACATTGCTTCTGTAAGTCCTATAGTCTTAAATTTTCATTCTTTCCTTTTTGTGCACTAACTTACTTTCGTTTTCTTTTCACAGTTGGTGAGCCGTTTTAATACAATTTTGAAGAAAGATGAAGCTATTAAAGCTTCAAGCTCCTCGTCTGGTGTAGAGGAAGCTTTGCTAGGCCTGGTACAGTCTCTGAAAGATTCTCGTCAGAAATATGATGATGATAAGGCAATTTGGGAGAAAAATCTTACTTCAATTGAGCAGGAGAAGGCTCAGGTTATTGAGGTCTCCAAGGGGTTGGAGAAAAAAATGAATGATTTTGAGAAGAAGAATAAAGAGCTCGAAGGGAAGCTAAAAAATATTGGGTCAGGGGTGCTCCTGTGTTATTTATTAAGAAGAGGGATGGATCATTGAGGTTGTGTGTCGATTACTCGGAGTTGAATAAAGTCACGATAGAGAATAAGTATCCGTTGCCCCGAATCGATGACTTATTCGACCAGTTGAGAGGAGATGCCTTCTTCTCAAAGATTGACTTAAGATCGGGATACCATCAATTGTGTATCCGGGAGCAGTATGTCTCGAAGACTGCCTTCTTGACAAGATATGGTTCCTATAAATTCAGAGTTATGCCTTTTGGCCTGACCAACGCCCCAGCCGTGTTGATGAACAGGGCGTTCGAAGAGTTCGTGGACCGGTTCGTCATTGTCTTTATTGATCAGCCTGTATAACACTCTTAAAGTATGAAATCGCACACAAACTTCCACAACAAAGGAAAGGGAATGAGCCTAATGCCCAATGGGAAATAAAAAAATGCAATATAGAATCGAGCGGCATAAAAGAGAATCTATAACGTACCACATGCGAATACCGTAGATCTATATATATACATAGACTAATGCATGAATCCGTTTATTCCAAAACGTTACTCGATTTGATTAAATCACATTAATCTATAAAAGTCTCCTTTTTATTTGACTTAACATTTACTTCTCAATTTAACGCACCCGATTAAATACTTATACAAGATAGCCTTTGTTCTAAAAAAACACTTCATTTATCGAAATTTCCCATTTACTTACAACAAATCCACTTAGTATTTTTCTTGAAAATCACCTTCAACACACGTACACTCGGTGTTAGAAAATACTTGTTTTCCATTTTAAAAATAGTTCACAACAGACACTTGTGCTAATTATGGGTTAAAATCACCTTTGGTTACTTGATTACCCTTTAACCACTTCACTTATATCATTAACTCACGCTTCACTTGGACTTAGTCATTTTAATAATTCCCGTCCAGATTACCTCTTTCAAATAGGAACACTTATAAATTTCAATTCACAAAGGTTGTCTTTACTTATTTTCAAACGCAGTAAATTTCTCTATCGTGTTGCGCTTTTACTCGTTATCTTCTGCTCGGAATTCATCAAATAACCAAGAACTTTAATGGGCTTCACACCGCCGACGACACCATCATATGCTATAGCCAATGATTTTGGGTCTTTCACCCTAGGGCTCCGGGCCCTTCTTAATTTTTTCCAATTCTTCCGAGTTTTCTTTTTCATGTTTTTAGCACTTCTTCATGTCCACATTGGTCCACTTTTACCGTCCTAAGCCAAAACCCCGTGGGCTAAACCCCACATTTGTGTTACACTTTAGAAATTTACCATTTCATGTCCTTTACACATGTACGTTGATTTCATTCCAAAAATCACTCCCATTTAGAACAATTTAGTGTAACACCTTTTTCAACATTTTTATTTTATTAAAATGTTCCATTTTATGTAAAATTACTATTTTACCTAGTTTTTTTCAAACTTTCATTTTCCTCCATTTTCACAAGTGTTATCACTTTAAAAACATTGTTAACTTCCCCACACTAACGTTTTAAATGCTTTTAACTCATTAACACTTCTTTAACACTTTGGAGTAACACAATTCTCAAGATGGATGTTTCTTTATTTTATTACTTTCTTTATCAAAGAAATCATTTGGCATTTTGAGGACTACTTTACAGGAAAACTACCATTTTCCTTTATTAATACATGTAGTCTTAAAATCATACACTTATCATATTTTTCACATGTATTAACACACTTTACGGCTAAATTTTTATTTTCTTTATTTCATAGTAAAGCCCATTTTAATACTTCTTAAACATGTTCATAAGCTCACCGTTAACTTATTACAAGTCTATACACATAAGAAGATAGAATTTAGGTCTAGAAATTCGTAAAAATGAGTTTTACACATAATTGTCATATGAAATTTTGTAACACTTGTAAATTCAAGATTTTTAAGACTAAGAAGACATTTGTTCTTTAAAATCATGCTTAAATGTCTAGTTTTCACAAATATTCATTTTACTATAAAACTTCAACATCTATACTAAAAATGACTTATCCAAACAAATACTTCTTTAAAATATTTTATTTTCCAAAAGGTTTAAACACAAGATTTTCTTGAAATTTATCGTCCTTTCTCAAACCATTTGAAAATCCATTCCTTAAATCTTCAAAGCTATTAAGAAATAATAAGTAATGGCTATCTAAACATGCAAAGATTCTACTCTTATGAACCCTAATATATTTAATGCATATATTGTAAAATAAAGTGAATCTTAAACTTAATAAGAGTGGAGTTTTTTCCACCTCAAATGAAGCTTCAATAATGGAGGATGAAATGTAGAAGAAGACGACAACTTCCCACCTCCCAAGGTGAACTTAAAGAGGTTGCGTAGCTCCACTAACCTTATCTCCTTGAATTATCCAAAGATCCATTTCTAACTCCATGATTTCTTCTTCTTCTTCTTCTCCAAAAATACTCAACAACATCTCCATAAATTTATATCTTGACCAACAAATGGTGTAGATGGGTTTTATAGGCTTAAATGTCATGGAAAAAGGGTTAAAGTATGGTGGTTTAGGGCTGATGAGTGATAGAATAGGCCAAAGCCTCACTTAAATACCCTAAAACCTTTAGGGGTTAAATTCCAAAAAATCCCTAAAGCTTAATCCCGAGTTGATCTACTATGTGGGAGTGTGAGACGTGTCAAATCCAATGGTCCACAACTTGATACTAGTTTCTCATTCAAACGAGATTTGGATCTCGCTCGAATGGTAAATACTCTCTTTCGAACAAGGTTCTAATAAGAATCTAACGAGACTGTAAATGCAAACAAGCGACTTTCGTTGGAAGGTCATTTGAAGAATGAGATTTGAATTTCGTTCAAACGACCAAGAGTTTCGTTCGATCGACCCTGACTTTTCTCCAAAATAAATGTTAGGACAATCTAATCCAATTAATTGCACTGAGGCTATGATATTTACACAAATTTGACCCATAATTTATCTTGCAAGGTTTAAGGCCCAATTGGGTTACACATGGTCACCAAATTACACGGGTACAGTCAAAATCGCGAGGGTTGGTGTTATATAGAATAAGAAAGCATAAAGAGATAGGGAATGAAGAAGTGGAGAGAAATTGTAGCATTTAATGTCATTAATATGTAAAATAGGGATTTTTGCTGGGCAGAGCCTTGGGTTAATGTAATGATGGAAACTGCAAATTGAATCAGCTTCAATGATTGTAGTAAAATGCTTTTCCTTCCAATGGAAACCTCCATGGGTTGTTAAATCTTGTTTTGATGATTCATTGAATCTTCTTGATAAGATGGAATGGATTATTTCTCATATGTATAGAGAAGCTAACTCTGTGGCAGAGGGATTAACTAATGAAGTTATTAATGTGAATAGTGTGAGATGGTTCGATTCTATTACAGATCTCCCTAGATTGTTTAGATGCGAATATAGGCTAGATTATTTCCATACGTTCAAGATTAGGCTAGTTTGATTTTCCTGTTTTGGTAATTAGCTCCCTAAAAGAGAAAATTTTGAATTTTGCTTGTGTTTTGGGCCCAACCACTAGAACCAGGAAAGTTAAGGCTTGTATACCGTTGGAGAGGCTGTTTCCCTATTTATAAAAATCAATAAAATTTGTGTGGGTACTGTCCCTCTTTCTAAAAAAAAATAAAAATAAAAAAATAAATAATTTTTGTTTGCTTTGAAATGAAATCATCCACGTACAACATTTGTATTTTCTCAATCACACCTCACTTAATATAACTTCTTTGTATGACAAAATGAGTAATGTAAAGTTGTTGAAAGTAGAGGCTGGAATGTAAATTCAAAAATGTAAAGGCTAAAATATATATGAACTTGTACATATTTTTTTAATCGTTTTAATATCTCTTTTGTCTCCCTCAAGGGTTGAATTTATAGTTGTCTGCAATAACTAACTTTCTTTGTCTCCAAGTAAAGTTAGATTTGAGTTTCGTCTCCATGTAACTTTTCGTTTGAATTCGAATTAATTATCTACAATAACCACCCATGGTTGCCTCCAAATAAAATATGATGCAAAACTTTTCATTACTTTAAAAAAAAAATAACCGCTTTAAATCACCCACCACTTCCACCAACATTTCTTGCAATAACCACAATATATCCTCCACTAACATCCCACCTTCTAGCTATGCGTCAAAAAAATTCATGAAATGAACAAAGTAAAATATGGTGTAAACATACCCTCCGCCCCACCAGAGTTTTGAGAAAAAATTAGGTGGTGGAGACTTGGTAATTACAGGCTTGAATAGATGTTGGATATTTGATAATTGTATTCTTAAATAAATGTTGAAAGTCATAGTAAAAAAATGACATATTTTATTTTCCAGCTTCAAATTCTATTTTCACCAAATAAGGTGAATAACTTCAGCCCTATTAATTTCAAAGGTCACCCAGGATGGTGAATAACCAAAAACATCTTAAACTTTCAAGGGTTACCAAATATGGTGAATAATTGTGATATTTTTTACCTTTGAAGGTAACCAGAGATGGTGAATATTAAAAAATATTTACTTCAAAGGATGCTGAATAATTATAACATATTTTACCTTCGATCACAAAAACTTATAAACTTTGAAAGGTTACCAAGGCTGGTGAATAATGATGACATTTTTACCTTCTAAGGTCACCATATATGGTGAATAATCACTTTGAAGGGTCACCAAAGATGGTGAATAAATGCAATATGTTTTACCTTTGAAGGTACCAAAGATTTCTACAACAGTCCAAAAATTTGGCTTGAATTCCCAAGCTTGGCATCATTTATGTATCTTAAAATAGAAAAACGAGACATATACAAAAACAAATATAGGGAAGACAATCTTCCAGTGCAAAAAACGTTTCATCATTTTGACCTCAGTAGAGAGGGTTATGACTATTTTAGTAAACAATTTTTGGTCACTACACAACCCGAAAATGAAATCAAGACTATTGTCAAGACTAAAAGCTTTTTTTTAAGAAAATAGGAACGGAATCCCCCACATATTATTAATTATAGGAGAAAAAGCCTCTCCAAATGGCAGTACAAGCTCAAGAAAAAAAAGTTGTGGGGGATATAATTTTCAAAAGTTGATGAAAGTGAAATTTGGGTTTTTATAATAACCCCATTACAATAAGCAATCAAAGAATAACTTATCTAATATAAAGCAACTGATCTTATCTAACTTGTAAGAACCTCTGACCTTCTTTGTAAGACCCTTCACCTCCTCATAGATTTGAATGCCTTTCAAGTTAACTCCTACATTAGCATGGCAGTCAATAACCATGTTTGATTCCCTGTAACAATGGCTTATAGAATAATTAAACTTTGTTAGATCTGAAATAATTGTTTCAGTAAAGGATTTAAGATTCCTTGGAGGTCTCCACTCCTTTTTGATCAACTTCACCACAATTAAAGAATCAGATTGAATATCAATCTCTTTAATATTCCTTTACAAACATAATTTAATGTGAAGGCTTAAGCTTTTAAGTTCCATAACAGAGTTAGTATTAAACTCTTATTATTTGGAAAAAGCAAAACCATTTCACCTTTATCATTTCTTACTATACCTTATATGCCTCCTTTGCGTGCATTGTCTTTGCTAGCCACATCAATATTCAGTTTTAACCTACCTTCATTTGGGAAAGTCCATTTTACTTATAGTTGATTGATTTTGTTCTGAATTTCAAACCAAATAACTCCTTTATACCTTGAGAGAAGCCCGATCCTCTTAATTAAAATATTTGACCTTTGCATAAATTCGATATCAGAGCCACAATATGATTCTTTAAACAGATGAAATTTCATTTGATGACTTCATATAAATCTTTGTTTCTAGCCTTTGATATTTCCCACACAATAACTAGAGGAATAAATTTGGCCAAAAATTATTTTGAGTCAGAAATACCTGCTTGCAGCCACCAACTATGAAGAATTGTTATTATTCCTATCCAGGTTCACTCCCATTAATTTTGAAAATAAATCCCATAATGTAACACCCCGTATTTTTGATGATTTTAAATAATTGTGGGATTAATTATTATTGTTGGATTAATTAAATTAGAATGTGAGAAATTAATTGTTAATTAATTAGGATTAAAATAAATATTAACTAGCGTACGAAGGGTTAATACTTATTGTTGAAAATTATTGAATATTTCCGTGTGAATGCACAATATGGAATTATGAAATTTTATAAATTGTCGAAAGTGGGAAATACAACAGTTTGGTATTTTAAGTCAGGACGTGCGTGTGAGTTGTGTCGGGACTAATTGAATGGATTAAATAAGTAAATTTATTTTTAAGTAACTCGTATGGTCATTTCGAGTGTGCCATTGAGTCCGAAAGGGTCGTGATAGTTAGAAAACTCTACCCGAGTATTTTATTTGGACTCCGGAATATTTTTCGGCCAAATCGGCACCCCGTAGGGGTATTTTTGTCTTCTGAATTGTTGGGGAGTTAATATGGACGAAAATTAGAAAATTAAAAGGGAGTGTACATAGCTGAGAGGAAGTCTATCAAATTCTAAACCTAAGAGAGAGGGAGAGTGAACCATATAGGAAGAAGGAGAGTCCATAAGTGTTCTTAGTGCAAAACTCAAGAACTCACACCATAAATCCCACCAAAGCATAGATCGAAAGATGAGGAACAAGTCTATACCAATTTCATCAGCGGATCAGACCATCATAATTGAGGCAAGTGTTTAATACTTGCTTCCAATTAACAATAATTGTTCTCATGTTAGCATAGAAATCAAATATATGATTTAGAATTGAATTGGGTGAATTTAGAGAATTTAAATCATAGATTACGAGTTATTTTGATGAAGAATTGAATACTTATGTGTGTAGAATAGGAATCATAGAATTATATGTTGAATTTGAGAAACAAATATGGGTTTTAATGGTTCTTGAATTGAAACTTGAAGAACTAGGAATTTAATGTTTAATTTGGGGATTTTATATTTAATTGATGTATTGTAAAGATTTTATTGATTCTAGGTTGGTAGAAATCATCTAAACTTTTTAGAACATCATTTCATTTTTTTTTGGTGATTGGGAATGAACAGTTGAGATTCTTGAGCTGTTAATGGTGGAAAAATGTAGCAGGTGCAGTTTGGGAAGGGAACTGCTCAATCTCGTTTGAATGAGATTAACCCTGGCTCGGACGAGAGTTGATCTCATGAGAAGTCGTTCAAACGACATGACACCTGGTTCGAATGACAGGTCCAAAAATCTGGAAAATCTTATTTCAGCCCAATTCGATTTACACAGTTAATTTGAGTGGGGAAAACTATTATTTAATGAATCTAGCACCGTGCATAATTGTTGGAAAGTATTTGGGAATTAATACTTTAAATATTGGAACAGTAAGTTAATCTTAGATATTTCGAGGGAGAGTAATCGAAATGATTATGTTATAAGTAGTAATGAGAAAATATTACGTATGGAAAAATATATGTACAGGATGGGTGAATAACCATTGATTTTAATCGGATGTGTGTATGCCTATTATATGCTTATTATTATGTGTATAACATACCTACGCTGCTTGCTATCAGGAGGAGGTCTTTGCGTAGTGGACAATATTATCTTGTGTTGCCCATTGGGGGGGGGGGGGGGGGAGGATATTTGACTTGTGCCCAAAGCGTATGAACTTGGTTACGTACTATCTGAGATGTTGGATATTTTCGACGGTTGAATGGGAGCGTAGGTATGTACGTGACCCATTTGGATGGAGATTATGTTCGCCTCCAATATATGTGATTTGAATTTTATGGTTCGTGAGATATTGAACCAATAACCCTTTATGCGGTGAGCGATAAACTGGGACATGATAGCAGAACATGCATTGCGCCAAGTGGTCTTAACCTAAGGATGTATGATTAGTATATATATGTATAGGGATGACGTGACTACATATATATATATATATATATATATATATATATATATATATATATATATATATATATATATATATATATATATATATATATATATATATATATATATATATATATATATATATATGAGTTTTCTTGGGAAAATCCTACTGTGTTAAATTAGTAGATATAGTATTAACCATTTGAATGGTAAATAATGAAATTTAGTTATGTGGGATAAACTATTTCAATAACCTATTGTATGGGCGATAAGGGTATACTACTTGAATGTAGATGATGATATGGTGATTTCGAACTAGTTAGGCTGGGTAGCATAGCTAGTGTGGGGTAGATATACGTTAGGCATGCACAATAAATGAGAGGTAAGAATCTCATGTGAGGGTCCGACAAGCTGGCATGCACATAATATTTTATTTATTGTAAATTTTAAATGCTTGCTAAAACAAATATTTTTATTTAACTCGGGCTCTGACCCACCTCTTTCTATTCTTCTCTCTTTTGCTATATATATGTATTACATCAGGTGCCCAACCACAGGTTTACCAAACTTAGACGCTTGGATTGTTTAGCGAGCTGCAATGGTTGTGGGAATTGCAGGTCATTGCATTTAGACCCCTCTATCATTCTTTCAATTATATTAAGACATTTCATTTAGGGCATGTGTCGCCAATTCTCAGTCATTTTATGAGAAAGATTGTACTCAACTTATTTTAGTAGTTCATTTCAGTTGGATTGTGTATTTTATGGTATATTTGCTTGAGACTTTAAACTGGAATGTTTTATCCAATGTTATTTATTTCAGTAGTTGAGTTATATCGAGTATTTATTATATTCATGTGAATGGTAAATAATTGATATCTTAATACTAAAAAATTATTAATGGATTCTTTGGGTATAACTTTTAAGGAAAAAATGTTTTGACACTAGTGTTAATACCAAAATTAATATGCTGATGTGGACGAATAATAAGAAGACACGTGTCAATCTACGTGGCACAATAGCAACGAGGAAGATCATTCCCCCGACCAATATACTCATTCCGAGAAACAGGTGTACTCCGAGGAACACCAGTCTTCCGAGGAACACCAGCCCTCCGAGGAACTCTCGCCCTCCGAGGAACTCCAGTGCTCCAAGGAACTCTTGGACGATGAGCAACTAAGGCGGTTCGAGCTGCATCTCGACCACAGCATTGATTGCCAGATAATCAACAGTTCAACTATTCATTGAATGCTTATCATCTTGACGCACACGCTTGAAGAGCATTAAATGAGTCACCCTTTCATATGTATATCATTTAATGTATCACCCTTTCATGTACAGCCTAAGGGCTATAAATACCTTGTATCACCCTCATTCAAGGGGACCGGAATTTCTTGATAGCACTTGTAATCGAGAATTCCCAAACACTCAGCAATAACATAACAGTGGCCGTAGGCCATTCATACAAGGCTGAACCACTTTAAAATATTCTGTCTCATTTATTTATCTGTGATTAAATTATTAGAGTAATCTAGTTTTTTACATCAACAGATTGGCGCTGTCTGTGGGAACGATTGTTATTATCGTTTTTCACCAAAAATCATTCATCATCAATGGCAGATAATCCGGAATCCAGCAATCGAACCGCTGGAAATGCTGGAAATCCTCCAAATCCCTCTGCACCTCCAGATCTGGATGGGATTATGAAGAATCTGGATCAAGGACAAACCGCCACGCAAGAAACAATGCGACAACTCATACAAACCCTTCATGGCGGTGCACCTGCACGTTCAGGACAGCGAAGTGGTCAGAGGCAAACTTATTTACTTTCTTCACGATCCAGGCGTACTGAGTCATATCGTAATGAGGAGTCTGATGATTTCTCTTATTAACCTAGGCGAACTTCATCAATAAGGGCTACAGATACTGATCAACGTATCACTCTCTCTCCAGAAAGACCCAGTGCCTTGGAAAGACTGAGTAGGGTGTCTCCTTTCAGTCGATTAGGCCCTAGGAGGAATAGGAGTCCACCTAAGACCATGTCGAGGAGTTTTCGACGACCATCAGATCTAAGAGAAGGATCAGCACAATCACGACCAGTTGCTCGTCAAGATAGACCTCAGGAGGCCACATCAAAACAATCAATTGCTCGAACTAATAAGCCCGAGGAAGGAAACGATGCGTGGAGGGGTTCCATTCAGCGGTTGGAGGATAGATTGGGATAAATGGCTAAGGCGAAGAATCCCTTACAACGAACTTTTATTCAAGGGACACCTTTTGTCCAGGCCATTGTGGGTTTTCCTACCCCGTCAAAGTTTAAAGCACCTGTGGTGACCCCAAAATATGATGGAAAGACAGATCCTGTTCTTCATATAGAGCAATATCAAGCTGTCGCCAATATCTATGCCGTCCCCGACGAGATGAGATGTAGAGCATTCTCAGGAACTCTTACTGGATCTACCCAGATATGGTACAACAATCTTCCTCGGGGTAAGATTTCAACTTTCTTTCAGTTGGCCGAGTTTTTCATCGGCAATTTCTGTTTTGGAGCAAAGCCAGTAAAAAGAGTAGCACACTTATTAAGTGTTAGACAAAAATCTGGTGAGAGTACTAGAGATTACATAACTCGTTTCAATAACGAGAAGCTGGAAGTCATAGATTATGAAGAAAAGACAGCAATCACCGCCTTGATGAGTGGGTTGTTGCCTAATAAGTTGTATTACACTTTGGCCAAAGATCCACCTACAACTATGTCAGAGTTGATGGCAAAAGCAGCCAAAATCATGAATGCCGAGGAGGCTATGGCTGCGAAGAAGAATGTGGATAAAGAAACCAAGGTGAAAGACGACAAATCCAAGAAAAAAGAGCATAAGGGCAATGGAGGTGACAAGCATTCCAAGAATAATAAATCGTCATGGGAAGTCCTGAAGAAATTCGATAATTATACTCCTTTGAAAATGGGTATTAATCATGTCTTGGAAGAAATCAAGAATAACGAGGAAGTAAAGTGGCCAAAGAAACTGAGGTCAGACCCTGACCTGAGGAACAGGGATAAATATTGCGAGTTTCATAAGGATCACGGCCATATGACCAAAAATTGCATAGCTCTTCAGAACGAGATTGAAACACTCATCCGAAGAGGGAAACTAGCAAAGTATGTTGATCGGGGAGGCGAAAGAAGAAATAATGACCAAACTAGAGAAAGGTCTAGATCTCCTCGTCGAGCAGAGGAGAAAAAGAAAAGGGATCATGAAGATGATACAGAGGATGATCCCGATCTTCCCAAGAAACCAAGGCAGCCAGAACGAGAGGTATTTTCAATACGCTTTGGATCATTTGATTGTACTGTCATTACAGGAGGAGATGCAGGAGGAGGAAACCTTACTGCAAAAAGAAAAGCTTACCTCGGTGAGGCTCAGGCTTGCTCATACATTCAACGGATAAATTTGGCTGAAGAGGATCGCCCGAGGAAGGTAAACAAAGAGAAGCTGGTCATCAGTTTTTCAAAAAATGACCTGGCAGGTGTTTTTTACCCTCACGACGACCCTTCAGTGATCAAAATGAGGATGAAAGAAGTAGTGATTTCAAGGGTACTGGTAGATAATGGCAGTTCGGCAGACATCATGTACTATTCATGCTTTGACAGTTTAAATTTGAAATTATCTCAATTAGAACCTTATCACAGACCTCTATTGGGTTTTGCTGGCGAGAAAGTCTTTCCACTTGGGACGATCAAGTTGGATATATTAATTGGAACTTGGCCTGCTTGCCGAACATAAAAAATACGCTTTTTTGTGATGGATAAGAATGTGCAGTCAGCTTACAACATCATCATGGGAAGAGTTGGTTTGAAGAAGTTCGAAGCAGTCCCATCTACAGTACATCAGTGCTTAAAATTCCCTACAAATTTCGGAGTAGGAGTTATGAAAGGTGATCAGAAAGTAGCTCGAGAATGCTATTATTCGTCTGCCGAGCAAGAGGAGCTTGAAGAGTCAAGGAAAAAGACTACCACCTATCAGGTGGAGGAAGGTACAGAAATTGAAACACTGGATCCTAGAGATGAATCCCAACTGGTAAAAGGACAGGTGGTGGAATCTACAGAAAATGTTATTCTGGACGACGAGCACCCTGAACGAGTAACCCAGATAGGTTCATCATTGGATGTTTCAATAAAACAGGAGTTGATAACTTTCTTGAGAGACATAAAGAAAACTTTTACATGGAGTCATGAAGACATGCCAGGAATAGATCCAAACTTCTTATGCCATGAACTCAATGCGAATAAGGAGATCAAGCCTGTAAAGCAGAGAAGAAGAGTATTTAGTCCCGAGAAGAATCAGGCTATACAAGAGGAGGTCGAGAAGCTCCAGAAATCCCAATTCATTGAAGATGTGAAATATTCAGACTGGTTAGCAAATGTGGTGATGGTAAAGAAGAAAAACAATAAATGGAGAATGTGTGTTGATTTCACTGATCTCAACAAGGCCTGCCCAAAGGATCATTTCCCATTGCCCAGAATTGACCAACTAGTGGATGCTACCTCGGGACACGAGCTGCTCAGCTTCATGGATGCTTACTCTGGTTACAACAGATCAAAATGAAACCTGAAGACAGGGAAAGCACTTCTTTTATTACCCCTAGGGGAACTTATTGTTATAATGTTATGACTTTTGGTTTGAAAAATGCAGGTGCGACATATCATCGGCTGATGAACAAGGTTTTTGCCGAACAAATCAGTTGCAATATGGAAGTCTATGTCGACGATATGCTGACAAAGAGCAAAAAAGCTGCTGATTATCTAGTTGACTTAGGTCAGACCTTTGATCAACTGGATAAATATCAAATGAAACTTAACCCGACGAAGTGCACTTTTGGAGTACGAGAAGGAATGTTCCTCGGGTACATCGTCAACTAGCGAGGCATTGAGGCAAATCCAGCAAAGATCAAAGCTCTTTTAGGGTTGCGATCTCCAATGACGAAGAAATAAGTGCAGAGTCTTACAGGACGAGTTGCAGCGCTCAACAAATTTGTATCTCGAGCAACTGATAGATGCCTCCCATTCTTCAAAACGCTTTGAAAAACTTTCGAGTGGAATGATGAATGTGAGAAAGCCTTTCAAGACTTGAAAAAATATTTGGGAGCACCTCCATTGTTATCCAGACCAGTAATGGGAGAGAAATTGTACTTGTACCTGGCAGTATCAGAGAATGCAGTCAGCTCGGCATTGATCAGGTTGGAGAATGGAGTCCAGAAGCCAATTTATTACACAAGTAAGGCTTTTCGAGGTGCAGAGATCAGGTACCCAAAGCTGGAAAAATTGGCATTGGCATTAATTGAAGCAAGTAGAAGAATGAGGCCTTATTTCCAGGCCCATACCATCGTCGTGTATACCGACATGCCATTGAGACAAGCCCTTCATAAGCCAGAAAAATTAGGGAGATTGATGTATTGGGCAATAGAGCTCGGTGAATATGATTTTGTGTATGAACCCAGATCATCATTAAAAGGGCAGGCTGTAGCAGACTTTATAGCAGAATTTACATATCCCGATACCCTCGAGGAACAAAAGTTGCTCGCTGACCAACCTGTGGATGTTACAGGATCAACAGACATAAGTCCAGATCAACTCCGGTTGGTAAAAGGACTTGTGGATGTAGAAAGATCATCAAATTCAAACCCAGACCAACTCCGGTTGGTAAAAGGGCGAGAAGAGATGGTCGACGAGGAGCGAAAAATACCAGGGGAGGATGAAAGGAAACAACAGATATTTCACCGAGGAACTCTGTCAGATAAGAAATTTGAAGACGAGTTACCTACATGGAGATTATATGTAGATGGGTCATCTTGCACAACAGGTTGTGGGGCAGGGATTATTTTGAACACCCCAGACGAGATTGACGTGGAATATGCCTTACGATTCCAATTCAAAGCTTCCAATAATGAGGCTGAGTATGAAGCCTTGATAACAGGTCTTAATTTAGCAAAGATTATGGAAGCGCAATAAGTGATGGTATTCAGTGATTCTCAATTAATTGCGAATCAGATGATGGGAACGTATGCAGTTAAAGGAGAATTAATGGTCAAGTATCATGCAAAGGCGATGGAGTTGTTGGTAGAATTTGATGCCATTCAGTTGATCAGAATACCAAGAATGGAGAATGCACAAGCAGACGCACTGGCCCGACTAGCATCAGCTACTCGTACCGAGTTGCGAAGAACGATACCAATTGAGGTGTTAGAAAGTCGAAGCATAGATGAAGACCTGACGATGAATATTATTACTCTCGATTTAGGACCATCTTGGATGGATCCCATCAGGGCATATATCGAGGAAGGAGAATTACCGGAGGATACGATCGCTGCCAAGAAATTGAAGTTTAAAGCTGCTCGGTATGTACTAACTAATGGTGTTTTGTATAGACGAGGAATTATGGCAGGTTTGCAAAGATGTGTACATCCCTCCGAGGTGAAAGAATTGATTGAAGAGATCTATGAAGGGTCTTGTGGAGCCCATGTAGCAGGTCGGAAACTTTTGCAAAGGGTGATGATGCAGGGATACTACTGGCCAACGATGAGGGCTGATTGTATAGCCTATGCTAAGAGATGTGATAAATGCCAACGTTTTTCTTCCATCCGACGTACTCCACAAGCATTGTTGACACCCATAACTTCCCCTTGGCCATTTGCCATGTGGGGAATTGATCTGGTTGGACCACTGCCAATGACCCGAGGAAGATTCAAGTACCTCGTCGTGGCAGTGGATTATTTTACTAAGTGGGTAGAAGCTGAGCCACTTATTGATATGACGTACGAGAAGGTATACCAGTTCGTTTGGAAGAATATAATCTACCGATATGGTCTCCCTCATTCCTTCATCACAGACCATGGAACACAATTTGATAACGAGGATTTTGCCGCCTATTGTCATCAGTCAAACATTTTGAAGGTTCATTCAGCACCAGGCCATCCTCAAAGCAATGGGCAGACTGAAGTGACGAACATAACAATACTAAATGGTTTGAAGAAGAGGCTAAGTAAGGCTAAAGCTAATTGGATTAATGAGTTACAGTCAGTATTGTGGGCTTACCGAACAACTCCCCGAGCAGCAACTGGAGAATCACCATATATGCTGGCATTTGGAAGTGAGGCTGTAATACCTGCCGAGTTGCGTCTTCCAACACACAGAGTGCTGAATTTCAATTCCCCAGTCAGCGACTTAATGAGGAGATTAGATTTGGACATGCTCGAGGAAGTTAGAGAAAAGGCAGCCATTAGGAATGCTGCTTATCAACAGCGAACAACCCAGTTCTACAACAAGAGGGTGAAAAAATGCGACTTAAAAGAAGGAGATTACGTGCTAAAGAAGGTCATTCAGAAGCATAATAAGTTGGAAGCAAACTGGCATGGACCTTACCGAGTTACTGCAGTTGTCCGACCAGGAACTTACTAAATAGCAACTCTAGAAGGAGAGGAATTTAAGAATACATGGAATGCTGAACACCTACGCAAGTATTATCAGTGATGTAAAATGTAAAGCAGTTCCATCAATATGAATAAAACGATGATATTTCACAATCTTCTCTCCTTTTATTGAAAGTTTTTCAGGGAATACTAGTGTGTTTAACACTACGCTGCTCGACAGTAAAAAGAAGACGATAGTTCAAACCCACGACCAACTTCGGTTGGTAAAAGGGCGAGAACAAACTACACTCCTTTGGTTAGGAGGCGTACACTAGCGTGACCAACGCAGGTTGGTAAAAGAACTAGTGGACATGATAGTTCAAACCCACGACCAACTCCGATTGGTAAAAGGGCGAGAACAAACTACACTCCTTTGGTTAGGAGGCGTACACTAGCGTGACCAACTCAGGTTGGTAAAAGAACTAGTGGACATGATAGTTCAAACCCATGACCAACTCCGGTTGGTAAAAGGGCGAGAACAAACTATACTCCTTTGGTTAGGAGGCGTACACTAGCGTGACCAACTCAGGTTGGTAAAAGAACTAGTGGACATAATAGTTCAAACCCATGACCAACTCCGGTTGGTAAAAGGGCGAGAACAAACTATACTCCTTTAGTTAGGAGGCATACACTAGCGTGGCCAACTCAGGTTGGTAAAAGAACTAGTGGACATGATAGTTCAAACCCATGACCAACTCCAGTTGGTAAAAGGGCGAGAACAAACTATACTCCTTTGGTTAGGAGGCGTACATAGTGTGACCAACTCAGGTTGGTAAAAGAGCTAGTGGACATGATAGTTCAGACCCACGACCAACCCCGGTTGGTAAAAGGGCGAGAGCAAAAGATGATCGACGAAAACAATCTCGGTTGGTTAGGAAACAAGATATGCTCTCAAATGCCAACTTATGTTGGTCGAGAAGTAAGATATTATCTCAAATGCCAACTTATGTTGGTCGGGAAGTAAGTTTATTACATAAAAGTTCCTCGAAGAACAAATATTCCAAACTGAACCAAGTATAGTTGGTCGGGGATAAAAACCCACTAACTGTAGTTGGTCGACGAGGAAAAATCATCGACCTTAGTTGGTCGGGCACATTTTATGAAAAAGACAAAATTTACCAAGTATAGCTGGTCGGGGATAAAAACTCTCACTAACTATAATTGGTCGACGAACACAATTTAACAACCTTGGTTGGTTGGAAGAATTTTTAACATTTTTATACTCATTACTTTATTATTAAATGATCGAGCAACATTACTAATACTTATAATTTTTTATTACTAAGTTGGTCGAAGAACCATACAATATTGTTATGCAAGCACAAATATAGAATGTCTGATAATCATAGGACAATAGCAATACAGATTTGCAAACAGAAAATGAAAGCCTTTCATTAAAATTCAAAACGAATTACAATTTACATATGTGTACTAACTATTACATTGAGATCCCTTTCTTTCCCTCAGCTTTTGAAATAGGTTCCTCGCCAGCAGGCGGATCATTTAAAGTCTGAGGAGAGTTAATGAAGTTCAAGTCCTTCAGCATCCTAACGTTCATCACAGAAGGTGTGTCCAGTAGATGCTCGGGACGAGATACCTCGATCTGAGAATGAAGATTGTAGTCACCGAGGTATTTTGCAATTAAGCTCCGAGGAATGGCACGAGCTGGGATCCATTCCATGTCCAATTTATAAGGTGGCACAGGCAAGTCTAGTAGCCCAGGAGCATGATAATCCCATAAATAATGGCCCTGCTCTAGTTTCAATACACCCAGGGCGTTCAACCATCCCTGTTTATAACCTTCATTATTGGCATTTTCAATGCGAGCATCTAAGTGATAAAGGGCCTCATTGTAGCCTGCATTCCAGAACTCACGAGGTTGTTTGTGGAATTGGAAAGTTATTCTCTCTAACTGCTCATGAAGGTTCCTGGAAAAAACATCCTTGTTCTTCAGAGCAGACTTGGTCGAAGCAAGTTGATCCTCCAGAGTTTGGATTTTCTTAGACATTTCAGATAAAGCCCGATCTTTTGCATTCAATTGGAACGCTTGAGTTTCCAACGTTGATAGAGTTCGAGCTTCTTCAACATTACGACTAAGAGCTCTTGATCCTCCTCGAGCAGGTCGGGAACTTGGTTCCTAGATAACATTCTGAGTAGCTCGTCCTCGTCCACGAGAACCCCTTCCTCGCCCCCGAGTAGCAGCAGAAGTACCAGATCTTCCCAAGGTATCCAACTCTTGCCTTAATTTGGCATTCTCAACCTCTAGAAAGGAAAATCCCTTTTCAGTCATTGGGATTACAGCTGTTGAAGAAGATGCTGCAGACTTATACTATGCCAACTCTTTCTGCAAATTGTTATTTTCTTGCTCTAGCAGCTCGACAATCTGTCTACAAGCTTCAACTTCACCCTTTAGGGTTGTCTCCCTGACATCGTACCCAGCAAGAATATTTTTGTGGCCTGTCTCGGCAGAAAGCTGTTGATACCTCTTTTCATACCCCTCGTGCAGAAGGGCAGTTGATTCTTTGTACTGAGTCTGAAGATCTTCTAGAGTATATTGAAGCTCCTCAATCATGTCATAGTAAGCCACGTTATTGGCTACAGCTCGATCAAGTAAGCCCTTCAGATATTGATAAGCTTCTACAGCCTGCTCTGCAGCATTATGACCGAGGATGTCAACAACTTCTGATACACTCAATTCTGTGTGACCAGCCTTATAATATTCATGGCATTGCTGCATCAACTTTGTATCATTGGCAGATAATAATTCCATTCTAGCCACAAACTAGTAAAGAAGAAAAGGCAAGAGTTAATAAAAAGCATACAGAGCATCAACAATATAGAGGAGCAAAAAGAGGTGATTTTATTACATCATCAAAAAGAGTACATCGTTCAGAATACAAAGTATAAGTAAAAGAAAAACAGAAAGAGAATACCGAACAACTTCACACCTTTTCCTTATCTCCCAAGACTTTCTCGGGAGGTTGGGACGAGGAGCTTGGTTGCTCGGTGGGAACAATGATTTGATTGGCAGAAACTGGGACTTGTTCAGGAGGAGCAGGCAAGGACGAAATCTCCTCGATGATTGTCTGGTTGGGTTGTGGAGCAAGGACTTGATCACCCACTGTCATTGAAGACTCTTCAGATGCAGCTTCGTCTTCATCCTCATCTTCAATTATAGGAGGACGACCAGGAAGATGTTGTTGAAATAATTCAGAGTCCTCGCTCACTTTCAATTCTTGCAAGGAAGCAATCCAACCATCTCAGAAGTATTTCAAACTCCCATACTGCACCTGGGTCATCATTGCTGCTACCCCTATCCCATCCTTTATCCCAACCAGTTCGAAAGGATTTTTTCATAGCCATTTTCCTCTTCATTTTCTCCGAGGAGAGCTTCTCGGATAGAAGATCCTCGGTGGCTTTCAACTTAGCCTCCACCTCATCCTTCTGGAGATTTACTTCTCGCAGAAGGGTCAGCTCTTCCTCAGCTGATTTCAACTTATCCTCAAGATCCCCAAAACTTGTGAGCTTCTCGGCATATTTTTTATTCTCTCTCTCCAAGTCCTTCACCTTATTTCCCAACTGTATCTTCTCTGCCTCAGACGCAACCATCTTCTTCTCCTATTCACCCCTATCCTCGTCATATTTTTGACGAGAACCCTTCAAAGATTGGGCCAAGCCCTGGAAAGCATCCTCTACTCCAGACGAGGAGCTGGAAGCCTTGATTGCTTCATCTTTCTTCACTATGGTGTTAAAGAAACTCACCAGCTGAAAAAGAAAATAATGATAAGTCAGTGCCGAGATACATATATTGACTGAAAGAAAGAAAAATTCAGGATAAGAGAAACTTACTGAAGCAATGTGACGAGTAGCTAGGGATGTCAGCATATCCCTAGACATGTTTTCTTCAATTCCTTGGACTTCAGGAATAGTCCAAGTCTTTACCGAGCTCATTGCAGAACTCGGGGGAATAATGGTTGGGACACCAGCTCCACTAGCTTGGAGCTAGGGAATGGTTTCAGTCAAAGTGATCGAGGAGGATTTCTTCAATCTCCTCAATGGCACTTCAGCAGTTTCAAGCAAAGAACTTTTGGTTGGGACCACTTCCACAGATGCACTTTTCTTGCTCGGAGCCACTGGGGGCTTCTCGGCAGCCTTCTGAGGAGCAACAGAAGGGGCAACATCTACTTTCTTTGCCCCCTTTGGGACATCATTCTTGCTTCTCTTTCCATCTCCAGCAGAGGAAGTCTCCTCGAAGATAGCAGGAACTCTTCTTTTGCCCATCTTCTGACTCAGAGGAATGTGAGATTCTGGTGAAGATTCCTCAGAAGCTGGCAATGGTTCACTAATGTTGATCACAGGATGAGCAGTAAAGGATGATGTGTAGCTCCTGTACTGCAACAAATAGGAAGCAGACCTGATGTGCTCGTCTGCAACTCTTCGATGCAAATTCCAGTTATGTTTCAAATGCTTTATATTAACTTCTGATTCTTTGGGAGTTTTTCTCTTGCTGTCGACTGCAACCAAAAATATTTTGAAATGTCAATAATGCATTTACTCAAACATAATGAAATCATAATTTTAGAAATGAAATAAAATGAAAATAACCTATCCCATTGCCATATGGAGGGCATTTGGGACCCTCATATACTGCATTTCCAACCAAAGGGGCATGTTACCAATTTTTTATAACTACCCCATTTTCAAAATAATCCCTGTTTGCATCAGGGAGGTTGACTACTAAGGCCCTATTCAAAAACCTAGTTTTTAAATAAAAAACATTGTCTAAAACAGGCCATCTATAACAGTACATAATCTCAGGAATTCCTATACGAGTTCCATGAGTTTGATTTAACCTATACACCCCATTAACTATTCTCCATGTGTTGGGGGCTATTTTTGCAGGGACAACATCGAAATACTGACAGAACTCTAAACACAAAGGGTTTGGTGGAAAAGAAAATCCACATTCAGCAATAAAGAGGCTAGGGAACCAATGTCCCTCAGCCAAATTAAAATAAGTTGAAGGTTCAGAAAGACTCTCCAAAGTTACCCAAGAAGGAATAGAAAAGTCAGAAGGGAACTTTTCAAGAGATTCGATAATATAAACCATGGTGAACAAAAAGAAATGAAGAAGAAGGAAGAAAATCTTACAGGAAAAAGGAGATCTGTTGACAAACAAACAAAGAAAGGGATGAACGCACAGGAGAGAGAAAAGCTATAGAAAACTCGAAAGCGGAAATTAAAAAGGTAGAAGACGATGGGATTGCCTCTGAAGCTTAAATACTTTGCCTTGGGAAACGGCGAAAGAAATGATTACAAAAAGGAAACTATTACGCTACCGGCGGCTAAAAGGACAAAAAGTGCACGAAGATCGAAGCGCTTATAAAAATGCAAAAAGGCGGATTCTGCGAATTTGGAAGGAAATTCAAATACGAAGAAAAGGCTCCTAAAACCCAGGAAGGTCATTTAATATTGCCATATACCGAGAAAGAATGTTCCATACTCCTCAAATTTCGAAATATGAAACACTGGGGGCTTCTATTAATACCAAAATTAATATGCTGATGTGGACGAATAATAAGAAGACATGTGTCAACTACGTGGCACAATAGCAGCGAGGAAGATCATTCCCCCGACCAACATACTCATTCCGAGCAACAGGTGTACTCCGAGGAACACCAGTCTTCCGAGGAACACTAGCCCTCCGAGGAACTCTTGCCCTCCGAGGAACTCCAGTGCTCCGAGAAACTCTTGGACGATGAGCAACTAAGGCGGTTCGAGCTGCATCTCGACCATAGCATTGATTGCCAGATAATCAACAGTTCAACTATTCATTGAATGCTTATCATCTTGACGCACACGCTTGAAGAGCATTAAATGAGTTACCCTTTCATATGTATATCATTTAATGTATCACCCTTTCATGTACAGCCTAAAGGCTATAAATACCTTGTATCACCCTCATTCAAGGGGACCGGAATTTCTTGATAGCACTTGTAATCGAGAATTCCCAAACACTCAGCAATAACATAACAGTGGACGTAGGCCATTCATACAAGGCTGAACCACTTTAAAATATTCTGTCTCATTTATTTATCTGTGATTAAATTATTAGAGTAATCTAGTTTTTTACATCAACAACTAGCTTAATTAATTATTAAGAGATTATTAATGTTAATTGTGTTTCGATAATGATGCTATGAATGAACCAACCGAACACCTTATTTTAAATTGAATAAGGGACTGGTCACCCGGTGTTTAATTAGGCGGGGTGTCACAGGTGGTATCAGACCATCAGGTTCTAGTGTCCTCAGGATCTGTACGGTTTTTAACATTTCAGCGTAGTGTTCTTTGATGTAGAGCCTTATTATAGGATTGTTGTCTTCCCTTACGTATTCGACTTACGTTCTCCTGCTATGAATTATATTTGATGTGACTCATTATACGAAATCATTTATAATTCGAGCACCAAACATTATAGTTAGACCAGCGAGGGACCTAAGATGGATTGCACAAGAAGAAGCCCGATAGAAGACATAGAGTAATGTGGGAATGGTGGACGTGACAAAAGTCTCCATGAGTATTATTTAAGCAAGTGAGAATAGAATCATCACTCGAGAACGAAGGGTTACCTAGGCACAGTCGTAGGTAACGGTGGGGATATTTCAAGATCACTTAGCATTGTTGACGAGGAGGAAATCAGAAGGACTCTTTTGAAAAGTCATCGGTGAAGATGCGGAGAAGAAAGAGAGAGCGTGTAACAAGCCAATGGAAGTAGAAAATTGGAAGGCAATTATGTAGAGTGGAGTGAAACGACACTCATAATTAAATTTGGAGTTAAAATTGTAACTCTTAGGAGATACATAAGTGATTACAGTCAATCACCACATATAAAGAAGTGTGTTTGAAATTTAAAGAGAAATTAGGGTACGATTTGACCGTGAGGTCTTCCATTCGAAATTATAGCGGAAATGCAAGTGAAATTTTGAAACTTAGCACAGTGGGTAAGCTAGAGACCGATCGTGAGAAAAAATGTTGAATTGCATAACGAACTTTGTACCTGGAAAAGTGGAATAGAGTAAAAAGGGATTTATAGTTGATAAAGGACCGTGTGTAGCATATGGGGATGGATGAGAAATCCAACTAGGATAACTAATGTTGATGTAGTCAAGGTTATACGTTTGCAAGATTATTTCAGCAGTTCCAGAAGAAGTGAGCCAGTGAAAATGCAAAATAATAATTGCCTCTGTGGTTTTCACAAATTCCCTAATTTTAAACCAATTTTAGTTCATCCCTAAAATTTGCAACTACGTGTCAAAACAAATCAAATAAGCATGCGACACAAAATTCAGGAAAAATCCCCGAACGGTAAAACCTTTATTTCTAGAACTTCGACAAGTTTACAAGACCATTGACTTACATACAACTTTATAATCGTCCACAAGTGTAACGCACGGTGTCTTCATCAAACCTTTAAAGCATCGACTATAAATCAGTAATGGTTCACACACAGCTATACGACAAGGACACGCAGTCTTCAGCAAAGAATCAACACGCAAAAGATCCTCAATGACATGCAGTCATAAACTTCGTAGCGACTCACTCCACAATAACACATAGCTCTAGGTTGTAGAGATCCCCCACAAAGGATGAACAATAGCAAAGTATGTTCTTTGGGTTTCAAAACAGTTCACATAAAAATATTGGGACTTGTGAATTGAAAAAAAAAGGATTAAACCCTAAAGGAAAAAGCCAAAAGGATTCTCCAAAACATTGTTTTCTTGTTTTGTAATACGCTGGGACTTCTTTACGAAATATGCCTCATTTAACGTGCTTATATAGTAAATCTAAGTCGGCGCGTCATTCGAATGAGATCCCATTTCGTTCAAACGAGATTTGATGTCGTTCGAATGAGCTATCAAACGGGATTTCAGGCCATGTTAGTAGATAATTTCGATAGGAATGCGTGGCAGCCAGTTTCGTATTTTTCTGATTTTTTTGAATTACTTATGATTTTTCTACGGAAAGGAGTCCGAGAACAAAATATTTGGATATAATTGTTTCAAAAAAAATTAATAAAAACATTTAAAGCTCCGCTCCAACACTTAGAAAATATTTTATGAAAAATAATCTCAATACTCTAAGTGCATTATTAAAGTTCTCTAAAACGTAGCCTTACCAAAGTTAACCTTATGGAGACTGTTTGTTAAAGAACCTTGATTATTCGGATCCGTCTTGATGTGAATGTGATCTTGAACTTCTTCGACGGTGTAGCGGTATACGACATATAAATAGATAACGGATAAAAAAAACCTTACAAATCTCCCCCTATGTCTATGCCGGTACAAAATAAAAACATCTGAATTATCAATCAAAATATGACATATACAAATCTACCCTCCATTGAACCCAAAACTAAAAAGGTAAATGACAAGTCTTCAAACTTTTTCAATCTTCAACAAACTTTAAACATTCTTTGTCAACATCAGGGTGTGCAATCCCAAAATCTTCAATTGTACCTACACACATGAGACAAAGAAAAAACCTCATGACGTATCGAGTTTGAAATGATATAAACATAAAACATGTAAGCATAATAAAATATGCCCCATAATTAAACTCCCCTATAATATCATAATTTGTTCTCCCCCTTTTTATTTATCCTAAGTAGACAAGGAAAAGAATAAACCAAATAAATCAAATCGGGGTGTCACGGTAAACAAGGCAAAGAAATGTGACAAACATGCTCAATGCAGGATATGCTAAAAAAACTTCACAAACTATTTTTGATTTTTCAATTTTTTTATACAAAAGTGTTACAAACAACACCATGAATTCATACTAAGATAACCAAATTGTGGAAACGGTATGAATGGGTGTGAACAGATTCTATAGGAAATAAAACTCAATCATGTCATATGTGCACGATGCATATTGTGTATTCCTAACGAATGAAAATCAAAATTGTCCTTAGGTGTAAAAGTGTTTAATTTAGATGACATCGTCGTAGATCAAAATCAACAAATCAAAGTCTACATGATTTTCACACCAATAACGTCTAAAATCTTTTTAACTCTTTTTCAAGACTTTTTAAGGACGTGCAAAGTCGTTTTAATTCTCCAACTAAACTCCCTCATATATATTTTCTTTTTGAGGTGATCTAAATTCTCAAACATTGGAGAATTGTTGAATAAACCTAATGGCCCCTTTTTGGCATAATTTTTTTTATTGCCTTTAAATTTTTTTGGGCTCTTTTAAACCTCTTTGGACCCCGGATAGTTAAAATACCTCAAATTTTTAGGTCCAATTAAACGGTGTCTTAATTTCAAAGGATATATATGCATCCTTCGTAACCCTTCACCATTTTTTAAAATTCATAGAAACTCATGATAAACGGTTTAAAACATGCACACCTTTTATTATCTTATTTTATCGCATTTGGTTCGTTTTAATAGACAAAATTGGGTTGAGAACACGTCACCAACATGTGATTCAACAAGAACAATATTCAAACAAATTCGTGCTCATGTGCATCAAAGGTAATAATATGTCAATCATGTAGGTAATAACACTTAATTACATCTAAATGACTCCAAACACTATAAAGTACATGAATGGCATGACATATTGTCTCAAAACTCTATTAAATAGTCACATGGATATGGCATGATGTTGTGACTAGGTCATCCTAAATGTCAATTCATATAAGGTGAAAACAAAATACAAAACTCTATTTTTATTTTTCAAAATAAAATCGTTTTGACTTTTTCAAAATTTTTCATATAAAAAGTACATGTCAACACACTAGCAAATATATATCATGAAACCAAAACTAGTGTATGACAAAAATCATGCAAGCAATCAACGAAATGAAATGGAAAGTGACGGATCATGTCCAAGAATGTGAGTTTCAAAACATCTAAAGTCTAGCGTATCCAAAAGTGATTTCCTAACCCAAACAAACGTGACACGTCAACACGGGATTTCGGGACCAAAAAAATACTAGACTTATACTTCCTAGGACCTCTTCGAAGATCAAAATAGAAATGCCTAAGGTGTACTTTCCTACCAAAATGTGAACAAATGTAAACGGGTGAAACGACACCATTGAGTTGACCTTTTCTAACGTTCTTAGGAATGGGTGATCCTCTAAAACAAATAATGGTTTCGACTTTAGCAATGGAAGCATTATAACATAACGAGCCATTACCATCACTATAAAACCTACTTGAATCGTTTAAATCATTTTTTAACTTCAAAATATTTGACTCAAGCAACAAATTAGACTCTTACAAAGATAGGGATTTATTTTTCAAATTATTAATTAAACTTAACAGTTTATTTCGCTCATCCTCAATTAAAACAGAGTTATCCCTAAGAGTCTCTTTATGTGCTGTAAAATCATCTATTAATTTTTTATCCTCAACGACACAAACAGGAACCCTAGAATTTTTTAAGTTCTCTAATTCTTTTTCTAAAACTAGGACTTTTTCATCACTCTCCTTTTTGCCAACTTTTAAATAATCAAAGTCAATACACAAATTACCAAAGTGTTCACGACAAATATCTCTTTGAGATTAAAACGTTTGCAAATATTCAAATTTATTTTTAAAAATAGAGTTTTCTTCTTCCAAAACTTTAATTATTTTGGAAAGTTTCAAATTCATAAGAGTTAATTTTTCGCATAGCCGTGAACTTTATCAAACTCATCACGACTAACAATATCAACAGTTTAGAATCCATTGAGAAAACAAATCAGGAGAGGAACACAAAAAACAACATAAAAAATTGTACTACATGATCTACATAGTAAATTAGTGCAACAGGCTCTGATACCAATTTGATAACGCAAAATATTAATTGCCTCCCTGATTTTCACAAATTCCCTAATTTTAAACCAATTTTAGTTCATCTAAAAAATATGAAACTAAGTGTAAAAAAAATCAAGTAAGCATGCGAAAGAAAATTGAAGAAAAATCCCTGAAGGGCAGAACCTTTATTTCTAGAAATTTGACAAGGTTACAAGACCATTGACTTACATACAACTTGATAATTGCCCACAAGTGCAACGTATGGTGTCTTCGTCAAACCTTCAAAGCATCGGCTAGAAATCAACAATGTCTCACACACAGCTATACCATAAGGACACGCTGTCCAGACACGCAGTCTTCAACAAAGAATCAACACACAGAAGATCCTCAATGACACGTAGTCATAAACTTTATAGTGACTCACTCCACAATAACACGCAGCTCTCGGTTGTAGAGATCTCCCCACAAAGGATGAACAATATCAAAGTATGTTCGTTGGGTTCCAAAACAATTCACATAAAGATACCGGGATTTGTGAATTGAAAAAGAAAAAAAATGGATTAAACCCTAAAGGAAGAAGCCAAAAGGATTCTGCAAATCGCAGTTTTTCTATTCTATAAAATGCTGAGACTTATTTATGAAATATGCTCTGTTTAACGCACTTATATATAAAATCTAAGTCGACGCGTCATTCGAACGAGATCCCATTTCGCTCAAACAAAATCCGTTGTCGTTCGAACGAGCTATCAAACTAGATTTCAGGCCATGTTGGTAGATAATTTCGATACAAACGCGTGGCCGCAGTTTTGTATTTTTCTGATTTTTTTAATTAGTTATGATTTTTCTACGAAAAGGAGTTCGAGAACAAAATCTTTATATAGAATGATTTAAAAAAAAATTAATTAAAATATTTATAGCTCCGCTCCAACACTTAGAAAATATTTTATGAAAAATAATCCCAATACTCTATGTGCATTATTAAGGTACTCTAAAATGTAACCTTACCAAAGTTAACCTTCCGGAGACTGTTTGTTGAAGAACCTTGATTATTCGGATCCCTTATGATGTGAATGTGATCTTGAACTTTTTCGACGATGTAGAGGTATACGACATATAAATTGATAACGGACAAATATGTCCTTACAGTTAGGAGGGTTAGAGAATTTTGCTGAAAAGAAAAACTGAATTTAACGGTGTTCGAGAAGCACCACATGAGAGTATGCCCAATAAGGAACTCATTTAGATAATTCTGATTGATTAACTTCCCACAAAGTGACGATGAAGTCAATCAGGGCTGTAGAGGCCAATAATAGTTTTGAAAGGACCGCATAGCCAAAGGGATAACAGGAGAACAATTAGTAGCAAAAACTGCCAGTCCAAGAGAAGGACATTACAAAATGGTTAGTGTGACCAGTGACGAGAAATTTCGCGAGAAGTTTCCCTATGTGTAAAGAATGGAACTACCAGGGTTGAATGTGTCCACGTTGTGAAGTGAGACCAACAAGATTAGAACTGGTAAACCATGCCGATTAGGCATAACAATTGGAGGAGTGAGAGTTTCAGAGGAGGAATTGGGTCAAGAGAATTGGGCCCAAAAAGTTACAGCTCGAGAGTGGTGGGTTTAGGCTGGACCGGTGGAGTCCTCGATAACAATAGCATATTAATACCCAGGGTCATTGGGGCCCAAGAAGAAATAGGGTGTCCAGTAAAGCCATAAGTAAGGCCTAGAGATGTTAGGCCAACGTTTCAGTGATGGGTCTGTAATCTTCAGAACATACTAAATTATCCACAAATGGGCTGGGGGGGGGACAACTAATGGATGAAATCCCAGATGTATAACGGTTGCAGATAATCATAGGTCGTGTTGGTAGATACGTGTTGGGATCCTTTGATTAGGCAAAATTGGTGAGGCTTTGCTTTATCCTTGTGATTAAAGGATTAATTTAAGTGATATGGTGCGTCACAACTTATATATAAATTGTAAATCCTAAAATTCGCGTGTGAGTCGAGTTTAGTAGGAACGTTAGTTTTAACAGTCTTGTTACAAACGTATTTCTCATTGATTGCGGGCCTTTTTGATACCGCCTTTGAGTGAATCCAGTGGGACCTAATACTATATGTTGTTATTACAAGTTACATACTTATAGTAAAGTTTATTATGGTAATGTGGAGTGATTAATTATCGAATGCTTGAACGATAGTAAATTGAGCGATAAGACTATCGTACTAAATACTCCCGGGGAGTAATAATAATTTTATTCGGCGTCACCAGAAATTGGGTGAGGCCCATATATTTGTACAAATGAAAATTTCATGGTACCATAGACCTCAGTGAGTATGTATCTAGTCATATGTGATCTCGGTGCGTAGGGATTTATTTTTAGATGTGACTCATGATGCATTCTATTATTTATCAAGCAATGAGATATATCTTGTTATATATATAGCACCGAAACTTGGGATAGTTAGAGCCCCATGATTCATGTTATTTTTAAGGACATACGTAGATTAATATATCAACATACGGAGATTTTGGGAAGGTACATAATATGGACTGAGGACCTTACAGATCTCGACGATCGATATTGTTAGGCAGTAGTGTATCGGGGGGATGGGGTTCCTTTTTTGGATTTTTCTTCGCGAGACATACCACGCATGAAACTGGCGAACGTCGGGAGTTGGAGAGTAGCTTGGTCGATAGTACATGGGTTTTTTACCTTGGTTATCGTAAATATATGAGAATATAATTGAGAGTTGATAATTCTATTATGACTTAAGGCCGATAGAGTCGCCTAGTCCAGACATCATTATGAATATAATAATGATGCCACTGAAAGAGTGATTAAGTTATGACTAGTGGGGTGGTTGAGTACATTCTTACTATATTAGCATGTCGAGTGCGCGAAAATTGATTTAAGCATAGTGTATTTCATTTGTACAATAATGTGCGAGATATAGGGTGTATGGGTGCCTTAAGTAATTGAAAATATGGTATCAGGTAGTAGGTTATGATTTTCATGTGAATTCGACAACATTTAGCTGGGGAAGTTGAAGCTTATTCTGTAAGATCTGGCAAAGGCATACGTTTCATGAGAAACTAATTTTTAGAGCGGGGAAGGACTTGCGGCATGCGAATCACGGTTATAGATACATTTGGGAGAGGGGAAGGACTTGCGGCATGCGAATCACGGTTATAGATACATTTGGGAGAGCATAAAATATATCAGGTTATAATTGATAGAGGTTATGGGATTTAAGGAAAATAAATATTACTAAATTGTCTAGCTGTGGGCCACCTGTCTGTTGGTAAAAGGGTGGACTATCCAAAACCAACTGGGGTTTCTTCAACCAATAGTAATGGGAGTGCATTCCCAAGGATTTTATCATGAAGGTAACTACTTTCCAAAGGGGTTACGGTCTTATATGGGTGATAGTGGATCGGTTGAGCAAAGTAGCTCACGTTATGGTAGTTAGGACTGATCATATTATGTACGGGGCAGTATGTGAGATCTTTATAATCGAGATAGTGAGGATACATAGGGTAACATTCAATATTGTGTTTGATTTTGATAGGATCTTTGTTCTTCAATTTTGGAAGTTTGTTCACGAGGCCATAGTTACCGGGTTGTGATTGAGTAGGGCCTATTATCCGCAGACGAATGGGCAGAACAAGCAGAATAATCAGATGTTGGTGAATAACATATATGTGTACCCTTGAATCTTAGGGGAGGACGGGAATAGTACCTTACAATAGTGGATTTTGTGTGCCATAACTCATATAAGTTCACTTTTGGGCATGTTTCCAGTTGAGGTATTGTAGGGTAAACCTTGTTGTTCTCATGCTCGTTAGTTAAAGGTGGAGGAACATATCCTATTGCGAAAATCATAGATGAGTTAATATCTATAGTATATAATGTCTGTAAAGTATATACTGCGCCAATAACCGACTCGTGTACGATCGTCACGAGATGAGATCGTATGTATCTAAAGAACAATTAATCTACCAAAATACGAATAATCGTAGGCTAGATAGTGAATATCTGAAATAAGTTGAAGTAGTGAAACTTAAACAGGAAGACTTGGGATAGGACCTACGTGATAGGGTAACCTGGAGTTTAAAACGAACATATGTGGATTGTTCATTATTAAGGGTATTCGATAGCATACTATATGGGTGGTAAAAAGTATTTTACTTGGGAGCGCAATGATGCAATGCGCAACATATATACATCGTCGTTTGTACCTGATATACTTCTCCGAATTTCGGGACAAAATTCCATTGTAAGGGAGAAGTATTTAACACCCCATATTTTAGATGATTTTAAATAATTATGGGATTAATTATTATTGCTGGATTAATTAAATTAGAATGTGAGAAATTAATTGTTAATTAATCTGGATTAAAATAATATTAACTAGCGTGCCAAGGGTTAATACTTATTGTTGAGAATTATTAAATATTACCGTGTGGATGCATAATATGGAATTATGAAATTTTATAAATTGTCGAGAGTGGAAAATACGACAATTTGGTATTTTAAGTTAGGATGCGCGTGTGAGTTTTGTCAGGAATAATTTAATGGATTAAAGAAGTAAATTATTTTTAAAAAACTCGTATGGTCATTTCGAGTGCACCATAGAGTCCGAAAAGGTCGAGATAGTCAGAAAACTCTACTCGAGTATTTTATTTGGAGTTCAAAATATTTTTAGGCCAAACCGGCACCCCGTAGCGGTATTTTTGTCTTTTAGATTTTTAGGGAATTAATATGGAAGAAAATTAGAAAAATAAAAGGAAGTGTACGTGGGTGAGAGGAAGTCTGTCAATTTTTAAACCTAAGAGAGAGGGAGAGAGAACCACAAAGGAAGAAGGATAGTTCATAGGTGTTCTTGGTGCAAAGCTCAAGAACTCACACCAAAAATCCCACCAAAGCATAGATCGAAAGAGGAGGAACAAGTCTATACCAATTTCATAAGCAGATCAGACCATCATAATCTAGGAAAGTGTTTGTTACTTGCTTCCTATGACCACTAATTGTGCTCATGTTAGCATAGGAATCAAATATATGATTTAGAATTGAATTGGGTGAATTTAGAGAATTTGAATCATAGATTAAGAGTCATTTTGATGAAGAATTAACTCCTTATGCATGTAGAATAGGAATTCCGAAATTATATGTTGAATTTGAGAAACAAATCTGGGTTTTAATGGTTCTTGAATTGTAACTTGAAGAACTAGGGCTTTAATGTTTAATTTGGGGATTTTATATTTAATTGATGTATTGTAAAGATTTTAATGATTCTATGTTGGTAGAAATCATCTAAACTTGTTAGAACATCAATTTAATTTGTTGTTTTGGTGATTGGGAATGAATAGTAGAGGTTCTTAAGCTGTTAATGGTGGGAAAACTTACCAGGTGCAGTTTCGAAAGGGAACTGCTCAATCTTATTCGGACGAGATTGAGCTCGGTTCGAACGAGACTTGATCTCGCGAGAAGTCGTTCAAATGATATGACACCTGGTTCGAACGACAGGTCAAAAAATATGGAAAATCCTATTTCAACCCAATTCGAGTTACACAGTTAATTTGAGTGGGGAAAACTATTATTTGATGAATCTCGCACAGTGCATAATTGTTGGAAAGTATTTGGGAATTAATACTTTAAATATTGGAACTGTAAGTTAATCTTGGAAATTTCGAGAGAGAGTAATCGAAATGATTATATTATAAGTAGTAATGAGAAAATATTACGTATGGAAAAATATATGTACGGGATGGGTGAATACCCATTGATTTTAATAGGATGTGTGTATGCCTGTTGTATACTTATTATTATGTGTATAGCATACCTACGCTGCTTGCTATCAGGATGAGGTCTTTGCGTAGTGGACAATCTTATCCTGTGTTGCCAATTGTGGGGATATTAGACTTGTGCCCAAAGCGTATGAACTTGGTTACGTACTATCTGAGATATAGGATATTTTCGATGGTGGAATGGGAGCATAGGTATGCGCGTGACCCATTTGGCAAGGGATTATGTTCGCCTCCAATATATGTGATTTGACTTTTATGGTTCGTGAGATATTGAACCAATAGCCCTTTATGCAGTGAGCGATGCACGGGGACATGATAGCAGAATATGCATTGCGCCGAGTGGTCTTAACCTAAGGATGCATGATTAGTATATATATGTATAGGGATGATGTGAATACATGTGTGTATATATATATATACATATGTATGTATCTACTTGTGAATATTTCTACTGTGTGAAACTAGTATATATGGTAGTAATAATAAATGTCTCGTGCCAAGTGGCTTTAACCAAGGGGTAATAAATGTCTTGCGCCAAGTGGCTTTAACCAAGGGGGGCATGATTTGTGTGTGTGTATATATATATATATATATATATATATATATATATATATATATATATATATATATAAGAATATACTTGGGAAAATCCTACCGTGTGAAATTAGTAGATATAATAATAATGATAAATAAAATAATCTTAGTGGGTAAAGGATTAACTGTTCGAACGGTGAATACTGAAATTTAGTTAAACGGGATAAACTATTTCAACAACTTATTGTATAGGCGATACATGTATGCTACTAGTGAATGTAGATGGTGATATGGTGGCTTTGAACTAGTTAGGTTGGGCAACATAGCTAGTGTGGGGTAGATGTACGTTAGGCATGCACAATAGATGAGAGGTGAGAATCTCAAGTAAGTGTCCGATAACCTAGTATGCACATAATATTTGCTTTATTTCAAATTTTAAATACTTGCTAAAACAAATATTTTGTATAACTCAGGCTCTGACCCATCTCTGTTTTTCTATATATATGTATTATATCAGGTGCCCAGCCACAGGGTTACTAGACTTAGACGCTTGGATTGTTTAGCGAGTTGCAACGGTTTTGGTTATTGCAGGTCCTTGCATTTAGACACCTCTATCATTTCTTTCAGTTCTATTCAGACATTTCATTTAGGGTATGTGTCACCCATTCTCAGTCGTTTAATCAAAGAGATTGTACTCAATTTATTTTAATAGTTCATTTTAGTTGGATTGAGTATTTTATGGTTTATTGGCTTGAGACTTTAAACTGGAATGTTTTATCCAGTCTTATTTATTTCAGCAGTTGATTTATATCCAGTATTTATTATATTCCCGTGAATGGTAAATAGTTGATGTATTAATACTTAGAAATTTTTAATGGATTCTTTGGGTATAACTTAAAATGAATTTTTTTTTACACTAGCTTAATTATTTATTAGGTGATTATTAATGTTAATTGTGTTTAGAAAGTGATGCTAAGAATGAACTAACCGAACACTTTATTTTAAATTGAATAACAGATTGATCACCCGGTATTTAATTAGGTGGGGTGTCACACATAAGTTTGAGTCAAGTGGAGCCCACTCTTATACCTATATTTTTAACATTTTCATTAATGGGAATACAATTGTTTATAATTTTCCAGAAGTTTATTGAAATTTTTTAAGATTTTTTGCATCCCAAATATTGCAATGAACAATAGAAGATGGATAGTGGATATTGATGCTATCATATGTTGAAGATAGAGAGAATCTACTTGAGTTTTCTGACTTCCAAACAAAATTTCCTTTATACCTAGAAGATTCCAACTGTTGGTCTTCATATTCATTCCTTATGACAATGGCTCCATATTCATCACTATAATTGGTTTATAAATATTATTTCCATGAAATCCCACCTAATTCCTACCAACCACCATTGTAGTTCACCATCTATAAGAGCAGATTCAAATGATAAACATCATGGGGCATGTCTGATATTTTTAATATCTTCGAAGAACATTTTCATTGTTTAGGGACTCTTAAAGACTATAGCATGGTTATAGATTGACAAGAGTTGAAATTGATATTAATACCCAACTGCTGAGAAAAATTATCCAAAACTTTTCTAGCATGGCTATTATGCCCAAAAGTGTGATTAATGGTCTCAACAAAGCTAAGGCATCATTTACACCTTAAGACCATTCTTATTGATATGACCAAAATGTACCCTCATCTCTTAGGACGACGTGCATCACATCTCACGGTCGAGTTGTCCCAAGATCCCCACATATCATTGGCGGGGTCTTCCAGATAAGGGTCGGCCTCAGTAAGGTCACCCACGACTTAATCATTGGCGGGGTCGTCCAGATAAGGGTAGGCTTTAGTAAGGTCGGCCAAGGCTTAATCAGTGGTGGGGTCGTCTAGATAAGGGTCGACCTCAGTAGGGTTAGCCATGACTTAATCATGGCAGGGTCTCTAGATAAGGGTCAGCCTAAGCAGGGTTGGTCATGGCTTAATCATTGGTGGGGTCATCCAGATAAAGGTCGGCCTCAATAGGGTCGGACACAGCATAATCATTGGCAAAGCGTCCAGATAAGGGTCGGCCTTAATAGGGTCGCGCATGACTTAATCATTGGCAGGTTCTTCCAGATAAGGGTCGGCCTGAGTAGGGTTAGCCACGACTTAATCAACCTCAGCCTGATCACTATAGCCAAGACTACATTTGCACATATTAGAGCAAGATCATCAGTCTGTTATTGGCAACCTCAGACTTCATGACAGCAACCTCGGCCATCATGCAGTGAACTTGATACCTCGACCTAAGGGTTAGAACATAAGATGTCGACCTCGGCCACAACCTTATATCTCTCATACAGTAGCTCAGCCTCGACCTTAGCCTCATAGATCATCACATGGGGCCTCGACCTCATCCTCGTCCTAAGGGTCGGAACAGAAGACGTTGGCCTCGACCACAACCTCATAGCTCCGATGCAGTAGCTCAACCTCGACCTTAGCCTCATAGATCATCATATTGTGCCTCGACCTCAGACTTCTCTAGCATCAAGGTTATCTCGGCCATTGCCGAGACTAGGATGACTGATACCAAGGAGGACTCCCATCAGGGGGTTGACTCATCAACTCGGCTTCGGCCCTCTCTATCATCAATGTCATCTCAGCCTCAATCGGGACCAATATGATTAACTCTAGGCCAAGACCCCCCAGATGACATCTACCATATGAGCAGTACAAGATCCCAACATGGCATATCCCACGTGGACAAACCATTATGATCAAATCTTCTTGGCATGTGAGGGAATATTTCATCATCATCCTCTACATGTGACAGTGACAGGTGACTTCACTTGATTGGCTAGATCATTCTACACATGCTCATTGCATGCCTAGGGGTACACTACACCCCCAGGCACTATATATACTTGTCTTCTCCTACCTTGTAAAAGGTTCTCAATTACAAACCCTAGCTCAACTCTATCAAAATACACAGTAGAAAGAGAAATTGAGTGTATTGTATCACAAGGCCATTAAATCCCTTCTTTTATAGTGAAGATCACTCACCTGCACAGTGGACGTAGGCCTAGATAGGATGAACCACTTATATTATTATCTCTTTCCTCTTCTCCTTATCTCCTTCTACATATATGTGTTGTTATTTGCTTCCATTGTTATGCCTGTTTAAGCTCTACTACCTCTTTATCTGGTGGTAATGTTTATAACCTCATCATTTTGGCACTGTTTGTGGGAACGTAGATAGTCATGTTCTTCCTATCTTAGATTACTCTTCACCGGATTCTATGGTGGTGGTCCAATCCCATCGTTGCTGGGTTCGAACCACCATTGAAAGAGGTTTTATCGAGTTTTCAAGCACTCTTCAGTTTACAGCTCAGCCACAATCAAGGTTAAACTTTGGCATCAGAATACCCACCTCTTGTTGGTGGACCTAGCACTAGCAACGCCCCTCTTCAGTCAGAGATGGTGAGGGTGGAGGTGGCACTGAACTCATTGGTAGCCAGCTAGTAGGCTATGCAAGAGCAACTGGCTGCCTTCAGCCAAAACATCCTCATAAGACCAGCCGGAGGAGCACCACTCTGGTTGCCTTACCTCAATGTGAAGATGCCAGGGGACCACCCCAGGCACCACTAAAGGAGGTCCCGCCTCACCAACGGTGGAAAGACGTTGCTGACCCCAGTCGTTTATGCCTGGGGATGCAAGGTCAACCTTGCCCATAGGACTAATATGACAATTTAGAGGCTGAAGAAGACACTCCGATTGACTATTGGAAGCCTTATGAGATCTCAAGAGAACATGTACGGCCAATGCGAGCAATCCAAGATGGTCAGCTAAGAGGCTCGACCTTTGACAGATTGAGTCGAAGGTCGCTCTTTGAAAGTCTCGACCTAGGGTGTGACCTAAGAGACAGATTGTATAGTTAGATAAGTGTAGCACGTTCTGTAAGGGAAGGTCGACCAAACCCTGGCCAAGATGATGGTCAGAGGGAGGCCAGCAGTCGACATAGGCCAGCGATGAGGGAACCCTTAGTTAGTCCTGTGAAAGTAGCCGGTGATAACCTCGGCCATGCCGATGTTGTAGCATCAACAGATAGACCCTGGAACATCTCAATCTAGAGTCTATAGCATAAGATAGGAGACATCCTCAGAAGACGAGACCCTTTGTAAAGGGGTTACTCTGAAGGCTCACCTTTCATAGCTAAGATAGTTGGTTTCCTAACACCTGAAAAGTTCAAACCGCCAATGGTAACCCCAAAGTATGATGGGAGTATGAACCCAGTCCACCATATGGAAATGTATCAGTCTGCTGCCTATATCTACTCCATCTCAGATGGGATGAGGTGCCGTGCCTTCTCCATCACTTTGATAGGAGCAACTCATATGTGGTTTACTTCTCTCTCGAAGGGCTCAATTGATAACTTCAAGCATCTCGCAGAGAGGTTCATTCATAACTTCTGTTTTGTGTTAAGACCTCAGAAGAAGACCACTCACCTGTTGTACATCAAGCAGGGAAAGAATAATAGCCTAAGAGACTATATTGCAAGGTTTAATAAGGAGAATTTAGAAGTAGAAGATTACAAAGAGAGTATCGTTATGACAACAGTAATGGGAGGGCTACAAAAGGGAAGTTTATTTGGAAGCTTTCCAAAGACCCTATGAAGTCTATGGATGAGATGATAGCTATGGAAGGTAAGGTCATGAATGTCGAGGAAGACATAAATGCTAAAGAAAAGGATGAAGCTGGTGGAAGCAAGTCTCATAAAGCTAAGGATAAGGATGAGAGGAAGAGGTCGGTTGATGATAAATTTATCGGCCACACTCCACTCACAGTAAGTCCTGATATAATTTTAAATGAGATTAAAGAAGATATAGACTTGAGATGGCCTGAGAAGCTGAGAGCTCCTCCGCATAAGAGGGACCAGAGTAAATAGTTTGAGTATCATGAAAACCACGGTCATACAACTGACAAATGCTTTACCCTCAAGGATGAGATTGAGAATCTCTTGAAGAAGGGAAAACTCAAAAAGTATGTTGACAAAAGTATTGATAATAATGATTCCAAGAAAAAGTAAGGCCAGTTGAGATGAGATATCCAAACAAACACAAACGATGAAGAATCTAACGATTGTGGAGAAGCCGACCCCAAACTCCTACCATAAGATGTTGCTCCAAAGGGTTTAAAAGTTTAGCAAAAGCTGGCCGAAAACTCTTCATCCATGAAGCTGACCATTTTCTATCTTAGACCGAGGTGAGTGTTATCTCTATCAAGTGAGTTTTAATGTATTCTCTACCTCATATATATCGGCTATATGTCTTATAACAAAAGGTCAATGAAAAATTTCCTATGTTCTCTCTCATATTCTTCTCATACGAAGTGTTCAGTTGCATGTTTTAACTCGCCTTAAATTATAAAACATCATCATTTTGGTGAGAAATCCTCTATGCGAAAAGACAGTATATGGATGAGACGACCCTCATCCATACACTCTCAAAATGACGGGAGGGGACGTAGAATAACACCATAATTTGGTGAATTCAAATTCAAAAATCATTTTATGCTCCTCTCGATGAAAAGACAGTATATGGACGAGGGTCATCTCATCCATACACTCTCAAAATGACGAGAGGGGATGTGGTCTAACACTGTAATTCGGTTAACCTAAATTTGAAAAGTCATTTTGTTATACTCACCTCAGCCAAGGACGAGACGAGTAGAGAAAAACATCATTAACTTGGTGACCTCATATCTGAAACATCATTAACTTGGTGACATGAGAGTTAACATCATTAACTTACTGGCCTCATATATGAGATAAACATCATTAACTTAGTGGCCTCATATCTGAGACAAACATCATTAACTTGGTGGCCTCATATCTGAAACATCAATAACTTTGTGGCCTCATATCTGAGACAAACATCATTAACTTGGTGGCCTCATATCTGTAACATCATTAACTTGGTGACATGAGAGTTAACATCATTAACTTGGTTACCTGAGACAAACATCATTAACTTGGTGACCTAATACTTGAAACATCATTAACTTGGTGACATGAGAGTTAACATCATTAACTTGGTGACCTGAGATAAACATCATTAACTTGGTGATCTCATACTTTAAAATATCATTAACTTGGTGACATGAGAGTTAATATCATTAACTTGGTGACCTCATACTTGAAACATCATTAACTTGGTGATCCGAGACAAACATTATTAACTTGGTGATCTCATACTTGAAACTTCATTAACTTGGTGATACGAGACAAACATCATTAACTTGGCGATCTCATACTTGAAACATCATTAACTTGGTGACCTAAGAAAAACATCATTAACTTGGTGATCTCATACTTGAAACTTAATTAACTTGGTGACTTGAGACAAACATCATTAACTTGGTGATCTCATACTTGAAACATCATTAACTTCTTGACATGAGAGTTAACATGATTAACATGGTGATCTCATACTTGAAACATCATTAACTTGGTGATCTTATATTTGAAAACCATTTGATGAGAGATAAACACCATTGATATGCCTAAGTATACCATTGTCTATGCTTGGGACCCCTTGGCCAAGTTCGACCCTGACAAATCATCAGACATATATAATATGACTCGACCTCGGGGTCGGTGTAGGAAGCCTTGGCCTCATACATAACAGTACATTCGATAATCTCATTGCCAATAACTGTCGTATTAGAAGACTGACTCATCATCTTAGCCTGGACCAACACAACCTCAACTTGCCAAAGGACTAGCTTATCATCTCAGTCTCATCCCAACTAAGACCCCTCAGCTAAGGACGACCAACAGCGGTACCATCAATTTGCACAAAGTACAAATAAGGATTTAAGCATAAGAGGTCTTATGACCCAAGAACCCTCGGCCTCGTCCACCACCTAGAGAACGATGACCGACTGAAGATAACTCAGCATGGTCTTTACAATCAGTGGACTCATGTACCCTCGACCTCGTCCATGACAGTGGGGATGGGACTTCTACACAGATCTGACTCAACACTAGTAACTGTGTACTAGAAGACTGGCGCATCGTCTCGACCACAGCCTATATTAGGATGGCCGATAGTTGGCACCTGATAGACATCAACATGCAACATTTTAGGCCCAATATATAAAATAATATCTCATCAACTTGTCGACCCAAAGATACTTTATCCCTCAGCCTTCTATCTATATTAAAGACTAAGGGCTAGGGGGTAATTGATATGACCAAAATGTACCCTCGTCTCATAGGATGATAGGAATCACATCTCACGATCGAGTCGTCATAAGATACTTACATATCATTAGCGGGGTCATCCAGATAAGGTTCGACCTCAGTAAGGTCGGCCATGACTTAATCATTGGCGAGGTCATCCAGATAAGGGTTGGCCTCAGTCAGGTTGGCCACGACTTAATCATTGGAAGGGTCATCCAGATAAGGGTTGGTCTAAGTTGGGTCGACCATGGCTTAATCATTGGTGGGGTCATCCAGATAACGGTCGACCTCAATAGGGTCAGCCACAACTTAATCAGTGGCATGGTCATCCAGATAAAGGTCAACCTCAATAGGATCGACCATGACTTAATCATTGGCAGGGTCGTCCAGATAAGGGGTGACCTCAGTAGGGTCTGCCACGACTTAATTAACCTCTAACTTATCACTACAACCAAGACTACATTTGCACCTCTCAGAACAAGATCATTAGTCTGTTATTGGTGACCTCATACATCATGGCAGTAACCTCGGCCATCATGCAGTGAACTTGATACCTCGGCCCAAGGGTCAGAACAGAAGATGTCGGCCTCAGCCACAGCCTCATAGCTCTCATACAACAGCTTAACCTCGGCCTCAACCTCATAGCTCATCACATGGTACCCTGACCTCGTCCTCGGCCTAAGGGTCAGAACATAAGACGTTGGCCCCAGCCACAGCCTCGTAGCTCTCATGTAGCAGCTCAGTCTCAGCCTCAAATATCATCATATTATGCCTCGACCTCAGCCATCTCAGCATCAAGGTTATCTCAGCCTCATTCGAGACTTGGTTGACAGAGACCAAGGAGGACTCCCATCAGGGGACTGACTCATCAACTCGACCTCGGACCTTTCAAGCATCAATGTTGTCTCAGTCTAAGCCAGGACCAAAATGACAGACTCTACACCGAGACCCCCCAAATGACATCTACCATACGAGTAGTACAAGACCCCAACATGGAATATCCCACGTGGATAAACTTTTATGACCAAATTTTCTTGGCACGTAAGGGAATGTTTCATCATCATCCTCTACATGTGACAGTGACAGGTGGCTTCACTAGATTGGCTAAATCATTCTACACATGCTCATTGCATGCTTAGGGTACACTACACCCCCAGGCACTATATATACTTGTCTTCTCCTACCTTGTAAATGGTCCTCAATTACAAACCATAGATAAATCTCTATCAAAATACATAGTAAATAGATAAAGTGAGTGTATTGTATCACAAGGCCATTAGAGACCTTCTTTTATAGTGAAGATCACTCACCTGCACAGTGGACGTAGGCCTAGATATGCTGAACCACTTATATTGCTATCTCTTTCCTCTTCTCCTCATCTCCTTCTACATATCTGTGTTATTATTTTCTGCCATTGTTATGCATGTTTGAGCTCTACTACCTCTTTATCTGGTGGTGCTGCTTACAAGATCATCACTTATGCACACATTTTGTATGGAAAAATCTATAGGAATAACTTTTTTAACAACTTCCAAACAAATATAGATATTTTAGTGGGACAATGCTTATGCCATATCAATTTCTAGCTATTTGAACTAGGATTATGACTTTAAAATCCTCCACTACTGATTTAAAGCTAAATTCTCCACTTGTGGTAGGTATCCAAATGACTTTTAGCCCAAATAAAGTCATATGATTTTAATCTAAGCTTTGAACCTCTCTAATTCTTTTGATTGGGTTAGAACCAACAATGCCAATTAGGATCTTCTTTTTATATTTGGGTTTCATGTATCTAGACCAAAGACTCTATTTAGCAACTAAGTTTCAAAAACTGCTAAAGTTAGCAGCCTTGAAAACAAGTGACAGAGATATGCAGTTCAACTCCCCTTTTAGTAGGAAAACAAGTATTATCCCATTTGATCCATTTAGTTTCTTCCAAATTTGGACCACCCAAAAGAACTTGGCAAATAATATTTATATGCTCTTTATAACTTGCTTTGGAGGGATGGTGGTAAAATGAGTAAAAATAAGAATCTAGTAGAGTACATGCTTGATTGAAATAAATCTACTACCTTAAGACAAAAATCTAAAGCTCCAGCTACTCAATTTATCTATTATATTTGAAATAATGTTTGCCAAGTACTCCACCCTCCTTCTACCTTTGAATAGAGGACAACCAAGATATTTCAATGGACGCTTTTTAAAGTCAAACTAGTAGCATTAGTTATAAGAGATCTTGCACATAAATGAATTTTGGCATCCATTGGGAAAGCGCTCTTAGTTCTATTGATCAGTTGACAAGATGCTTTTTCGTAATCATTTAAGAAACTAATAAGATTCCTGTAAATTCTTTTATACTCTTTGAGGAAGATTATCACATCATATGCAAAAACTCAAATGTGAAATGAACAGTCAACCAATGGGACTGGGGAAAGGACTTACCTTTTTAGTCAACAACAAGCTTGTCAAGACCTCTACTCATCACCTCATCAATAATGATGGATAAAGTAGGGGATAGGGGTTCTCCTTGTTTGAGACCTCTAAAACACTTTAAGTAGCCTGATATTTTACTACTGACCAATGTAAGAAACTAGTTATTAGAGAGAAGTTTCAAAATCACGTCTATCAAACAGTCAAAAAGCTAAAATTTATAAGAACTTTATTCACAAAGAACCAAGAAACTCTATAAGAAGCTTTCTCCATGTCTAATTTAAGAATCACATTAGAACCATGCACTTTTATCCCCCAATATTGAGTTAATTATTGGGTAAATAGGATATTATCCTTTGTGCTTCTACCTATAAGAAACCACTTTAGTTTTGGGAAATTATCTTAGGGATAATGGTTATAAGTCTAGAGGACATGAGTTTAGAAATGATTTTGAAAGAAAACTTGCATGGACTAATTGGTCTATAATGAGAGAAAGAAGTAGGCTTAGAAAGTTTTAGGATCAACATTATTATTGTTCTAGACTAAAAACTAGGGATGGAGGCACTAACAAAGAAGGACTGAACAACTTTAATGACATCTTTATTAATGATATTCCAAAATTTCACATAAAATAAACCAGTGTAACCATCTAGACCAGCTGCACTATTAGCATTCAATTATTGAATAGCTTTAAATATCTCATCTTTAGTGGTAATAGAGTATAAGAGATCATTAATTTCATTTTATATTAATTTTGGGATGACATTCAGTGGATTAGAACACTCCCTAGTTTGCTCAACAGACAATTGGGCTTAAAAACGATGAACAGAAGTTTGTTGAATCTGCTAATAATATTAAATAAGGTTACCTTCTCTATTATAAATTTGGTTAATGGCTCCTCAATGAGTTAACATAGGAATGGAAGAACGTAGAATTTAAGTATTTCTCATGAAGCTATTTGATGTTGGATTTCTACTGCTAATAAAGTGTGACACACCGCCTAATAAAATACCGTGTGATCAGTCCTACATCAAATTAAATAGAAATCTCATCTGGTTCATTCTTAGCATCAATGTCTATTAGTCATTAATTAATAATTTCATTAAGCTGATGCCAAATTTTAACTTTATTAATCCAATGAAAAATAAGTATGGAAATAAAGTAACACAACAAATGCTAATAGAAACCAATCATCACATAGAGTAATAACAGTCTTGCCGAATAAACCATCGGCTGAATCCACAACCAAACCACACTAGCAAAGAATAATAAATCCCATACAATCTGAGAAGATACTGAATAAAACTGTGAACTAGATGCTCGAAATCTAATAAGGATCCCTACACTACGAACATAAGAAATAGATTCGTCTATCCGAATCCTTCAACGTCCACACACGCTGCAGGTGTGAGTCTTTAGAATGAAATCAAGACGGGCGTCCTGTGGTAGGATACCTAAAAGGTTTTGAAAAATTTATATAGCAAGGTTTAGTACCCAAAAACATTTGAAAATATTTAGAAAGCAAATTTAAATACAAGTAAATAAAAATGCCAGTAAAATTCCATATTTAAATTGGCGCCGCACACTCTCTTAAAGACACCTTGCCCCTCCACTTATGTGCATGCCTAACGAAAACTATATATGACCGACCTAGCTAATCCCCCGTAACTAGTTTTGTTTCATGTATCCAACTACTTTCTACTACTCCAACCCAAGTGAATATAGTACATTTTTATGAGTTATTATTCACATTAACTTTCATAAAGCATCATTTCTCACTTTAAATCATATATCATTCCCACAAGTTATATTATCTATACATTTCACACCATGTGTGTGTATATATATATATATATATATATATATATATATATATATATATATATATATATATATATATATATATATATATATATATATATATATATCATATCTCAACATTCACACGCATGTTAGATATATAAATTCTATCACCAAGCGCATAAGAGGCGACTATCGTTCTCCCTGAAAGTGTCCGCTCCATACCATAACGGTCCCACCCCTAAAAATAGACGCTATGGCCTGAGGAATATACTCACCCTATATTCGCTAGCCAGGGTACACACCCACAATGCGCAACCTCCTATGATAGCATTAATATTGGGATTACTTTACTATATATATTATTCACACAAATATATATAAATCATATATGTACTACACATCAACATATAGATAGAAATCCAGGCTATCGGAGTATTATGCCCATACCCAAGCCTAACACATTTAAGTCTATGTTCAAACTTCATTTTAATTAATTACACTCTAATTAATTCCCATTATTTTGGTGTATCCCTTTCAACTATACCCGGACTCTCTATCTCTCGACTCGAAATTCAATAGTTTCAATCCACCCTTCAATTTCATGCAATCAAGTCTAATCACATAAACAACAAGATTACAGTATGCTAAATCATGAACTTACATGTCCAATTTCATGAAATCGAGTCTAATAAATTTCAAGGTTAGGTATTTCCTAAATTAAACCCTAAGTCAATACTCAATTTTAGAATTCAGTTAGGGTAGGAACTGTAAATCTCCAAGACAACAGGTTTGAATCAGGGGAATTGCAGAAATTTGGAAGACCTAACAGGTGGTTTAAACGAAGAGCCGTGTTGATCGAACGACGGTGGATCTCCTTTGAAAGAAATATCAGGCCATTCGAACGACCCTAGTATTTCTCCATCTCTCTCTTCTGCTAAAAAAACCCAGTCCGCCATTAACTGTTAAAAAGATATATCCTGCATAGATTTCTTCACCCAAAGTGTCCCATGATTCATTCTAAACCTATTCTTTTGCTATAACAATTCTAGCCCTAACAATTTCATCAATTCAATCATCAATTTCATCAATTCTCAAACCCTAGAGTTTTATAACTCCCATTAAAAAGGAAATCCCCAATTTACTCAAGAACAAACCCTAGTATTTACTTGAGTTACACCTCTTTTAATATGAAAAGATAGATGCAATTTAGTAATCACAATTTAAACTACTTTCCTCAAAAATGAAGATCTAAGGCTTTGAATGAGGGTGTTGAATTGAAATTGAGACAATCTCTCCCATATTCCCAAGTTCCTTTTCTCTTTAGCTCCCCTTTAGCTTTTTCCCTTTTTAGTCTTCTAATGTGATTTATGTTGCCTACCCTTTACACATTTGGGGTTGAAATCCCTATTCACGTTTTTGGGCCTTATAAAAAGGGTTCATATTCTCTATATGGAGCACAAATATATCTAATTAGGACTCGACGCCCAATATATGTATATAACCACTCATTTCGGGCTATTTTGACCCTACCGGACTCAACTGTACGCCCAAAATCACCATCCGGAATAAATTTCTAAAATTAACTCTAACGCGTTAAGTTATTTAAATATATTCACTTTTAAATATTCCCCTTAATTAATTCTCATTAATTTACGACACAAGTTAATTACTAATTTCCAAATTAATTAAAAATAACCCGAAAATTAAGAGGTGTTACGTACTCCCCCTCCCCCCCCCCCCTTACGAGCGAATTTCGTCCCCGAATTTTGAATGTACCTGTATTAAATAGCTCTGGATATTGTTCCCACATATCCTCCTCACTCTCCCAAGTGGACTCATTGGCACTATAATGACCCCACTAAACACGAATAAGCGGTACTACTTTAGATCGTAACTTGTGCTCACTGCGATCTAAGAGTGCTACTAGCCTCTCCTAGTAAGAAATATCGGGTTTATAATCCATCTCCTCAAGTGGCACATGCCAAAACGCTCTTGGATTACTCTTATATTACTTCGACGGTGCAAATTTAAATACATCATGGATATGATGAAGATGATCGGGCAAACCCCAACGGTACGCTACCGACCAACTCTCTCAATGATGGGGAAAGGGCCCACATACCTTAGCGCAAACTTCCCCTTTTTACCAAATCTCATCAACCATTTCATAGGGGATACCCGCACTAACACCTGATCCCCGATCTCTAACTCTACATGCTTTAAATTTGCATTCACATTGCTCTTTTGTCTATCTTGGGCTATACAGATACGCCCTCGAATTAACTCAATCTTAGCGGACGTATCTTGAATCATCTCCACCCCCAAAAGCTTGTTGTCCCCCACCTCCATCCAACAAGCTGGTGAGCGACAAGGCCTACCGTACAATGACTCAAATGGGTCCATGACTATAGTAAATTGATACGAGTTGTTATACGCGAACTCCACCAAAGGAAGGTACTGCTCCCAACACCCCCCAAAATCAAGAATGCACATTCGTAGCATATCTTCGAGCATTTGATTCACCCTTTCCTTTTGCCCATCCGTCTGGGGGTGATTGGCGGTACTCAACCTCAACTCAGTGCCCATAGCCTCCTCGAGGCTTTGCCAAAAATGCAATATAAAAATCTTGTCCCTATCGGACACTATATTGATCAGGACCCCGTGCAATCTGACTATCTCCGCGATGAATAGTCTCGCATATTGCAAAGTCTCAAAATCCGTACGGATCAGCAGAAAGTGGGCCACCATGGTTAAATGGTCCACTATGGCCCATATACAATCGTAACCCCTCTGTGAAATATGTAACCCCGTAATGAAGTCCATAGAGATGCTCTCCCATTTCTACACCGGAATCTTAAGTGGCTGCAACATCCCCCACGATTTCTAGTGATCTAACTTCATAAGCTGGCACGTGGAACACTTTTAGATGAACTCCGTAATGTCTCATTCAATCCCTGTCCACCAGTATTTCCTTTTCATGTCTTGGTACATTTTTTCCCCATCGGGATGTACCGCAAACTTGGAGCCATGAGCCTTTGTCAACACGGGCGTGTCTCAAATATTTATCCTCTGGCATGAATAACCACCCACTAAAGCATAGCCAACCCTCATAGCTAATGGAGTAAGAATCCACACCCTCTTCTAGCAACTATTTCACCCTATCCTGGCATAAAGGATCATCCTCCTAAGCCCCCATCACCCGCATAATAATCTCGGGTGTGACTGCTAAAATTGCCAGACATGCCCTGGTAATCTCATCATCACGCCTAAGGTCGCTCCATTTTGCCTTCCAAACTGTTGCCAAATCTTCCTTGGTCCGTCGGCACAACGCATCCGCAACTACGTTGGAATTACCAAGATGATATTGAATATCAAACTGATAATCCTTCAAGAACTCAAACAACCTCCTTTGACTCATGTTCAAGTCCATTCGAGTAAAAAAATATTGGAGTGATTTGTGGTCCGTGAACAAGGTGGGGTAAATCATGAGTGGGGTAATTACTCTAATGGGGCTGTAGCTTTCGAGATTCATAAGCTATAGACCACTCTTCTTGTTGCAACACACCTCCTAGTCCCTATAAGGACGCATCAGTATAAACTCAATAATCCACTCCTTATTTCGGTAATGCCAAAACGGGGGCCGATGTTAGCTTGTCCTTTAACTCATCGAACGCCAACTGGAACTGATCGCTCCATACAAAGGGTACCCCCCTTCGAGTCAAATTGGTCAACGACTCTTCTATCTTGGATAACCCTCTGATGAAACGATGGTAATACCTAGATAACCTCAAAAAGCTTCTAATCTCAGTCGGTGTTGCGGGCTGACCCCACTCCCTCACAATTAACACCTTACTTGGGTCCACAAAAATCCCTTTCTTCGACACAATATGGCCTAAGAACTACACTTCTCAAAGCCATAATCCATATTTCTTATACTTGGTGTATAGCTGGTGATACCGCAATGTCTGCAAGACCATGCGAAGATGGTCGACATGCTCCTCCTCCGTGCGCGAATAGATCAGACTTTCGTCAATGAAAACTATGACAAACTGATTGAGAAAATCTCTAAAAACCCCATTCATAAGGTCTATGAATACCGCCAGTGCATTGGTGAGCCTGATTGGCATCACCCGAAACTCATAAGAACCATACCGCAACATAAAAGCAGTTTTTGGGACATCTTCCTCTCAAATTCTCAAATGATAGTACCTCGATCGTAAATTAATTTTGGAGAAATATGATGACCCTCGCAACTGGTCAAAAAGGACATCAATCCTAGGCAGTGGATACTTGTTTCGGATTGTGACCATATTCAACTCCTGATAATTAACACATAAACAGAGTGAGCCGTCTATTTTCTTCACCTGGCGAGGCTACCCCGGCTGTTGGCCTTGATGGCCACCCTTGTTGTTCCCCTGACCCTGGAGGTCCTGAGGAACCTATTGCTGATTTGGGCTTTGCTAGCCCTGCCTAAACCCTTGACCTCCAAATTAAAATCTCTTCTTAGGATTCCCCTGACGGGTATCCTGCCCCTACTGTACACCACTCGAAAAACCTCAACTGGCCTTGCCCTGCGGGCTCGGCTCCCCACCCCTATTGTTTCCCTTAAGGTGGAAGCGATGATCATGACAATGAAGGAGGGCCGCATTAACCACATTCGTATAAGTCACAAGATTTGGATTGCTTATCAAATGTTGCCTGATCCTCTAGGCTAACCCATCAATAAACATCGTCTTCTTCCTTTCCTCGCTGCTTACCTCATCTGGCACAAGCGTGACCAGGCGAGTGAACTCCTACTCATACTCGGCAACCGTTTTATCCCCCTGAGCCACCTAACTTATCCTCCTCCTCATTTAAGTATCGATGGCCAGAGGAAAGTATTTGCGGTCAAACCGCACCCAAAAATCTGCCACAGTCATAGAATCTCTATATGCAATGGTAATAGTGGACTCTAACCACTGCAAGGCGGCACCCGCCAGTCTAAATGTCCTGAGCATCTGTCACTGAATCTCACTACAGTCTACCATTCGTAAGTGGCTCTGCATGTCACATCTCACAAGAGAGTTGTATTAGTTCACAATTAATACCAATCTTGAAATAACAGAGGAACGATAACCAATAAATATATCATGAGTCAACATTCCTAACAATATGGTTTTATGCCAAAGAACGCAACGCTAAACCAAAAGTAAGCCACATAGATCCTACGAACACTAGAACCTGATGCTCTGATACCATCTATGACACCCCGCCTAAAAAAATACTGGGTGATCAGTCCTATATAAAATTAAATAGGAATCTCATATGGTTCATTCTTAGCATCACTTTCGTTCAGTCATAAATTACTAACCACTTACTCTTTCATTAAGCTGATGCCAAATTTTATCTTTATTAATCCAATGCAAAATAAGTATGGAAAAAAGTAACACAACAAATGCTAATAGAAGCCAATCATCACATAGAGTAATAACAATCTTGCCGAATAAACCATTGGCTAAATCCACAACCAAACCACACTAGCAAAGAGTAATAAATCCCATAGAATATGAGAAGATACTAAATAAAACTGTGACCTACATACTCGAAATATAATAAGGATCCCTACACTAGGAACATAAGAAATAGATGCATCTATCTGAATCCTGCGACGTCTACACACGCCGCAGCTGCGAGTCCCTGGAATGAAATCAATTCGGGCATCCCTGTGATAGGACACCTAAAAGGTTTTGAAAATTTTATATAGCAAGGGTTAGTACCCAAAAACATTTGAAAATATTTAACAAGTAAATTTAAATGAAAGTAAATAAAAATGCCAGTAAAATTCCATATTTAAATTGGCGCCGCACGCTCTCTTAAAGACATCTTACCCCTCCATGAATGTGCACGCCTAGCGAAAACTATATATGACCCACGTAGCTAATACCCCATAACTAGTTTTGTCTCATGTATCTAACTACTTGCCACTACTCCAGCCCAAGTGAATACAGTACATTTTTATGAGTTATTATTCACATTAACTTTCATAAAGCATCATTTCTCATTTTAAATCATATATCATTCCCACAAGTTATATTATTTATACATTTCACACCATATATATATATATAAATTCTCGTATATAATTCTACATTATATATTTGTATCATATCTCAACATTCACACGCATGTTAGATATATAAATGCTATAACCAATCGCATAGGAGGTGACCATAGTTACCCCCGAAAGTGTCTGCTCCATACCGTAACGGTCCCACCCATAAATACGGACATTATGGCCTGGGGAATATACTCACCCTGCATTCTCTATCCAAGGGACTCACCCACAACACGCAACCTCCTATGATAGCGTTAATATTGGTATGTATTTACTATATATATTATTCACACAAATATATATAAATCATATATGTACTACGCATCAATATAGATAGAAATCCAGGCTGTCGGAGTATTATGCCCATACCTAAGCCTAAAAAATTTAAGTCTATGTTCAAACTTCATTTTAATTAATTACACTCTAATTGATTCCCATTATTTTGGTGTATCCCTTTCAAATATACCCGAACTCTGTATATTTCGACCCGAAATTCAATAGTTTCATTCCACCCTTCAATTTCATGCAATCAAGTCTAATCACTGAAACAACAAGATTACAATATGGTAAATCATGAACTTATATCTCCAATTTCATGCAATCAAGTCTAATAAATTTCAAGGTTAGGTATTTCTCAAATTAATCCCTAATTCAATACTCAATTTCATAATTAAGTTAGGACAGAAACTGTAAATATCCAACACAACAGGTCTGAATCAGGGGAATTGTAGAAATCTTGCAGACCTAATAGGTGGTTCAAACGAAGAACCCTGTCATTTGAATAATAGTGGATCTTGTTCGAACGAAATACCAGGTTGTTCGAACAACCCGGGTATTGCTCCTTCTCTCTTCTGCTAAAAAAAACCCAGTCCGCTATTAAGTGTTAAAAACATACATTCTGCAAATATTTCTTCACTCAAAGCATTCCATGGTTCATCCTAAACCCATTCTTTTGCTATAAAAATTCTAGCCCTAACAATTTCATCAATTCTCAAACCCCTACAGATTTATAACTACCATTAAAAAGGAAATCTCCAATTTACTCAAGAACAAACCCTAGTATTTAATTGAATTCCACCTCTTTTAATATGAAAAGATAGATGCAATTTAATAATCATAATTTAAACCACTTGCCTAAAAAATGAAGATCTAAGGCCTTGGATGAAGGTGTTGAATTGCAATTGAAATAATCTCTCCAAGATTCCCAAGTTCATTTTATCTTTGGCTATCACTTTAGATTTTTCCCTTTCTAGTCTTCTAATGTGATTTAAGTTTCCTACCCTTTACACATTTGGGTTTAAAAACCCTATTCAAGTTTTTGGCCTATGGGCCTTATAAAAAGGGTCCATATTCTCTATATAGAGCTCAAATATGTCTAATTAGGCCCCGACACCCAATAAATGCTTATAACCACTAATTCGGGCTATTTTGACACTACCGGACTCAACCGCGCGCTCAAAATCACCATCCGGAATAAATTTCTAAAATTAACTCTTACCTGTTAACTTAATTAAATATATTCATTTTTAAATATTCCCCTTAATTAATTCTCATTAATGGAAAGGTGGATAGATGAGTGGCCTGAACAGTTTTGTTGAGGTGGATTGTAGAAGAATTTGGGAATTCATCCCTCTAACAATTATTAACAAGGCCCCTATCCAATCTGGAGATAATTAAATCATCATCCTCTTTATTGTTACACTATGTAAATCTGGAGCCATTATAACCATTGTCAGACAGACCACAAGATAATATGTCCTCATTAAAGTCATTCACTACAGTAAACTCAATAGTGTTACTACCAACCTTCTCTTCTTAGGATGTCACCACATTAAAATCACCAATAACAAGAGTAGGATTTTCACAGCCTAAAACCAAATCCATTCTAATAGTATTTTATAATTAAATCATGATCTTCAACCAATTGAAATATAATTTATTTCATAATTATCATGTATAATGTTCATAATGAACATAATCTTGTTCTTATATAACAATGTAATTAACATCAGAGTTATAATTAGAGGACGTACATTACTATGATTGACTATTACAATCGTCAAATTAAATCATGTTAACTTAATATATACAATGTATGAGTGAAATAAAACCATAAGTGTGACATAGTTTTTTTTTATATATAAACCCTAACTCTCTCTAACTGTGTAACTCTCAAAATCACCCATCAAGTGGTGTCCTAGATGGCAGTAACACAAACCTGAAAAATGTTAAAACATAAATATTAATCTATAGGCTTAGTGAGGTACTCCTTCCCTTTGATAATATAGTAGTTATATATCAAATCTTTGGATATAAAATTCAAACAATCCTTTCCCTTAAGGCAATAACAAATGATGGAACAGAAGTTCCAACAATGCCTTGTCATAGGACAAAACAAGTCATAGGATCTTTGTCCAATTCCTAAGACCCAACCAATCCTAGATATTTGAATATCTAAACGAATCCCGAAGTATTCAAACCAATCCACTCTTAGAGCTATATCCATGTCCATCATTTCATTTTCATATATATATATATATATATATATATATGAAACAATCATTAGTACATTCACCTTTGGTTTTCAACTATATGTTTACATTTACCTCTGGTGGAGCTGAACCTGGTGAATTAGACCTTAAACCTGTTGTGGGGGAAAAAATATGCCTACATAATAGCATGACACGTGGTGAGCACCCCAGTCAAGATGGTGAGCAACGAACGCTCCAGCAAGATAAGGACAACTAGATTCCTTAATAAATGAAAAGACCGAGGAGCAGTATCTGAGTCAAATCAAACTCCGCGAAGACAGGATTCATCCATATTTGTAACCCTAATGTAACCCCAAACTCTATATAAAGGGACACCCCCATACTGAAAGGGGTATTGGAAGCTAGAGAAATACATTCATGTAAACTCTCTCATCATTCTAATGGAACACATCAGCAGCCACATGGACGTAGGACATTCATAGTCGAACCACGTAAATCTTTGTCTCTATTCTATTATTATTATGCATACATCGTGGTACATGGGAACCCCCTATATCCCAGATTTTTTGACACCACACTTGTCAATCCAACTAAGAAAGTACTGAATTCAAATCAGAAGTATCATACTAATATTTTTATGTAACTTTCAATGATTATACAAAAACAATATAATCCCACTCAAGTATAATTCCATGAAACTTGAGTAAGAGATGATGCGATGGTATCTATGTTGATAAAGTTATAAACATTCAACCCTAGAAAATAATTCGTAAGGAATTTATAAATAAAACCAAATAAGCACAAAAGTATACTTCTCAATATATACTCATGGAACATGTAATAACCTTTAGAAGGAGGAGATAAGAATATTTTTTATGGGGTATCTATTATGACACCAAATTGTTTTCCTCTATTCTTAACCATTCTAAATCTATAAATTGTACAAATATAAGTTCCCAACCTTATCTATATGAAAATATATCTGAATATAATTTCCATTACAAATAACAGTGTAACTTTTCAATCTTCCCAGAGCAAGATATGACCATTTCTTTATATATATTAAATGTGTCCTACAAGTTCCTCTATTTTTCAGTTAACTTCCAAGAATTTTCATAATTTTTTAATCATAAATTTCTATGATTTTTCACCCATTTTCAATATACATATTGACTAATGCAAAATTAAAGTTTCATAGTTGTTAGAGTTCATTTGCTATGTCAAAAGCTTTATCAAACTCAGGGCATATCCAAATGAATTATGCAAATAGCAACTATATACTAACTTACGACCTTCACAAAGGTCTAACCACAATGATTTTAATTATAATTTTCAGATATGCTTTGCATATATGAGTATATTTTAATCTGCAATTGGAATCACTCAATTCCAGTAAGTATATAAATATATATACAAGTTTGAATATAAGGGAGTTCTATACAAAGCAATACGACTTACACATACCACTTATCTTATGTATGAACATATATATACAAATACAAAGGAGGATAAAATAATAATCGATAGTTGATGATTTATATACTTTCAATAAGTATAATACTAGAATAAAACAATATTAACACATAATTATAGCTTTGGAACACTTTAATAATTTTCATGGAATCTTTCCTCGCTTTTCTTACAACTGTTTCCTCCTTCGGCTCCTCCTTTCTCTCTCATCAAGCCAAATATTCTTCAAAATGAACCTAGGGCTGAATTTGATGAAAAATTAGGTGATTTTAAGAGTTTAAAGTCGGCCAAATCATCCTCTCTCTCCAACAAATCAAAACAAAACATTTGTTGTACTAAAAGACGAAATACCACTTAAAAGGATGGACAACTTTGCCTTCGGTTCGTAAATTTATTGTAACTTCTTACTCGAACATACATTTAACACACCATTTATTGTGCCCCCCTTATATTAACTTTTTGAATTTTCTGCTGAAGGGTTTATTGTGCCCCCCTTAGATTCCAATAAATAAAATTAATCATTTGGAAATCTAGAGAGCGGAGTTTGATATGGACTTGTTACAAGACCTAGTAATTCTTTTCAAAAAAATGATATATATTGTATTCTTATTTACTTCCACCACCGAATTTGGAATTGGTTTTTGTAAAACTTTCCAACTCTTTATGGGTTTTAACACTGATCTTGTGTCAAGGCTGAGAATCTGAAGCATTGAGTCTGTGACTCAGTTTCCTTAACATAGTATTGAAGGTATATAGATCTTAGGGATGAGTTATAAACATCAACAATTAAGGATTTATCTCTAGTGATATCACAATTTTTTATCTTCTCAATGCGATTGCAAATGACTTCATGGGAGACTGAGTTGAGATTGGGAGATATCCTTGAAAACTTAGCATTAGGTGTGACACTAGACTTATTTGGGAGAATTCTTATTTGATATTGAAAGTTTTCTTTGATAGGATCATCTTAATTATAATATGAGTCCACTTCAATAAAATTAATTATAGGTGGAGGTAAAGGTGCATGCGATTACACACGATGTTTTCTTGGTCATTACATGAGTTACCATTGGATGAAGTAACTTTATTTGTTTGAGGGTATGGCTTCTTGTAAATATATTTATACTGAGTTGTAAGTGGATTAGCAGGTTTCTTTTGAGGATTTTTGAAAATGCAATGTTCAAAGTTATGTCTTCTCTTCAAACAGTGACTATAATATAGAGGAATATCGCTATGGCAAATATCTTTCTAAAAACCTTTGTCACCACATCCGATCCATACTCTATGTGGTGTAGACTTGATGCGATTGAGTTCCATACAAACACTAGCTATAATAGTTCTTACCAATAACATTGTTGATGCATCAATCTTTAATGGCTTGCCTACTATTTGAGAAATAAATTAAAGGGAGGATTTAGAAAAAAAAACGAATTGGGAGATTTGGAAATTTTTTTCCATGGGGACTATAGAGCTCTCTTCACTAACTCTGAAATATGGACTCAACTTGAAAGTTATCATAGAATATTTTCCAACTAACCAACAATATCTCAACCAAAGACGGATATAATCTTCTTCAAAGTTATGTCTTATGAGTATGTGTTTCCCATCCAATAAACAAATGGAGTAGGCTGCCTTAAGAGAGAAAGAAAGAAAGGTTTTCTTGATCACATCAATAGATGTCTTACCATGTTAAAATTTCTCCACAATGGAATATTGAAATAGATGTGCAAGAAATTCAAAGTCTTTTTTGGAAAAATGAACAACAAGTTTGCCTTTGAACATTGTATAAGCTTTTAATGGGAGGTCTTTAGATGTGTATGAAGAAACAACACTAGAAAAAGACTTGTTCAAAGGGTTTTGTCTATCAGGATGCTTAGGATCCAGAGGGACATTTGAGATAGGTTGGGAAGAAACAACAAAAGAAATGAAAACCCTAGGGAAACCCTAAAATCGCCTAGAGAGCAAAGATCCAAGAAACATGTGAACTCTTTTTTCTTTCTTATATATATATATATACATATCGAGAAACTTATTTTAATCTATTTATTTGGGATAACTTTTTTAATTTGTTAAAGGGTGGTGATATTCCCACCTTAAAATCATCTTATTAACGCTGCTTACTTCAAAACACCACAAAAATGAACTATAGATCCCATTAACACCAAAAAACTTAACACCACAATTTCAAACTCCATTATATAAACCCAAATTAAAAAATATTTCATTTTTTCCACCCTTTCTCTCTCTACTATTTTCCTTCTGCTAATCCCAAGCCAAACAGTAACTACATAACTTTAAAACCAAACCCTAAGTCCATAACTTCAATGACAAACCCTAACTCCATAGCCCACAAAATAAGCAGGTATGTATTTCAAATCTATATACATGTGTTTTTAAACTTGTGTAATCTATATACTTGTGTATTTATACATGTCTAAATTATATTCTTATGTATTTATACACGTCTAATTTATATACTTGTGTTGTTATACATGTTTAATCCATAACTCAAAAACTAAACCCTAGTTTTCGTACAAAAATGAACCCTAAGGTCTGTTGAAACTGGAATTCTCAAGGTTTCCCGTAACTATAGACTTTGACTATTCATGACCTAGTTAAGACGTGGAACTCATATTCACGATTTCAATAAACCAACCAAGTTGCCATATCAACGGTCCAAGTTGGTAGTGATTATTCAATAAGTCACGATTTCAGGGTGTCGTGGATTCTCAGTTAGTCACGGATTGGAGTGGTCGTGGTTTTAAGCAACTCACGACTTAAGTAGGCTGTGGTTTTCTACCCAGTTTAATTTGTTAAGTTCAGACCATTATTCTCATTTTAAATTCTTATTCCCATATTTTATTGCAGATCCATTAAATGTGGATAGCTGGTAAACCACCCGTGACTACATCGGTCATTAGGTGCTAGTTAGCAAGGTTTGCTAGGTATACTTGCTCAATATTTAAACATTCGTCTGTAACCCCATTTGTTTATATTTAACTTTTCTTACACTAGCGTGTCAATTATTAGTTATCTAAAATTCCCTTTATAATACTAATCTGTCAAATATTAATAAATTTATTTATTAATTTTGCTTTATTTTGGGCCCGATACTATTTTGAGTGAGATGCTTCGTAAAATGAATCTAGCAGTGGGCGTAGGGCCATAATATAGAGGACAAGTAGCTGTGCAATAAAGACGAATATTCTATTGCACTCTACTGCACAGTTGCATTCCTTTATATTATGGCCTTAGCTACACTGCTAGATTCATTTTCTGAAGTATCTCACTCAACATAGTATCGGGCCCAAAATGCACCTAAGTGAGAAAATTTATCCTGAGGATAAGCAAAATTAATAAATAAATTTATTAATATTTGACAGTATAGTATTATTAACGGAATTCTAGATTGCTAATAATTGACACGATAGGGTAAGAAAAAATAAATTTAAACAAATAGGATCATAGACGTAACTATAGATATGAGAGTGTACCCTTGCAAACCAAGTCACCTACCACAGAAAGAGAAGGACGAACCGGACCCTAACAAGAGATGTGCCCCTACAACTTCACGAAAAATATTGTGCCCAACTTTGTTAATTTTATGACCTTGTTACTTTGTTAAAAAAATATGGTTGTTTCTATATTTTATTACTAAACATTGTGGTAAATATTGTGGTTGTTAATAAATGTCACTGTTTGTACGATGTGGTTGAAGAGTGTTTTATTACAAATTTAAAATCTAGTTGTTATGTATGTTTTATTACTAAACATTGTTGCATTATTTAAAAATTAAAGGATTATACGATAAATAACATGCCCAAAGGAACTTGAGGTGGGGATATCACCACCCAAATTTAAAAAGGAACTTGAGATCACTGGATGAAAAAATCGACCCACTAAAACCATTAAATAACAAAGGAACTTGAGATCACTGGATTGAAAACCACGACCCTTTAAAACCATGAAATAACTAAGGAACTTGAGATCACTAGATTGAAAACCACAACCCGCTCAAAACCATGAAATTAATAATGAACTTGATATCACTAGATAAAAACCACGACCAACTTAAGCCTTGGATGAAAACCACGATCAAATCAAACTGTGGTCAGAAGACGACGACCAACCCAAACCGTGCTAAGGAGACCACGACCAGATCAAACTATGGTCAGAAAACAACGACCAACCCAAACTGTGCTAAGGAGACCACAACCAAATCAAATCGTGCTAAGGAGACCATAATCAACCCAAACCGTGGTATTCTAGGGTTTGGTTTACTACGGCTAACCCAAATCGTGACATGCATTTGCACGACAAAGTTAAGCTGTGTTAATTATAAAAGAGTAACGACCTAAGTTGGCAGTTAAACTTGACTTACCACGACCTAGTTAAGCCGTGATATAACATATTATACGGTTATGGGCGATCGTAAGAAGAAATATACGACCAACTTAAACCGTTTAGGCACTGCCACGGTCAACCCAAATTGTGTGAATTAAACAACTACCATGAGAGTTACGACATAAGTTAGTCACTAATCCAGATTTACCACGGCCAAGTAAAGCCATGGTATACCATCATCGGTGGTTACGGGTCACCGTAGAAAGTCATAACAATTTTTTTTAATATTTATTTTTCTCAAGGCTTCTTCTCCAAATTAAATACAATGAGTCCAATATAAACTTTGGACATCCTTTGGAGAAGGAGATTTAATGAAAGGGTATAATAGACTAATTAACAAAATTTGGTGTTTGATGGTAGACATATTTTTTTTGTGTTTTATGGTGTTTTGGAGATTATTTTGGGGTGGGAATTAAAGTTCCTTCGAAAATTTGTGTTGGTTTTTATGGATCACAGAAGTAATACGGTCAAATGTTAAAAATAACAATTTGAGTACTGATATTTAAGGAAGGGGTGTACGAATGTTTTAGCCAAAGTATGAATAAAACAAAACAAATAATAAAAATGCGGGTCAAACACAAAATAACCCAATAATTAAAAATGATATAAAAGAGAGGACATACCATTCAATTTTTAGAAGAAATAAGGATAACAAAAAATGAATTAAAATAAGGGATAAACAATAGATAACAAAAAAATTAAAAACAAAGAATGAATTAAAGTGAGAGTTAAACACTAAATAATCAAAAAAATTAAAAATCCCATAAAAGGCCTATACTCATCAGTTGTCTCTCTTATGCCCAAAAATTAGTTCAGAAGGCTTTCCACAATTAAAGATGAGAAATAAAAAATGACTTAAAAATAATATGTCAATTACATTAGAGAAAGGACACATGTCAATGCCTCCTTTAAGTAGAGCATCTTATAGTTATTACTAGAATGCACTACGAGCAATGCGCGGGCGTATAAAATAATTTTGCAGAAATTATATCATAACAAATTAAAGGAAAAAAGAATTTTAAAAGAAACATTGAATAAAATGACATTTTTAGAGGCTAATTCATAAATAATGAATTCAGAACTCATAGTGAACAATCCAATAAAGAGTGGAAGTAGAAGAAAAACTTCACACGTCCTTTTAGTTGAATTCTATAAAAAGTAGGTAACAAAAGCACATTTTTGAATACCCTTAGAGACATTAGTTAAATATCATGTTTGACTTTTAATTTATGTAAAAAAGAAAGTATAATCAATGTTATTATATGAATAATTTGCTCATTTTAAAATTTTTAGATACATATTTATTCGATTTTATAAAGTCTAGATATATGATGTGCTTAAAAATATTACGGCTACTAATTTACAATAAAAATAATACATGTTATATTCTCTCTCCTTTTAATAGCGCAATATGTTTTATATTTCTAAAACTCTGCTAATTAAATAACCAGAATACTATCATATGTTGGATACTACTTAGAGGGATGATAAGTATTACAATTAATAGTTTCATATTTTTTTAAAAAATAGTTTCATAACTTGAAAGGGTGGTCAAATTTTATTTAAATGGTGTTTTTTATTCTATTTATAAAATTTCAATTCTGTTATCCAAAAAATAAGATGGAAATTTAAAATGGATGGACCCGCTCTTCAACTTCACCAAAAAATTCATAATATATTTTTAATACAAATCTAAACTATATAATAATGAAACTTTTGATTTTATTAGGAGAAAAACATTTACTCTAATATCTATATATTTTGTTTTCATCCTAGATTATGATTAAAAAAATTAGTTGATTACAATACATAGATGATATAAACTATATAGAGAAGGATAAATTAATTGATAAGTAAAAAATAATAATATAAACACACGAAAACAACAAAAATAATAATCCAAACAATATACATCCATAAAGTGACTTAAAGAATGTTTGGAGTCACTATCTCATGATCCAATTTTACCAAACAATCTACACATATTAGGAAATATTGACAACTTGAATACGAATGGTCTCTTCTATCTCATTATCAATTTTTTAGATTTATCGTATTTCATGTTATTCGAATCTGTGTTTCCATGAACCATCATTGGCACTTGAAGTTTCGTAAAATGGCGATGTGTGATGCCGGCTTATTGTCCAAACCCGACAGTTGAGGCTCGATTATTCTAACAAATATTACATCGAGTTGCAATGAAATAGAATTTGACAAACATATGACCACTAATTTTTTTCATAAATTATCTTTAACAATTAACTCAAACACGCCACATGTGCAATTTAAATCTGTTAACTAAATTCATTTTAACATTTAGAAATTATAATAGCATAATAGTTAATACATGTTTAGTATATTTTATAAATATAATGAAAAATGAATTAGAGGACGCGAATATATCGATTTTTGTTGATTATCCTCGCCATGAACAACCATATTAAACCGCATATAGTATAATAAAAAGCTTTATCATTTTCCAAATGGAAAAACTTTGAATATATTCTAATTACTTATCTAAGAAAATTCATTCTAATAAGGAAAGCAATTATTTTTTTAATTCTCTCTAGAATAAAAAATCTTATAGAATTGTAATGCTTGTGTGCATTACTATTTTAGTAATATCTAATTAAAGTTGGTGTTAGGACTTTTCATGTTTTTTGCACTACAAAAATTCTAATATAATAACAAATTGATTTTACTAGTTCCATGTAAAGATTAAAATGGTTTCCACGATAGTTCCATATAAAGACAATCTCTTGCATATGTTATTTATTCTTCTTATGCTCTTATCATATATACAATAAACTAAAAATACATATTCACAATCATCAAAACATCTATAACTAGAAAAAAAATATAAACTTCATATCAACATTGAGTATTAATAAAAAATTTCCAACCCAATTACTAGCCCATTTTTCGTCGGATACTGCAAGGGCTCGATCTCTTTCTTCACTATGACTGAAACAACAGACCCTAATCCGTGTGTGGATTCATCCTTTAAACTATTTTGCACTGGGCTTTATTTCAACCTCTTACTTTAGTCAAGTCAATGACAATTTAGAGTAATAAGCTTGGATTCCTTCATCTTAACATATCTTGAATTGTAAGTTATAATAAGTCGGGTTGTGGAGATAAATGGTATTTATAACGTAGAAAAGGAACATGAAACGTTAAATTAGGATGAGTTCCTAAAGGTTCCACAATTGATAAAATTTGTAAAATGAAGCATCATGCATTGAGGGGTGGGGAGGGATGAGGGAGAAAAGGGAAGATACAATCGGGAATCTAAAAGTATCTTCTGAGATTATTAGAGATGCGATGAATTTACCATAGACAACTGAAAATCGGTAAGTAGAGTAAAAAAAAGATGGAGAGATGATTAGAGAAGTTAATGAGAATGGTGTACAATTTGAAACATCACATACAATAAAGTTTTGAAGAGCATGAATAAATTTTTTTGACTTTGTGGACAAATTGAATAAGTGAATTTTGAGCCATCTAATATTAAATTATTACTTATATATATATATATATATATATATATATATATATATATATATATATATATATATATATATATATATATATATATATATAGAGAGAGAGAGAGAGAGAGAGAGAGAGAGAGAGAGAGAGAGAGAGAGAGAGAGAGGATCACAAGTGGACCAAAAGAATGGACTTTTTAATGGACTTAACAAAAAACACTAATAACCAATTAATTTTAATTCCTATAATTTAATTGGTCCGTGCCAGCGACACCCGAGACCCCACCTTCACCCCTACGCCCTACCCACCTACCCCACCCCCACCCCCTACTCTAACCTCTCTCATCTCATCCATCACCTGTCAAGCCATTTAAATGAGACCCAACCTTGTAATACCAAACATTAAACGTTCGGACAGCTTGCTCTGGCCAGAGAATCCTCACCGGCAACCATTCCACCAAGACCCAGTGGCCAAGCCGCTGCCCACTTGTTGTCCTCAACCCGGACCAACCCTTAACCCCTTATACCTCCCACGACCATAGCTAACAAACCCAAACCGTTGAGATTGGAACCAAAAAAAGAAAAGAAAAAGAAAACAAAGCCTATGTCATGTACCTGTTACTTTTTCTTCGTTTTCGTTCTTTCAAATAGAGTAGAGAGAAGGTGTTTTTATACTTTTTTTTCTTTGTTTGATTGTAACAGCCCGGGGCTAAAATCGTAGCAACAATTGTGACTCAATGGGGTTGGGGGTGGTTGTGGGGTAGGGGGTAGGGGTGAAGGTGAGGTCTCGGGTCTCTGGTGCTGCTGGCGCGGACCAATTAAATTATAAGAATTAAAATTAATTGGTTATTTGTGTTTTTTGTTAAGTCCATTAAAAAGTCCATTCTTTTGGTCCACTTGTGATCCTCTCTCTCTCTCTCTCTCTCTCTATATATATATATATATATATATATATATATATATATATATATATATATATATATATATATATATATATATATATATATATATATATATATAAGTAATAATTTAATATTAAATGGCTCTAAATTAACTTATTCAATTTTTTTACAAAGTCAAGAGTTTTTATTCATTCTTTTTAAACAAACATATAAAATTTGAAAAGGTGTTATGGAATGACAAATGCAAACAAATCTCGAGGGTAGTAAATTTTAGAGTAAATTACTCATTTGATATTTAAACTATCATGTTTATTTTAATATGGCCTCTGAACTATCAAAAGTGTTAATTAAGCCCTCAAACTATCAAAACTAAAATTTCCCTTCCATCCATTTTGATCGTTAACTTGGAAAAAATAGTAAAATATAATTTAATTTATGTATATTTATTATAAAAAAAGATAACCACACATTTTACCCCAAACAACCTCTCTCTCTCCCCCATAAATCCCATCCATTTTGTCACCCCCTCATATTCTCCACTAAAAATCCTTTTCTCTCCCCATTATATCTCCCAGTCTGCAAAAGTAAGGTTTATGACAGGTCTGCAATATTAGTTTATGAGATAGGAGGAAAAAGCCCATATTTGAAAGTATATCGATAGTATGCATCACCATTTTACCTAATAAAGCTGATAGATGGGTGACTTCAAATTTATAGACACCATAATTCCAATCATGATCAAGGAATTTATATTTTTAATTGAACCAAGCATTGAATATTAAAGACTTAAAGGTTTGGATTTACGAGTGTGGGGATTTTCAGGTTGAGAGATAGAATGGTTTGAGAGAGGGATTATTTGGGTGGGCGGGTTGGGGGATGGGGGTTATATGAGGGGCAACAAGAGGGTGTGGAGTTTTAGGTGATATATATATATATATATATATATATATATATATATATAGAGAGAGAGAGAGAGAGAGAAAGAGAGAGAGAGAGAGAGAGGTTGTTGGGGTAAAATATTTTTTAAAACAAGGGTACGTAAATTAAAGCTTCGTTTACTATTTGGGGTCTACTAGTTCTCAGTAATTGGGCGTTAGGGTACACTAGTTAATATAATAATTAAATGGGGTTTGTTTTGAATGAAAGTTGTTAACCCTCCATTTAACAACTGTCCCTGCCATATTAAATGACATTTTGCCCTATAAATTAAATGTTTTTCCTCAAAAATTAAATTCTTCCGAACGACTAAAATATGATTCATCCGAACATGTAAAAATCATCCATTTTACTCCATATTGTACATTCAAGCATAAAACGCAACCACACTGAAGATAAAAAATTCAAATGGGTGGCATCCAACATAGAATATCATCCAAAACTGAATGAAAATATCTATCTTCTTTCATTAGAAAATATAAAACGACAACTAAACCAATGTTTTTTACCCAGAATTTTTGTCAAATGTGTGACCAAAATGGAAACATTGCATTTGATTGCCCAAGGGTTTATAATGGATGTATCATTGGTGAATGTAATGATATGATGCTACTTTTGAAGACTACTTGTGTCCAAAAAATTTAAAGTTCTAAAATGAATAATATAATGGATTTCTATTGTTAGATACAACAAGTAAGACAAAAAAAAAATAAAGGGAAAATGGCAATGTTGCATTATCCATTGCATACTATTTTTATATTGGAAAAAATGATCATTGGGTTAGAAACTGCCTATGGAAAAAGGCATCATACCTAAATGGATGCAATAGGACAAGGAAGCTTGGGACTTATAAACAAGATATAAAGTGAACATGAGGATTATTTTCCTCTCCTTCCATATTTATCTTTTATTGATTTACCCTGACAACTAGTCTTATTATGGATTAGCTCTCCACACATACTTCATTTGTTCTTCTTATTATTTGGTGCCACTCGTTTATCAGGATTCTCCTTGTCTTAACACTTAGTCTCGTAGGAGTTCTAGTTAAAGTAGGAGGTCTGACAACATGTTGTGCCTGAAAGTACATATAAACACTATTTAGAATAGGAGTATGATGCATGAGATGAGAGTCTTAAATAGGTTGAACAATTCAATAATACATATTAAATTTATTACCTTAGGCCACCATTGAGAGTCTTTAATAGGATGAACACGAGATGCATAAGCTTCCCTATATGTAGCTACGTCAAAAATGGGGCTACAATACATGTAATTGATTATAATAAGATATCAAGATTAGTAACTCAAAACAACAAATAAATTTATTAAACAATATAATAAACTTACTTGTTTCAAGACTCTTTTCTTGACATGATTACCCTAATGACTTGGACACAAGGGATGCCACTTATCTGCCACTCACAGCAAGTAAATTATTTTTTTTTAAGGTTTACTGTCCATCTTTGACCATAGCTATTTATCATTACATGTAAGAACTCAGTTGAACATGTTATTATGATATGCTTATATTTCTTCTTCCACCTATTAAATGGGAATTTGGTTGATCACGCTAATGGGGATGGATATACGCTAAATAAAAAATTTCTTCCTCGAAACTTAGATTAATCAAATATGAGAAAGAAGATTCACCAAATCTAGGTTTGAAGAATAAACCTTGGGTTTAGAATACAATACCTTTGCGGATGTAGTTGTGATCTGATGTGGAGAAAAGTATTTGTAGAAGATGGGCTTCCTTGTTTTGGATCTCAAAAACCTTGCTAAAACTTATTTAAACCTTAAATCTTCTAGTGTTCGATCCTTCCTAAATCTAGGTAGATGTGTGGACACCTTTTGAGGCGAAAGTTCTTCCTTTTTGAGTGAGATGCGACTCTGTCTGTCTGTCTGTCTGTCTGTCTCTCTCTCTCTCTCTCTCTCTCTCTCTCTCTCTCTCTCTTTAGGCCTCTTCAAAAAAATGTGAATAGTATTTTCTCTCAACCCCTCTTAACCCTAATATGTTTAATTATCCTCTTAAGCCCTTTCCCACACCCTTATATACTAGTATAAAAGTTGGGCTTGGGCTAAACTAGGTTTCTTGAAAATTTGGGCATAACTACTACTTGAGCATTAGGACTACACTAGGGACCCAAGACAAATAATTAAACCGACTTCAAATAAATACTTGGAAACACTCAATTACAATTATCATAATTTATTTCCTTTCTTTATTTAATTATGTTTAATTCCAATAAATAATTATGACTTTACTCCTACATATTTATCTCAAAAATCCTTAAACATAATGAGGTCTTATTTGCAATGTTTATTATGGTGTATAATCTGAATCCCCACATTAAGCTTATAATGCTCGGTTGGTTAAATCAATTTGTTATTAATTAACTTTGACCAACATCTAGTTAATTTCCTCCACTCTTAATCTTAACTTATTTTTCTACCTCCACCAGATTATAAATAATCCACTGATCAGGTTTATTGCTGGAAATAAAAACTTATAAGTCAGTATGCAACCCTAGGTATCCCAGAATGCGAATTCCTCTGAATTAAGATCTCAGAATTACTTGTATAATTATCACCCAATATGCGGGGATCATTTGATTCAATAAAGGTAATAACAGATCATAGATGATCAAACCCATCAAAATTCTACTTCTCTAAAGATAATATCAAAATGAGACTCCTAAATTTCACAACACCTTGTACTTATAAATGAGGGGTACCCCAACCAATTTTGGTGTATTCAATTATAACCATATCATGGTCACTTGGACTCTTAACTAGCAACTTTAGAACTCCAATCACCCTTCCTCATTCTCTGTTAATATATAGCACCCCAATTTCTCCATGGATGTAAGAAGAATGATCTTCCAAACCATGTACATCTCTATGACATTTTTTTATATTGCATTGGTATTTAGGGACCGATAGAAATATAATGGTTATTGTGGGTTGGATATCCCCTATAATTTGGCACTGTCTATGAGAAAGCTTTGAATTTTATCAATCGTGAAATATCACCTCTATAAATATGATTGCTCATCAATATCATCATTATCTGGTTAAATGTCATTACTAATATTAGGAACGAGTTATCAGGAGGGATCAGACTCCTTTGAGGTCGCTCCACCTCTATGTAGAACAAAGTCAAGGTTACGATCGCCCAAAAAGTCTGATCCTAGGTAGAAATATTACACCCCTTCAAAAGAGAGACCTCTAGGGAGAGATGAAGAGGTTGGACAATAGTGATGAAGTGATTTCTCGTGTCATAAGGAAGTTGACCGGTTAATTATAGAAGAATAACTCCACTTCTCATACTTTATAACGTCAAAAAAGGCAAAACTATCCATTCCTTAAGGCTCAACAATTGTAATTGAACTTACGGAGTTTCTAGATCAATGATCCCTCATGTAATACAATCTACCTAGCAACATATTAATAATGGGATGACTTGTCACTCTAGTAGTCATAATCATATACTCATTCAACCTACTGAATCTTCATATGGCACTAGGTCATCCCATCTCAGGGTTCCATAAAAAAGTTAAAAAATGAAGATCTTAGGTAGTTCATCAAGTAAGAATTTGAGGGAAGAATGAATCCAAATTTAGCACGAACTACAAATGATCTTGCTAGGAGAGCAATATGGCATGGAAAATGATTCCTTTATACATATGATGGAAAGGAAGACCACACTCACCATATCAGGCACTAATGGAAAATGATGCCTTTATAGAGCCACCATGATGACCTTGTGTATCGTATTTTCCCATTGACTTGAGAGGAGGTCGGTCTCAGGTGGTTTGAAAAATTGACCCCTAAGTCAATCTCCTCGTTCAGAGAGATGGACGAGAAGTTTACGTCTACAATCATCACTAGAATTAATTCGATTAAGGAGGTCGATTCGTTGATCGCTTTCAACAAGAAGAGGTTAAAAACCTTAGGCATTACATTGAACATTGTTATGAGCTATTCAACACTATCGATAAATTTAATGAACAATTAGCAATCGCATCCTTCAAGTTTGTATTCACCAGATCGGATGATCTCCGCCAATACTTAACTAAGAATACAATATCAAGTTGTGTATGACCTCTTAGCATGTATTGATAAGTACACTAGGGTGGAATATGAGCTTCTTAGTGTGGAATTTTTGACCGATCAAAGTTCTAAACAAGACAAGAAGAATGACCCAAAAAATCATCCAAGGAAGGAAACAGTCAACTATGGTGAAGAAGAGAGAATAAACTAACACTTCGAAAGGATGCTCCGAGTCAAAGAAAAAAAATCACATATAAAAAAATGTATAACTTCTTTAAGGATCCAATCTATAAGTTGATTCCTAAGATAAAGGTCAAATCGTTCCTCAAAAGACAAACCAAGAGGGCGAGATATCCAAACTATAGGGACACCAATATTAGATGTACCTACCCCCAGGACCATAATCATCTTATGAAGAATTATAAGATATTGAAATGACACCTCGAGGATCTGGTGTAGTCTAATAATCTCATAGAGTATGTTAACACAGCTAAGACAAAGTCCTTAACTTGGGTAAATATAATGCAAAAAGTAGGCAAAGGCAAAGACCTCCCACTTTTCAAGAATGATCGTAACCATAAAAAACTACATAGATACCTCATAATGCACCGAAAAGAATCTTAGAGAAAGTGTGAGGATTGCAACTAACATTCAAGATGATTTTCACGTGGAAATGTCTAACCCTATTCTGGCTAAGCGGGATCGTAAGGATTTCAATTTTCACTGGGCAATAATGTTCACCTAGGATGGTTTAGTTAGCGTTAATCTTTCCCATAAAGATATGCTAGTTCTCACTCTATGGATGGAGAACTTTGATGTTAAGAGGATACTAATCAATAAAGGGATCTCTTCAGAGATCATGTACCTTATCTTGTTACTCAAGATCGGTAACACCACCCAAGCTTAAGACACAAAGGTGGTACTATTGATTCGTTTTAATGGATACGTGAGGACTCATTTGGTCAAGATAAAGCATCCAGTCAATTGCGAGATACAATTTCAAATCATTCAGTCATAGTTACCTCATAAGGCCATTCTTAGCAGGGGTTAGCTCCACACTATTATAGTTTTCCTTTCCTCCTTTCATCAAAAGCTAAAGTTTATGAGACACTATGAAATCATTGAGATTAGGGGTGATTAGGTGGTAGCTCACAGTTGTTTCATTGGATCCCTTAAAACTACTAAGAATCATTCTAAGAAGAGTCAAGACGACTCTGGTTTGGAGGATGACCAACCCAATTATAAACTAAAGGGTGTTCGATTGAGGGTTTAAGTAATCGGGTTATCCCTCGTCGAGAGATTAATGGATGAACTTATCACTATTCCTTTAGATTCGCCTTAAAGATATAAGACATTCATAATAAGATTAAAACTACCCAAGGAGGAGGTAGAGTAATTCATTCACTTTCTTAGAAAAAAAACACGAATGTGTTTGTGTGGAAACTTTATGGTCTTCCAGGAATCGACCAAAGATATTTTCTATCATCAGTTACATATGGATCTAAATTATCGACTAGTGAAGCAGTAAATGAGGTAGTCAACACTAAAGAATGTGAGTCCTGTAGATAATGAATTTAATAATATGCTCCATGATGGATTCATTAAAAAATTCTAATTCCCAAACCCAATTTCTAATAATGTTGTGGTTAAAAAGAAGAGTATTAAATTGAGGGTTTGCGTCGATTTCACCGACCTCAATTAGCATTGCTGAAACGATAATTTTCCACTGCCATGGATTGACCAACTTACATATTCAGCGAACAGACACCAATGACTGAACTTCATGAATGCCTAGTATGACTATCGTTGTATACCTCTATTCATCCCAATTTAGGAGAAGACTTTGTTCATCATTAGTTTGGGACTTTAGTTCTACAATGTCATGCCCTTAGAAAACACGTGCAACTTATTAGTGCCTAGTCACTAAGATGTTTCAGAAGTAGATTGGGAAAATCACGGAAGTATATATAGATGATATTCTTATCAAGAGTAAATAAATACCCAATCATGTAAAATATATGGAAAAGGCCTTCAAGATCATCATAGAATACATGATGACGATGAACGCCTCCAAGTGTGTCTTTGGAGTCAGCTCAGGCAAATTACTAGGCTACTAGGTGATACAACGAGGGATAAAAATGAATCCAGTTAAGATCAAGGCCTTAAAGGATATTAAAAATTTGGCCACCATTAGAGATGTTTAAGTTTTCACTCTTATTTTATTCGCCCTCAATAACCGATCAATTTCATCAAAACTCTTAAGAAGATAAACACGATAGTCTAGACAGAGGAATATGATCAGTACCTAAAAGGGATTTGACATTAGATGAGATATACTCTCTTGTTGTGAACTCCTTCCATTGAAGAATACATCATCTTATATTTTTCCATTTCACAACATGCAACCAAAGGGGCACTGGTACGATTGCAGTATGAAGAACAATTGCCAGTCTATTATGTAATCCATAGTCTCCTTAAGTAACAACAAGATATATGACTATTGATAAAATGGTCCCGTAATACATGAAATCCTCAATAAAGCTTCGATATTACTTTCATAACACACAATAGTCATCCCAATGGCTTATCCACTCAGGTACGTGCTCAAGAAAGCGGATTATCCAAAAGGTTGACAAAGTTGTCTTTAGAGATGGAACAGTTCGACATCAAAGGATAACCAAGTTGTCTTTAGCCATTAAGGGGCAAGTCCTGTCCAATTTTGTTGTCGAATTCTCCACCTTACCTCCAGATAACGAGGAAGTAAAATTGAGTCTGATGTGAGATATTCTAGTCATTGCATAGGATGATCAACTATGGGAATGGAAATTATTCATAGACGGGGCATCCAACAAGTGTGTAACCATCGTTGAGTTCATCCTTTTTCACCCTCAAGGATGTCCCATGGAGCTATAAGTTCACCTTGGGTTCAAAGGATCTAACAATAAGGACAAATACGAGGTCATGGTTCATGGCTTGTAACGGGCGATCAACATGGAAGCCAAAGATGTGGCAGTGTACTAGGCTTCCTAACTAATAACAAATTAACTTAATGGGAAATACAAAGATAGGGATCCCATAATGTTTGCATACTGTGATAATCCAAGGTGTTTATTAAAACTTTTCACCAATATCCACGTTGATGGCTTAGCCACTTTAGCATCAGCCATTAACACCGATTTGAAGAGGGTAATTATAGTTAAATATGTTGACCAACCAATCATCGATGAAACATATACACTTCTAGAGCCTATGTAGATCCATTCGGTTCCATCCTAGATGAATCTAATAATGACGTACTTAAGGAACGGTGACTTACTATCAGATGATAAGGAGGCCCAAAAGCTGGAGATATAGTCAACAAGGTTCTGCCTTAATTCTGAATGGAAGCTTTACCGATGATCATTTACGAGCTTCTTACTCAAGTGAACTCACCCAGATCAAGTTGAAGGAATCGTCAACAAGATGTATCAAGGTAGATATGAAACATATGTAGGCGAAAGATCACTCGCCTATATGGCGATATCCTAGGGTTATTGGTGGCCTTTCTTATAAAAGGACCCCCGTCAGTTCGTCCATGTGTGTGCTAAATATTTGGAGTTCTCCCCTATCATTAAGAAGTTAGATGATGATATCAATCCTCTGACAAGGACATGACCCTTTACTTAACGTGGCAATGATATTGTTGAGTTATTTCCTTTAACATCAAAAAAGTGGAAATATCTAATTACTGCCACTGATTACTTTACTAACTGGGTTGAAATTGAATTTTTGACTTACATCAGGGAAGTGGATTGCAAGTGGATTGTTTGGAGAAACATCGTTACTAGGTTTGGAATTCCTATAAATCTAGTAATTGATAATGCAACTCAGTTCGATAATGACACTTTCAAATACTTTTGTGAGTAATATGCAATTAGGATTCATTACGCCTCATTCATCCTTCTATAATACAACAAACATGTTAGGATCACTAACAAGAATGTACTTATCGGAATCAAATGACGATTGAAAAATATGAAGGGAAAGATGGGTGGATGAGATCCCGTACATCTTTTGGGACTATAAAATAACACCCAAAAGGCCTACAATATGAAAGTAGTCATCCTTCTCGAGATCGCTTTTCCAATCTTGATTATGAAGATATTTGAAGATGGACAAAATGATAATCGAATGGTCCATGAGATGGATTTAGCAGAAGAGAGAAAGGGGCAGCCCCTCATACATCTTGACGCTTACTAACAAGATATTGGCAAGAAACATGATAAAAAAACAGTTAGGGGCATGGAATTTCAGTTAGCGACCTAGTTCTCAGAAAGCTCCTACCAGCGATAAAAAACATTTCGAATGGAAAGTTAATGCTGAAGTGGCAAGGACCATATAGAGTAGCATCAAAAAGAGGGGAAAATCCTACCACCTAGAAGAATTAGATGGCACAATAGTACAAAAGTCACGGAGTGCCGTGAACCATAGGAAGTTTTTATCATTAGTTACATTTTTCTCTTTGAGAATGTTTCAATAAAGTGATTCATGTTAATAAAAGTTATTCATTTTCTATCTATTACTACGACATTCTTATTTTGTATAAACCCACCTAAAAATGTTAGTACATCCCAAGTTGGGCTGGTCGACCTAGAACAAGAATAAACCACCCTAAGAAATTGGTGGTACAACTAAAAAATAAGTTTGTCTCCTAAGTTTGGCATTAAACCCAACTGAAAATGGGGGCACATGCCAAGTTGAGATGGTCATCCTAGAACTTGCATAAAACCACCTTATAATTGTGTTGCACAATTTCAAAGAAACACTTGAAATTGATGGTACATACCAAGTTGGGATGGTCATCCTAGAACATGCATAAACCCACCTAAAAATTGGGTGATATGACTTAAAAATAATTTAGTACCCTACGTTTAGCATAAAATCCACATGAAAATGATGGTAAATCCCTAGTTAGGATAGTCAGCCTAGAATAGGCATAAACCCACATAAGAATTGGGTGGTGCAGTTCAAAAATAAGTTAGTTGTCTACGTTTGGCACAAAAATCACTTAAAAGTGATGGCATGTTTCGAGTTTGGATGGTCGTCATAGAATATGCAGAAAATCACATATGGTTGGGCGATTACATTGAGTGATTGATCGACTAACCAATTTATGATGGTGATGAACTCACAATTTCTCTGATCGGTCAATGAACCTCAGTATGACCGACTACGAACTAAGTTAAGTTGGAAGTAAGTTAAACAATAGATTCTAAACTTCGAAACCTAAGGAAGTTAAATCAAACTGTTACTTTTGCAAAACTTTATCACACAGATTATAATTGAAGTATGCAATATAGATTATGTTCAAAACTGTAGACTACAATTTAAAAGACATACATAGAAGGTATATTGAAGTTTCATAACATATAAAATAGAAGTGGCTCAAGGCCTACACAATTACTTTAATGACCTACAAAAATTGAGAAAAACAAAATAACAGCTAAGGTGACATCCACAATAGCTTGTCAAAGAAACATCCTCCTAGGCGACATCGTCAGCTCCATCAGCTCAAGAAATGGGATTAGCAATGACCTTTTCAGCCTCAGGAGCATGAGCTAAAGGGCATCATCCCCTTAGGATAGGCCGCTCCAAAGGAGGATGCTCAATAATGTCAGATCCCCCTCAGGGACATTGTAATGCCCCAACCTGGGTTTGGGTAACCATTAGGTCAACCCGAGATCAAATCAAGGACTTAAAGGGGGAGGGGGAAAGTCCAGGTTTATTATTTAAGAAAAACCCTGCAATTTTACCATTTCTTAAGGATTAATTTACCGATTTTTAATTTGAGAAAACAATAAACCACTTTAAGTAATTAAATTAATTAATAAGGTTTATTTATGAAAATCAGTTTAATCCGGCAATACTAAATAAATAAAAAGTAAATCATAGCCGCCCTGTATTATTACATCGCATGGCCAAATACCCGAATAAAATGGCTTAAATATACCAATTCCAATGTTTTAAAAGACAATTTAAATAAACAGAGCCTCAAACGACAATGAATGCCCTAAGGTGCCTTACTGACGTCCTTTCCAATGTCCCTACTCGATGTACCTGGGGTAGGGGTGGGATTTTTTACATAAAACGAAGGGGTGAGCGAAAGCTCATAAGGGTGGGCAATACTAAGCTATACGTTTTCTGTAAAATACTATACATATAACATGTATTTTTAATACTTCTGAAAACGTTTAACAATTTATCTAGTATTAATGCAACTACTATGTAATGCACCTAAACAATGGTCTCATACTCATGCTTAGCCATTTCATACCACCCTTTACCGGGTCTAAAGACTAATTAAGCATATTTTATTCCTTACTCTCATTTTTTATCCTTTTCATTAGGTTCTCTTATATACATTATTTAGGCACAACCATATTCATTTCATTGTCGTTTCTCGTAATCTTCCAAATATCAGCATATTTAAACGGACTCCACACCACCAGCTATGCTACCATATGGTCAGGATAGAAATTTTGGGTCTTTCACCCAAGGGTTTCGGAACCTTCTAAATTATTCTCGATGTCATTTGAGTCCTTATTAATATGTTTTAACATTTTTGCTAACGACGACATTATTTCGTCATTTCACCATTTTTAATCATTTTTACGGTGCTTTTCACCATTTCCTATCGTCTATATTCCATTTTATCTACTTCATTAGTTTTTCACAAAAACCAACTGATAATTTCTAATGAGGAAGTTCGACCACTAGGGCCCTTAATTTTATTAAAATTATCATTTTAATTTTTTTTATACATCGCAACCTTGTGAAAAACATATGTAATTTATTATGGCATTAAAAATCATCATTTTTCCAAAAAAATCATTTTTATGATTTTATCTTCAAAATCATGTCCCATCATTTTATGTCCAAACTACATAAAATACACTGAATATTTTGAAGGCCATTTCACCCAGAGGTCCACTACTTTCCCCTATTATCATATGTAGTCTCAAACATTGTCTTTCTTCATTCTTAACAATGTTTATAACACATTTAAGGGTTGATTTTGCAAACCTTCTTATTTTCTCACAAAAACCACTTTAACCATCATTTATCAAGTCTAGATGTCATGTTTGGGAGGATTTGAAGCCTAGAAACACTTAAATATGAATCTAAACAAGATTGTAACATGAGTTTACATTTTATGTGCTTACTCTTCACATTTCAAGGTAAAAAAATATCATTTGTTCTTCAAAAACCCATTTGGGTCTTGTTTCCTTAAAACTCCATTTTTGCAAGAATTAAACATAAAGATAATATTTCCATTTATAATATTAAATCATGTTATCGCATGCATTCTACATACATTCATAGATTTAAACCTTGAAACTTGAAGAGGAAAACCCGACCTTAATGTTTAAAGAGAATAACAAGGAAGAAGATGAAGAGACAAGCTCTAGACTCCAAGAATGCTCTAAAAGCTCACCAAAACTAGCTTGAATGCTCTTACTTGCTCCACTCAATCAAACTTCTACCATCAACAATGCTTGTAGTGGAAGGACAAAACTTGGAAATGGGTAAAAATGGTGGAATAAGGTTAAACTATGGAGGAATATGGCTTGGGAAGGAAGAAGAAGTCTTAAACTAGAGAGAGATAGAGATTTTGGCTGATGAAAAATGGGTGGGAATGAAATCTAACCCATCTGTGTAATACGCCATATTTTTGAAGATTTAGATAATTATGGATTTATTATTTAAATAATTATGTGATTTATTATTATTGTGGGATTAATTAAATTAAAATGTGAGAATTAATTATTAATCATGATTAAATTTGAATATTTACTAGCGTGACGAGAAGTTAGTAATTATTAATATTACTATGAGAATAAGTAATATGGAATGACGATCTTACATAACTTGTCGTCAGAGAGAAATACGACAGTTTGGTATATTAAGCCGGGGACGCGCGAGTGAGTCGTGTCAGGACTAATTAAGTGGAATAAAAAGGTAAATTATTTTAAATAACTCGTGCGATCATTTTGAGTGCGCCATTGAGTTCAGAGGGGCCGAGATAGTAAAAAAACTCTACCTCGGTATCTTATTTGGACTCGGGGATATATTTAGGCCTATACGGCACCCAGTAGGGGTAGTTTTGTAATTTGGATTTGGGAGGAATTAAATGGACGAAAATTGGAGAAATAATATATCAGCTAATTGGGTACAATTAGGGTTAGGTTACACCAAAATCAAGAGAGATCCACAGTGGGTGAGGGAGAGCAAATTCCAAAGGAGGAGAAGATATGTTCACCACCTTGCACAACCACCACCATCATCGTGTAGATCGAAACGCGAGGAACACATCCATACCAACAACACCGACGGATCAAACCTTCAAAATCGAGGCAAGTGTTTATTGCTTGCTTTCTTTAGCGATAATTGTGTTCATGCTAGTCTAGGTTAATAAACCTTTGATATGAAAGTTAAATTGGGGGAAATTGGAGAACTATATTATAATCTAGGGCTGATTTGATAAGAATTTGAATCCCATATGTAGATAGGATGATGCCTACGAATTTATAATGATTTCTATGAACAAATCTAGGCTTAATTTAGAAGTTATGCATATCAATGTAAGAACTAGGGTTCTTGATGATTGGTGATGACGAATTATGGGAAATCACATATACATGTTAAAATAATATTTGAGATTGATTGTTCGAAGTTTGGGCATGATCTTTAGAGGTTTTAGGGTTGAAAAAGGGTGGAAAACGAGGCTGTCTAAGGTTGAAGACGAAACAGCCCAGGTCACGAGATCTCGCTCGAAGTTGTTCGACGGAGATTGGTTGTCGCGCGAAGTCGTTCGAATGACACGTGGAAGTCGTTCGAGCGAGATCCATTCTGGTTCGAGTGAGATTTTAAATTTTTAGATAATTTCATATTTTGCCCCTATTGGTGTAAACAACCAATTTGAGTGAGAAAAATTAATGTTCGATGAAATAAAAATAGTGCAGAATTATTGGGAGTTATTTAAGTGTAATGATTCAAATATTTGGAACGATGAATTTACTTTGAAGATTGCGGGAGAGAGATAATCGTAATTGTAAATGCGTCGAGAGTATTAAGTGATATATACTTAGGATATTAGTTCTGAAGGTATGGAACTTATAAGAATAAAAATTAGTGGGTACTTGTGGGACTCCTTATGATTTTGTATAAAGGACTTTTGGGTGACGTATTATCCTTATATATATTACGAGAGAGGGAATATCGTGATTTAAAAATACGTTGACTACGTATGGAATATGACATTTGGTTGTGTGTATATCGTTTTATTTGATGGGTTGTGTGTATACCTATATTTGATGTTATGTGTATGACATACCTAGCTGCTTGCTATCGTGGGGGGTTTTGTAGAGACGGTCTTATTCTGAGTGACCTTTGAGGGGATATTTGACTTGTATCTCAGAACATAGGACTGTGAAGAATTATTTGTGAGTTGATAAGTTGCTGTCTATGGGAGCGTAGGTATGTGCGTGACCCATAGGTAAGTGAACTATGTTTTCCGCCAATACGTGTGATTTTTTTATATGGTTCGGGGGAGATTTTCGAACCGATAGTCCTTGCTTGAGTAAAATTGGGTTAATACATATATAATAGTGAAAGATATATATGTATGCTTTTGGTATAGGCGTCCCTGTGGATGGACACCTAAAAGGTTTTTTTAACAGTTTTTATAGCAAGGGTTAGTACCTAAAATATTTGGAAAACATTTAGCAAATGATTAACTTGCTATAATAAATATATATGCATGCTCTTCGTATTTTAGTTAGTGCCGTACTCCCTTGAGAACATCCTCACCCCTTCTCTAATGTTCACTACTAACGCCTTAATTAATTTACCTAGTTATTTATCCCATGACTAGTTAACTAATATAACCCCTTGCAACCCCCCCCCCCCCCCCCTCTAGCCGAGTGTGCCATAATTATGATTTCTAAGTTATTATTAACATTAACATAATTAATCATTTCCCTTTTTTAATTCATATAACTTTCACACCCATTATATATGTAATCTAATTCATGACATGTATTAATTTACCCGTATATAATTATTTACCTCATTATATACGTATAGTTATATTACAACATTCACAAACATGCTGAAATAATAATTAATACTAAACATCCTCCCGAGTAATAACTCACCGGATGTAAATTCTTTAAAGTGCTATCCCACCAGGTAAACTCACATAACCTAGTTATCCCAAGTCAGAATTTCTCACTAACTTGGTTAATACATAAATATTTGGAGGTGGTCGTATTCCTTTCCTGAAAGTGAGAAGCCCCTCACCCATATAATGGACGCTATTACCTGGTAATATACTCACCCTACGCCTCAATCTAGGGGATTCAGCCACTACACGCAACCTCCCCCTATAGCACTAAAGTCGATATAATAATAATAATAATATCTAGCCACTGATATTAATGCATGCACCATATATATATATATATATACTATCGCACACCGTATATATATATAAATAAAATAAACTATCCCGGATATACCATGTACTAAGTCCGTAATACAAGCCTATTCAAATTATTATGAGTTTATGGCCCAACTCTAATTATCAATTAATTCGCACATTAATTAATTAAAGTACTTTTGGTGTCGCTCCAACCAATATATTCGGACTTACTCTCGTGGCCCGAAATAAAACAATACCCGAGTCTAAATTCTCGACTCCCAATTATTTATCCTTCACTCTAAATAAATTTAACGCCTTGGTATCACTCAAACCATATACCCGGACTCGTCCACTCGATCCGTATTTAATTATCTCGAAATATTCTTTCAAAAAATTTAACCGTAGTGTGACACATATAAATTTCCTTCAAATCCCAATTAATTTTCCTTCATAATTGATTAGATTGTATCCCTATGTTTATTTCTCATTACATAAGGTATAGGAGGGAAAATGAATTTAAATTCCCCTTATATATATAAACTGGTCGAACTGTCAGAATTTACTGACCATCGATCGATCGATCCCCAACCCTCGATCGATCGATCGTATAGGTCATCATTTTTCCCAGGTTGTCTGTTTAAGACATGGATGAAAACTCAAAACTCTAACTTCTTCTATAGTCTAAACCAAGTCCTTTCTTCAACAAAATACACCAAGAACCTCATAAGGGACCCCATAAAGTCCATAAACACCATTTAATTTCCGTTCATTACTGTTTTCATAAATTGGGGAAAAATCCGTTTTACTCGTTAATTCGTTTCAACATCAAATCCTTATCTCAAATTAGTTTCTAATTTTTCTAGGTTTACACATCTTACCACATACATACTAATCTCAGATTATACATGAATTTCTACACAATTATAGAAATCAGAATATTGATTTACAAAAACCCCATGTTTGTACCCTTTAAATCCCAAACGAATTTTGTTTTCTCTCATCACATAAATATGAATCAAAATGCAAATTAAATGCTACAACAAGTTAACCACTTGCCTTATGATTCGTAGGGTCTCATTTGGAGTTGTGAATTCCCAAGGTTGAAGATGAGATTCTCTCTTTTTGGCTCTTTTCTTTGTCCCCCAATTTACCTTTAACTGCCTCTTAGGTTTTCCTCTCCCACTAAATGTTTCCTAAACTTCAATCAGACGTTTCCCTTTTCTTTTAATTAGGTAATTAGGCTAAATCCCTTTTTTGGCCTAATGGGCCAAGCCAAAGTGACCCAAATACCCCCATGTGGGCCCGGCTATGCCTAGAAACATCCCGTGACCCGTTTACTACCCACGAGTACACTTTACTGACTATCTCGGCCCATACGGACTCAACCGTACACTCAGAATTGGCATCCGAGTTAATTTATAAAAATCCTTATCTTACACTCAAATTAGTCTATACTGACTCCCGGCTGAGATAAGTACATACCCCGTCATTAATACCCGAAATGACGTAAATAAATTATCACTATTCACTTTGTAATTTAATTTCCCTAAATAGTAACCATTCACTCCCTGATTAATATTTAAATATGTATTAACATAACTAATTCAATTAAATTACGACACACAAGTAATTTAAATTTTTTTGAATTAATTAAATATTAAATGCAAAGAAATACGAGGTGTTACATACTCCCCCCTTACAAAGAAATTTCATCCCCGAAATTTGGTCATAACTGCGGCGAATAACTCTGGATACTGCTCTCACATATCCTACACCTTCTCCCACGCATACTCATCAATAATGTGATGACCCCACTCCACTACACTCTAACTGGTAGTACTACCTTAGACTGCAGCTTGCGCTCACATAGCTACTAGTCTCTCCTCGTATAAGGTGTCTTATTGCAAGTCATTCTCCTCGAGTGGAACGTGACCAAAAAGCCCTATCGTTCATCCTGTATCTCTCCAACTATGCCTCGTGGGACACATCACGTATCCACTGAAGATGTTCTGAAAAACCCAGTCGATAAGCCACTGATCCCACCCACTAAAAGATAGGGATTATAAAATACATTTAATCTTTTGAAAACCATTGTGGCATTATAAATCACCATTTTCCTCAAAAATCATTTTTATGATTTTATCTTCAAAAATTATGTTCCACAATTTTATGTCCAAACTACATAAAATACATTTAATCTTTTGAAAACCATTATAGACAAAGGTCCACTATGCTGCCCTATTATCATTTGTACTATCAAACATTGTCTTTAATCATTCATAACAGTATTTATAACACGTTTACGGGATGATTTTCCAATTCTTTTTACTTTCTTATAAAATCCACTTCAACCATCATTTATTAAGTCGAGATGTCACCTACCGACATTCTTCATGTTTCTACACATGTTTTGGAGGATTTCAAACCTAAAAACACTTAAATATGAATCTAAATAAGATATGAACATGGGTTTACATTTTATATGGTTATGCTTCTTATTTTCAGGTAAAAATACTACTTGTTCTTCAAAAACCCATTTGGGTCTTATTTTCTTAAAACTCCATTTTTGCAAGAATTAAACATACATGAAAATATTTTCATTTAAAATTATAAGTCATGTCCTACCATGCATTTTAAATACATTTATATCTTTAAACCTTGAAAACTTGAATAGGAAAACCCTACCCTAAGGTTTGAAGAGGATAACAAGGAAGAATATGAAGAGACAAGGTTTAGACTCCAAGAATTCTCCAAAAGCTCTCCCAAACTAGATTGAATTCTCCAACTTACTCCACTCAATCCAACTTCTACATTAAAAAAGGTTGGTAGTGGAATAAAAAAGTTTGGAAATGTGTAAAAATGGTGGAATAAGGTGTAATTTTGTAGGAATATCGCTTGGGAAGGAAGAAGAAATCTTGAGGCTAGAGAGAGAGAGAGATCTTAGCTGGTAAAAAATGGGTGGGAATGAACTCCAACCCATTAGTCTCTTAAATAACCCATAAACACCCACCCAAAAAAAACTTTACCCAATGGATAACCACTTGCCCAACCCGTTTTGATGATATGCGGTCTCCAGAGGTTGACAACTCAAAGATCCATGGGCCTATATGTTGACAGAATGCAAGAAATAGCCGAAAGTAATTCATTCGAACAAAACTACATCCGATTCGAATGTGAATATGATTCTAGTTCCAACGAAGTTCTTAGAGGGTGGGAAATCTAAGCAGACCAAGGGTCGTTAGATACTCGTTGGATGTCCATCCAAATGAAGAAGGGGATTCATTTGAACCAGTGAATCTTTTACAATTGAGATAAGAATCTCATTCGTACGACTCTAATTCTCGTTCGAACAACTGTATTAATTTTCCACTTTAATTTTGCCATTCAATTCCCAATTAATATCATAAAGGCCATAATAACATTCAAATGTTGACAACGATCCATTTAGTAATAGTCCAAGGCCTAAAAGGATTCTCCATAATTGCAAATTACATGGGAATGGGTAAAATCTCGGGAACAGGCATTACATTTGCCCTTTGGAGACCCGAAATCCACCCATGGTTGAATGCCACTGACTCGTGAAAGTCAAGTTACGAAGAAGCCTCTTACACCAGAACCTAAAATCATCATTATAGGCGAGGTTAACTTCCACCTTTCCCCCGAAGGATAAATATTTGCCTTTGTAAAATTTGCTTTTGTAAAGTTCTTCGATATTATGCTTTCCTGAAAGAGGCCATGTTGCTGTCGACCTTGCAAAACTCCAAGTGAATCCTCTCAGCCTTATTTACTTCTTTGTCCTTCAAGGAAGTTTCTGCCTTCAGTTTTTCCTAGAGGTGGCCACCTCCTTGATCTTATTGATCATGGAGTTCTTTAATACATTGTTATTAAATAAGAACACCATTTTGTCTTTCCACGTGGTTGGTCCTGGTGGCCAACTCCTATATGGTCTACATGGACAATAAAAGACAATAAAGAGCGAACAAAATTAATGATGGAATAAGTATTTCAAAAATAATGAAATTCCTATAAACCTAGGGATTACCAGAACACTGTGATAAATCCCTTCCTTATAAAGGCACTCTAGTTAAAGGGTTTTATGTCCATTATGTTAAACGACACATGGTGGATTGGGCGACTAAGGACCCAACGTTGAGATCGAGGTAAGAATAATAAGGGGATATTAGGGTCTATTATCCATAACTAAACTGATTATCCAAGGATACACCTTGGGTGTGGTCAGCGGAGGCGTCAATTTGCTCTTCTATTGTCATAAAATGATAAACACTGGATGGTTAACATTTAAGGGTGGTGGGGGAGAAAGAGTAGTGGAAGTAGACCTTTCCTATATTTTCTTGGCATGCTCGTTTTATCTTTCCATCTTCCTTTATTATTCTATCTCGATAGCTTCCTTTTCTCTAAGGGTGATCACCCTTTTCTCGGTGCCCTCTGCACTTTGAGCGGTCTACCCGACCGATCCAACCCTCTTTTTTTGTTGGCATGTACAGTCGTCAAGTCAACTAAGAATGCTATGTGATAAAGATTTAAATAAATTCGCAAATTCCAACTATAAACTTATTTAATCGGTGTCCATTTTTAATCCAATTTTATTCAGCCCTAAAAACATGCAACTACGTGTGTTTGTGTTTGTCAACCCATCACAAACCAAATTACTAACTTGAAGATTTCAAGAAAAAAAACCCTTTAGGGTAAAACCTTTATTTCACTATAATACTTAAAATTACAATGAAATCCACAATGATTTAATTGTAGAAAACTCATATAGACCGCAACCTAGAGTCAGTAAGAACCGTAGCTCCAATTCAGTCCAGGAATGCCCACGAGCACTCCCTATTGACACACAGTCGTCTTCAGCCCAGTACTCCCCTCAAGAGTACCTAGACCAGTAGTAGATATCCTCTATATAAGAGAAACGTGACACAAGATGTGTTATTGGGTTCCAAAAACAATTCACACAAACTATTGGGATGATTTGTGAATTTAAAACAAAGGATTAAAACCCCAAAAGTGAGAAGACAAAGTATTCTACCAAAGAAGTTTCGCATCTATTCAAAAATGTAGGTCTTCTTGTGAAAAGCGGCGTTGGAAAAATCAATTTATAGAAAATCTAAGGTGGAGCATCGCTTGAACGAAATAGGGTTTTCGCTTGGACGATGTTGGTTGTCGCTCAAACGACTTCGCACGATGCCTTTGTCTCTCGAACGATGTGGAAATCTTGATCGAATGACTGGAGCATAAATTAATTTTTTATTCCAGTCCACCTCAACACTTAGAAAAAATATTTCGGCAAAAAACTCCGCTCCATCACTTAGAAATTTTTTAGAAAAAAATATCCCAACACCTTGAGTGAACCATTAAGGGAGTAAAACACAACCTCACCAAAAACTGTCTCGCATAGGATTTTCTTGTTGAAGAACTTTGATATTCGGATCCATCTTGACTTTTGAATGATCTTGAATTATTCTAGGATGTTTGTAGCGATATAAGACATATTTTTTTTTATCAAAGAGGGACGGTACCCCCACAAGTTTTATTAATTTTTAATAATAGAGAAACAGCCTCTCTGTGGCTTAACAAACCCAGAAAAAAACTTACCTAAATCTAGAGGTTGGGCCCAATGCTCTAGATGAAATTCGAGAAAATTTGCGAATTTATAAATATCCCCATTACAATGAGAGAAACCTTGAAAATTTGAACTTGTGGATTCATGACCCCATTACAATTTTATTCTTCTATGTCCGATTTGAGGAGAATGGATCCTATCCAATTTAAGAAGAACTTTGACCATTTGGGAAAGAGATTCAAAGTTCCAATATGCAGCGTCAATGTCGCTCATAGACGCTCTTGAAGCTAGATGGTCTGCTACTGAATTCTTTTCTCTCCAAACATGAGTTAGCTTAATTTGTTTTGTAGCACAAATGTTGTTTAATATCTCTAAAGCTTGCCATGGAGGTTTTGATTTCTTATCAATAACTTCAATAAGAAACTTGCAATCTATTTCAATAATGATATTTTGAATATCTAAAATAGACACAATATTTAGACCTTCCTTTAAAGCCATTGTTTCGGAAAAAAGGAAGATTGAATCCCAATGGATTTCTCGAAACCTTCAATAAACATACCTATAGAATCTCTAATAACACCCCCAATACCACTTGGTCCAGGATTACCTTTAAAGCTCCATCAATATTTAATTTAAAGTAACCTTCAGGAGGATTTTCCTAAGCACATTTAATGATTTGAACTATACTATGAGAAATTTTAACTTTAAATGTGTTGAGAATGATGGAGTCTTCATAAGAGCTTTTATCATAAAATTTGTTGTTGTTCATTATGGAAGTGGTAAGGAAAATTATTTGATAAATTATAGAAGAAGAATTCTCTTTAGAATTTTCAAAAACACTTTTATTTCTAGCCTTCCATAACTTCCATATAATAATCCTTGGAATAATTTGACAAAAGGATTTTAAGAAATCTTTTTTGTGATGTGTCATCCACCATGAGAGCAACATATAACTGCAAGAAGTATAATTCGGAACCACACCAAACATTTGAGTAAAGTAACTCCAAACTTCCATGGAAATTTTACATTCAAGGATGACAAGTTGGGCACTGTCAACATCAAAAAAGCATTGTCTGCAGCATGAAGCTAGTCTTATACCATCCTGCTGAATTTGAGTCTCAAATGGCACCGAGTTGTTAAGAAGTTTCCAAACAAAATTAGAGATTTTCATTGGACATTCAGGAGACCAATTGATTTTCCAACTCATAGAAATAGGCATGGATTGTCTACAAACATCAAAAGAAGATTTCATTGAAAATTCTCCCGTTGAGGAGGGAGTCTATATATTTTTGTCTTCTTGAATGAAAGGATCTGTTATAGATGAAATTTTATCCAATCTTTTGACTTTATTTGAACTATTTCTAATGTTCAAACCTTTATTATACTTTTGTCTCATAAAAGAGGCCCATATACCATCCTCAAATTTAAATTTCCAATAAAATTTAGTACTAGAAGCAGCTATTATGTCTTCTAAGCTTCTAAAGTTAAGACCACCTTCTTCAAAAGGAAAGTATGTTTCCTTCCACTTCATCCATTGAAATTGATTTCCCCAATAGAATTTAGCAAAAATATTGTTTAGTCTTTTCAAAATAATTTTAGGAGGGTTAAGAACAAATAAGGTATATACAGGAATAGAGAGAAGAACATGTCTAATCAGCACAGCTCTACCAGCTTGAGATATTAATTTAGTTGACCAAGTGTATAGTTTGTCTCTAATTTTAGCCATAAGATCTGAAAATTGAAGAATTTTATTTCTCCCTTTATTTATATGACAACCAAGGTATTTAAGCGAAAGATTTTTCTGATGTAATCCTGAACATGTTTCCATTGCTTTTCTCCTGACAGGTGTGACACCCCGACTAATTAAATACCGGGTAGCTACTCCTTTATTAAATTAATACAAAATGCCAAGTTAGTTCAGTTAATAGCATCACTGTCGAAAACATTTTAATAATTACTAACCACCTAGTATATGAAAAGTGAGATGTCAAATTTTAAATTAAATCTGATTAACATGCAATAATAAATATAAATGTTGACATAACCAATCACAGTAAAGTCACAATAGAATAACCAACCAATATAATAATGAGTCTGGAGGAAATACTCCTCACACCAATCCCAATAATGAAATGAATAAACAAGTCTGCATCCTGAATCAATTCCAAACCAAAGTCTGAATAACTGAAATATAAAATGTCCCAAAAGGAAATGGGCAACAAGCCCTATAAATGATGAAACTGAATATGGAGTCAAGACTAGGAAGGAGGCGTCTACTGTAAAGGCCCTGTAACTTCCACAACAGCTACAGCTCGTCACCTGAATAGAATTCCTATGCATGGTGTCCTTATGGCTGGGCACCTAAAAAGGTTTTTACAAAAAGATAGATTTGAAAGCAAACGGGTCAGAGCCCGAAAGTGGAGAGTATTTTAAAAACAGCAAGTGCTTTAATAACATTAAAACAATGAATGCAAAATACATGTTAGGACGTGCTCTCACATGAAATACTCACCTCTCGTCTAACTGTGCACTCCTAACGTTCCCGTACCCATTCAAGCGTTTCTCATATCTATCTAGTTCAAAAGAGTTTCTAACATATCTACTCGGTTCACGCTTTAATTCCAACCTTAACAATTAAATAGAGAGTTCTACTTTAATTCTCGGATTCCCAATTATTAACAAAACCATTTACTGGTATATATCCCCTTTTTCTCTTTTCATAACGTTACAATAATCATACTCACAATTAAACATGACAATTCTTTTCAATTAACCATATATTATTCTCAACATAAATATACAATACTAGCACCCCGAGACTAAGCTGCGGTGCACACATACTCTGCTATCCATCCCGGTACATCACGTACATAAGGATCACGAATTCCGAATCTCTCAGGAACCGTTCTCAGATAATAGCAAATCACAAACAATGGAGGCGGACACAGTCACATCACATGGGTCACGCACATACCTACGCTCCCATGATCAGCAGACTTATTAATATCTCAATAAGTCCTTCTCTGACCTATGTCCTCGAGGTACCAATCTATATCCCCCCCGTAGGCACACAAAGATTAGATGGTCCTAAACGAACGCAAACCTCCCGTGATAGCAAGTATGGTAGGTATGTCATACACATAAGTTATATACTAAGAATTCACACATCTTAGATGTCTCAATATTAATAAAGGTATATTCTACATCCTTATACCATTATTCCAATTTTATACATTTGAAGTCTTCTGATAATATATAATGTAGACTGTCGACACATCTCACGTCATAGTTTCTTGTACTTAAAACCTATCTCAAAGGGGTTATTAAGTTTCCTATTATTCCCACATATAACATCATTATTCTTAAGGTCCTTACTTCTGCCCCAAACCTCATTTCATCAAATTATTCAAATTTACTCTTTTAACCCTAATATTATCTCACTCATCGAATTTCATTAGATTTTAGAATAATTCCTCAAATTGAATTCTAATTAAGGTCCAAATTTTATAACCATACCTACTGGTCTTCCTTAAGTCTAAGGATATTCATAAAGTCTCCAATAATAATTTTCTAAGGGTTAACATCATTAAAATTTAACTAGGGAAAGTTTTACTCATTCTGGGAAGGTCGATCGATCGACCTTGAACATCGATCGATCGATGGTGGTCGATCGATCGACTGATGAATGTCGATCGATCGATTGCACCAGATAGACTACGGACTGCTTCGTTTTGCAGTCCTCAAATCGTCCCAAAGATTCATTACAAAGTGGCGCATTTAGAAACAAACATGGCAATATCTCTCTTCATCCCGCTCCACCAATACTGACGTCTCATGTCTTGGTACATTTTGTCCCCACCGGGATGTACCGCGAACCGTGAGCCGTGCGACTCTGCCATCACTCCGTGTTGCAATTCCTCCCCTTTCGAAACTACCAGTCTCCCATTGAAGCATAGTCCCCCGTATGAGCTAACGGTATAGGACTCGGCTCCCTCTGCTAGTAATCGAACTATCTGTTCCTGACAGAACGGGTCATTTGCCTGTCCCTGTACCACCTTCATGACAATCTGCGGTGTGACAGTCATCACAGACATGAACGATCGGGCCACTACATCCTGGTGTCCCAACTCCTTCCACTTTGCCTTCCACACCCCTGCCACCTCATCTACTGGTCTACGGCTCAACGCGTCTGCTATCACGTTAGCCTTCCCCGGGTGATATTGGATATCAAACTGATAGTCCTTGACAAACTCAATCCACCTCCGTTGCCGCATATTCAACTCCTTCTGCGTGAACAGATACTGTAGGGACTTGTGGTCCATGAACAATCGAAACTTCTCCCCCAAAAGATAATGTCTCCAAATCCGAAGGGCAAATACCACTGCCGCTAACTCCAAGTCATGGGTGGGATAATTCTTCTCGTGAGGCTTAAGCTTACGGGAAGCATAATATATGGCCTGACTCTCCTACTGCAATACACCTCCAAGTTCTTGTAAGGACGCATCGGTGTAAACTAGATACTCAACTCCCGGTCTCGGCAATGCTAACATAAGTGCTGAAGTCAACTTGTCTTTCAACTCATCGAATGCCAACTGACAGGCATCACTCCAAATGAACAGCACACCCTTACGAGTCAGATGTGTCAAAGGACCTGCTATCTTTGAGAATCCCCGAATAAACCTCCTGTAGTATCCTGCTAGGCCCAAGAAACTACATATCTCAGTCGGTGTCGTGGGCTGTCCCCACTCTCTCACCACAGATATCTTCCCCAGATCAACAAATATCCCCCGGTCGAAAATAATATGCCCCAAAAACTGAACCTCCTTCAGCCAAAACCCGCACTTCTCATACTTTGCATACAGCTCGTTCTGGCGTAGCGTCTGCAAAACCTGCCTCAAATTCTCGACGTGCTCCTCTTCTGTCTGGGAGTAAACCAGAATATCATCAATGAAGACAATAAAGAACTGATCTAGGAACTCTCTGAACACCTTATTCATCAAGTCCATAAACACGGCTAGAGCGTTGGTCAAGCCAAAAGGCATAACCCAAAACTCGTAGGAACCATATCTCGTTAAGAAAGAAGTCTTCGAGACGTCCTCTTCCCTGATACGCAAATGATGGTATCCTGATCGTAAATCAATCTTTGAGAAGAAAGAAGCTCCTCTCAGCTGGTCGAATAAGTCATCGATTCGGGGCAACGGATACTTATTCCCTATCGTGACTTTATTCAACTCCCGGTAATCTACACACAACCTCAACGATCCATCCCTCTTCTTTACAAATAACACAGGGGCACCCCACGGTGAAGTACTCCTCCAGATAAACCCCTGACCCAACAACTGCTCAATCTGATCCCGTAACTCTCTCATCTCAGCTGGAGCCGTACGGTAAGGTGCGCGGGTAATAGGCCGAGTGACCGGCATCAAATCAATCATAAAATTTATCTCCCTACTCGAAGGTAGTCCAGGTATATCCTGAAATACATCGGTGAACTCACTAACAATGGGTATCGAATCAAGTGGTATCACCACTTCCTTAGAGGTCTCCTCCTCTAAGTAGTACAAATGAGTGGACGATCCTCCCTCAGGGCGAGGCATCTCCACTAAAAACATCTCCTGCCCGGGAATGGCAAAGATAATACTCCTACTAAAACAGTCAATCATGGCTCGGTACGCACCTAGCCAATCCATACCAATAATGGCATCATACTCGGTCATCTCTAACACTAACATATCAACGGGTAAAGTAAACCTCCCAATCTCTATACCCACACCTCTACACATAAGCGAAATCATGGAACCCCTACTCAACGGTGAGTCTACACAAGTAGCGGTGTTCTCTGCGGTGTCTAATAACCCAATAGTGCATGAAAATTTCATGGCAATGAAATAATGTGTGGCCCCCGTGTCAAATAAAATACTCCCCATAGTCCCCTAAATAGAGAACATACCCTCCATGGCCGGTGGGTCCTGTGGGGCTGCGGCCTGCTGAAGCTGGTACACTCTCCCATACTGAAGCTGTCCCTGCTGGACTGGGACCGCTGGAATGGGTGGTAGTTCTGCCATCTGTGGTGGTGCTGGGAGGGCGGCGAGAAACATAAGCCTCTGTGGCTCGTGTCGAGCACCCTGCTGCTGCTGCTGTGGGGCCCTGCCCCTATCAGGACAATCCTGGCATTTATGGCCAGTCTTGCCACAAACATAACACTTCCTCGGTAAGTTTCCCCCTCGCTATCCCGGCTGTCCTCGGCCCTGGTGGCCGTTACCATTTCTCCCCTGGCCGTGCTGGCCCTGCTGAATCTGCTGTTGACCATTCTGACCCTACTGGCCCTGATGGCCGTTCGGACCCTGATGGCCGTTCGGACCCTGATGGCCCTGCCTAAAACCTCCCTGTCCGTGCCTGAAATTCCCCAATCTGAACCTCTTATGATCCCCCTGCTGGGAACCCTGGTCACCCTGCCTCTGCCCCTGAGTAGATTGTGACCCACTAGCACCATTTCCTTCAGTCGTGCCCTGATGGCTAGACTCTCCTGATCTCTTTCTCTCTTGCTCTCAGCCATGTGAAAGCGGTGATCCTGGCAGTGTAACAGTGTAGCGTTAACCATGTCAGAATAAGTGGCCAACGAAAGGTTCCCTAACAAATGCTGACGGATCCTCCATGTCAATCCATCGGTGAACTTCTGGATCTTCTTCTCTTCTGTCAGTATCTCATCCGGAATAATATTCAGTAGATATGTGAATTCGGCCTCATACTCGGCCACAGTCTTACCCTCCTGCCTGAGATTCATTAGCTTTCTCCTCATTTCCGTGTGAATTGCCGACGGAAAATACTTGCGGTCGAACCGCACCCAAAACTCCTGTATCGTGAGAGTATCTCTCTCCTCCCCGGTGGTAATAGACTCCCACCACTGCAGTGTAGATCCCACTAGCTTGAAAGTAGCTAGTACCTGCTTCTGAACATCGGTGCACTCATACATCCTCAAGTGCCTCTGAATGTCTTTCCTCCACTGACTTGAAACCACAACATCGGAGCTACCTGCGAACTCCGGTGGGTGTGCTTTCTGAAAAGAATCACGTACGCTTTCCCAAGCAGACGGGAATGCATGTGCCTGAACTGGCGCGGCTACTGGCGCCTGGGGTAGTGCCTGTTGTACAACTGCTAGAGGGGCATTTACCGCTTGGGCTACAATGGCTTCAACCTCAGCGGCATTCATGGTGCCCTATACTGGTACTGGCTGGGGCTCTGGCTGTGCATCCATAGGAACCCGTGGTGCACGTCGTGGAGGCATATGAAATAAGAGTAAGGTCTATAAGTTCGCAGTTATAAACCCAAAATAGCTGAAGAGCGAAGCATACATAAAAGAATACAACAGTCGTAAAATATAGGGCTCTACATCAAAGAAAGCTCAGCGGAAACATAATAAGCCGTACAGATCCTAAAGGATACTAGATCTGATGCTCTGATACCACCTGTGACACCCCGACTAATTAAATACCGGGTAGCTACTCCTTTATTAAATTAATACAAAATGCCAAGTTGGTTCAGTTAATAGCATCACTGTCGAAAACATTTTAATAATTACTAACCACCTAATATATGAAAAGTGAGATGTCAAATTTTAAATTAAATCTGATTAACATGCAATAATAAATATAAAGGTTGACATAACCAATCACAGTAAAGTCACAATAGAATAACCAACCAATGTAATAATGAGTCTGGAGGAAATACTCCTCACAATAATCCCAATAATGAAATGAATAAACAAGTCTGCATCCTGAATCAATTACAAACCAAAATCTGAATAACTGAAATATAAAATGTCCCAAAAGGAAATGGGCAACATGCCCTATAAATGATGAAACTGAATATGGAGTCAAGACTAGGAAGGAGGCATCTACTGTAAAGGCCCTGTAACTTCCACAACAGCTACAGCTCGTCACCTGAATAGAATTCCTATGCATGGTGTCCTTGTGGCTGGGCACCTAAAAAGGTTTTTACAAAAAGATAGATTTGAAAGCAAACGGGTCAGAGCCCGAAAGTGGAGAGTATTTTAAAAATAGCAAGTGCTTTAATAACATTAAAACAATGAATGCAAAATACATGTTAGGATGTGCTCTCACATGAAATACTCACCTCTCGTCTAACTGTGCACTCCTAACGTTCCCGTACCCATTCAAGCGTTTCTCATATCTATCTAGTTCAAAAGAGTTTCTAACATATATACTCGGTTCACGCTTTAATTCCAACCTTAACAATTAAATAGAGAGTTCTACTTTAATTCTCGGATTCCCAATTATTAACAAAACCATTTACTGGTATATATCCCCTTTTTCTCTTTTCATAACGTTACAATAATCATACACATAATTAAACATGACAATTCTTTTCAATTAACCGTATATTATTCTCAACATAAATATACAATACAAGCACCCCGAGACTAAGCTGCGGTGCACACATACTCTGCTATCCATCCCGGTACCTCACGTACATAAGGATCACGAATTCCGAATCTCTCAGGAATCGTTCTCAGATAATAGCAAATCACAAACAATGGAGGCGAACACAGTCACATCACATGGGTCACGCACATACCTACGCTCCCATGATCAACAGACTTATTAATATCTCAATAAGTCCTTCTCTGACCTATGTCCTCGGGGTACCAATCTATATCCCCCCGTAGGCACACAAAGATTAGATGGTCCTAAACGAACGCAAACCTCCCGTGATAGCAAGTATGGTAGGTATGTCATACACATAAGTTATATACTAAGCATTCACACATCTTAGATGTCTCAATATTAATAAAGGTATATTCTACATCCTTATACCATTATTCCAATTTTATACATTTTAAGTCTTCTGATAATATATAATGTAGACTGTCGACACATCTCACGTCATAGTTTCTTGTACTTAAAACCTATCTCAAAGGGGTTATTAAGTTTCCTATTATTCCCACATATAACATCATTATTCTTAAGGTCCTTACTTCTACCCCAAGCCTCATTTCATCAAATTATTGAAATTTACTCTTTTAACCCTAATATTATCTCACTCATCGAATTTCATTAGATTTTAAAATAATTCCTCAAATTGAATTCTAATTAAGGTCCAAATTTTATAACCATACCTACTGGTCTTCCTTAAGTCTAAGGATATTCATAAAGTCTCCAATAATAATTTCTAAGGGTTAACATCAATAAAATTTAACTAGGGAAAATTTTACTCATTCTGGGAAGGTCGATCGATCGACCTTGAACATCGATCGATCGATGGTGGTCGATCGATCGACTGATGAATGTCGATCGATCGATTGCACCAGATAGGCTACGGACTGCTTCGTTTTGCAGTCCTCAAATCGTCCCAAAGATTCATTACAATGCATGAAACTTCATTCAAACGTTATAATATCATCAAATAATCATCCTACAACATTGTTAACGTTCTAAAACTAATTAATAGTCACCCAAAGGCCTTATTTAGATCAAAACATCCTTAAGAACCCTAGTTTTCTATTTCTTTCAAGAACAACAGTAATTATCTTCTTTAATCCGTTTTTAGATCATCAAGTATTATGTTTTGGATTCATAATTCGTCCAGAATATGTCTACATGCAATTCCTAACATGGTTTATAGTTTTAATCCTCAAATTCATGGGTCTATATCAATCTTCCAAGACAAAATTCGATAATTACACTAAACATGGAAGAACACATTCATTGAATCAATTGTAACTAAATCACTTGCCTTATGTTCTTCAGATTCTTGTTGTTGGTTGAAGAAGGTTGAATTGCTTCCTCTCTCTCTGCAGAATTCTCCTCTCTCTCTCTCTCTCTCTCTCTCTCTCTCTCTCTCTACAAGTTCTTCTCCAAGATGACAATGGTGGTTTAGAGGTTGCCTTAGGAACCTCTTAAAATTTCTTCTAATAACTCCCGTAGCCCATTAAGTCATTTAGTGTTGTTAGTGGGTTTAGTGGGTAAAGACTAAATCAGATTTTAACTTCTAATTTTCGTGGGTTTTAATTTCCAAAATTTCGAAATTACCAAACTACCCTTTTGGGTTGCCGGTATAGCCTAAAAATGCCCCGGGACCCAAACTAAACCCCCGGCTAGTGTTTTCTGACTATTTCGACCCTTCTGGACTCGTTGGCGCACTCAAAATGACCATACAGTGATAAAAATAAAATTCACTTTTTAATTCAAATAATTACATTCTTGACGCGACTGTCACGTGCGTCCCAACTAAATTTAACAAATTGCCGTATTTCAGCCTCGCGACAATTTCAATATTTTCAATATTCATATATTGTCATATATACACATTATAATCAAATACCAACTCACATCTCGTTAGTATTTTATCCGGATTAATTCTCAATTAATTCACATTTAATTTAATTAATCCCATAAATAAATATCGATAAAAATGCGGGGTATTACAACAGGGCTAGTTTTTTTTTTTTATCAAAATAGAAAGAACTTTTGGAATAATTTACAGTTTGGCCAGAAGTGGCTTCATAAACCTTAAGTAACTTAATTATAGCTCGAATACTTTTACAACCACCATTAGAGAATATTATAATATCATCAGCATATCCTAAATGAGAAATTAGCCTACACTTATTCGGGTGAGAATAAGGGATTGCTTTCTTGGTTTGAAAATGATTGTTAATATTTTTACTAAGGCTTTCAGCAGCTAGAATGAATAGACTTGGAGATAATGGAGCACCTTATCTGAGACCTCTAGTGGAATTAAAAAATCCCTTACTTTGACCATTAATATTGATAGAAAACCAATTATTAGAGATAATTATCCAAACCATATCTATAAACAGCTCATTGAAACCAAATTTTCTAAGCACTTGACATAAGAAAGGCCAATAGACTTTGTCATAAGACTTTTCCATGTGTAGTTTAATTATAATATTGTTTCCATGAGCTTTTCTCCGTATTAGATGAGCCATTTCTTGGGCAAGGAGAATATTATCTTATATACTTCTACCTTTGACAAAACCACTTTGATTAGGGGAAATAAGAGATGGGAAAATAATAGCTAGTCTATCATTTAGAATTTTAGATATAATTTTACTAGAGAAGTTGCAGAGACTTATTAGTCTATATTGAGCACAGGCTGTAGGAGTACTAACTTTGGGAATAAGAGCAATATTTGTGGTTGTCCAGCTCCTAGGAAGCTCAGCACCAGCAAAGAAAGCATATATTGCATTAATCAAATCTATTTTAATAATATCCCAAAATTTTATGTAGAATTCACCCCCATATCCATCAAGGTAAGGGGCACTAGATGAATCTAGACTTTGAATTGAAGGCAAAATTTCAGATTCTGTTGGAAAATCTATTAATTTTTTATTCATATCTTTAGTTACAGAACATTCAATAACTTTTAAGAAATTAGTGTTAAGTTCTTTAAGATCTGCAGACCAAATTTGTATACAGTGAAGCATAAAGAGATTTACAATACCATCAGGGGATTCTTCCCATGTGTTATCACTGGTCTTTATTTTTGGGAATTTTCATTTTTTTTATCCTATGATTAACTGAAGCATGAAAAAATTTAGTGTTAGAATCTCCTAGTCTAAGCCATTTTACATGGCTCTTTTGAGACCAATAACTCTCTTCTATTTTCAAAGCTAGGCTTAAATGAGATCTTGCTACAAATAACTCTTCCCTAGTATTCTCCTTTGGGGAAATTTCAAAAGAATATTCAGCTAATTTAACCTTATCCTCAAAGTCACTAACTGATTGAAAAATATTTTTAAAAGTTTCTTTATTCTAATTTTTCTGAACAGTTTTTAAATACTTTAATTGAAGAGAAAATTTGATCATAGGGCTATCTCTAGTCCAAGCAGTTTCAATGATGTCCTGCACATTTGATTGAATACATCACATGGATAAAAATTTAAAAGGTTTAGTATAGCAATTTGAGCTACTTTTTACAGAAAATAGCAGAGGACCATGATCTAATACCCCTATATCTACGCTAGTACAAATTAAAAAAACATCTGAATTATAAAAAAAAATGCCTATATAAATCTAATACCCTCCCATGAAGCCAAATCTGAAAAGGTACTAAATATGTAAGTCTGAAACTTTTCTTTAAAGTCTTCAACTTCAAAAATCTTTAAGCTTTTCTCATCAGGGTGTGCAAAATAATGATCTTCAGTTTCCGTACCTACACACATGAGATATAGAAAATACCTTCGTGATGCATCAAGTTTGAAATGATGTAAGAGTAAATCTATCAATAATCAAATCTCCCCCATAATGCAAAAACTCCCCCATAATTCGTTCTCCCCCTTTTTATCTGTCCGAAATAGACTAGGAAAAGAATAAACAAAATTAAACATGGAGTTGACACGACAAATATGCATAGAAAATATGAATTAAAGTATTCTTATGCAATGGAGTAACCCAAAAGCTTCCAAAAACTATTTTTGATTTTTCAATATTTTCAAACAAACATGCAAAAATAATTATACAAAAATCACACACCAAGAGTTTACACTAAGACAACCAAATCATGGAAATGGAATGAATGGGTGTGAACATATTCAATAGGAAAATCAACGCAATCAAACATAACATATGTGCATGACGAATATGTGTACTCTTAATGAATGAATCTCAAAATCGTCCTTAGGTGTCAAAAAGTGTTGAATTTAAATGATATCGACTCAATTCATCAACACATCAAAGTCAAGAATATTTTCAATGTCTGATTAACAGCTTCTGCATTTAGAAGCTAATCTAATGCCAATGTTTTGAATGACCACAGGAACAACATCATATAATATTTTCCATATAAAAATACTAATTTTAGATGGTCAATGAGGACTCCAAATGAACTTCCATCTTTAAGATAATGGTCTAGATCTTCTAATGTCTTCGTAAGTAGATTTAAGATAAAAATCACTTGACATGGAGGTCTTCCATATTTTCTTATCTTCATCAATAAGCTCACTTGCTTCTGCATTAATGGAAATTATTCTTTTGAAAGAATGATATCCTTTATCAAGGGTAGAAACATTCTTAAATTTGTTCCTCGTAAAGATCCCCCACAAACCCTTATCAATTATCCATTTCTAGTGCGATTTTAGACTAGTAGCTTTCACGGTATCTTCTAAAATTCTAATATTCAGACCTCCTTCCTCTATAGGGTAGTAGATATTATCCCAAGAAGTCAATTGATGATGATTAAACTTAGCGCAGCCTCCCCACCAAAACTTGTTGAATAGAGAATTGTAACTATTTAATACTACCTTGGGGGGGATATAACTGATAATATGTGGAGAGGAATAGAAGCCAATACATGCCTGATGATAATCAACCTACCTCCCTGAGATAAGAGCTTTGATTACCAACTGAAAATCTCCTTTCTGATATTATTAATAAGATCTAAAAATGCATAATTTTCTTCCTTCTTGGAATTAGGGGACACCATAGGTACTTTATTGGAAAAGACCTATGTTGGAGTCCTGTAAGTTCTTCAATTTTGTTGGATTCTTCTCTTCATGATTTTCTTTGAAATGAAAAATCACTTTTCTCTAAATCAACAAGTTTCCTAGATGCATTTTCATAGTATGCCACCACTTTAAACAACGATTTTAAAGATCTCTTACATGCATTATTGAAAATGATTAAATCATTAGCAAAACTCAAATGGCTAAGAACACTTCTTAGAGGTTGGGAGAATGGAGTGTCCATCTTAAACTGAAATAAATAATCCAATGTTTTGCTTAGAACTTCAGTGGCTGTGATGAAGAGACTTGGAGGCAAAGGGTGTCTTTGTCTTAGCCCTCTAGTGGAATTAAAATAACGTGTACTTTGATCGTTAATAATTATAAAGAACCAATTGTAAGATATAATCCTCCAAACCATGTCAATAAAGATCTCACAAAATACAAATTTCCTAAGAATAAAGCATAATAATAGCCAATAAACCATACCGTAGGCTTTCTCCATGTCAAGTTTGATTATAAAAATACCTCTATGAGCTTTATTGTGCAAAGATTGAATAATTTCTTGGGCTAATAAAATATTATCTTGAATATTTTTGCCTTTAACAAGCCTATATGGTTTGGATAAATGATAGAAGCAAGAATGGGACTAAGTCTATCACAAAGTATTTTATATCACATTGATTAAAAAATTACACAAACTAATAGTCATGAAATTAGAGCATTTAATGGCGTTGCTAACTTTTGCTACAAGCATAATATTGGTACTTGACTAACTTTTGGGCATTTTAGCCCCTTTCAAGAAGATTTGAATAGATTTAATGAAGTCTTCCTTAATAAAATCCCAAAATTATAGTAAAACAATCCTCCATATCCATCTGGCCTAGGGGCACTAGAACCATTTAGACTTTGAACAACCTTAAAAATTTCATCTTCATCTGCAATTGCAGCCAGTTGAATATTTTCTTCATCTTTGATTGATTTGGAAATAAAATTATGGTATTCTTCATTTTCATTCAAAAAATCTACTTTCCAAATATTTGAAAAGTGGTTGATGAATGTGATATTGAAACCATATTTAGTTTCTTCCATAATCCCCTCATGATTAAGGATTTGATCGATGACTAAAAGATTCCTCTTAACCTTAACTGTAGTGTGAAACACTTTAGTGTTAGAGTCCCCATCCTTAAGCCATTTGAACTTGAATTTTTGTTGCTAGAAGCTTTCCTCTATTTTCAATGCTTGATTCAACTGAGCCTTACATTCATGAAGATCACTCCTTGTAAGGATAGATGGACCATCTTCAAAATTGGCCTCTTTAATTAACACCTAATCTTCCAAGTCTTCAACTTTCCAAAAAATATTTTTGAAGTGAGAGGCATTCCATTCCTTAAATTTTCTTTTTAGTTTTTTCATTTTGATTAACAAAACTTGCACAGGAGTAGAAAAAATATTGTTTGTTATGATGTTGTTCATTAATTTTCACCTAGTGCTCTATATATATGAAAACTTTTAGGGCTGACGTGGTTATTCACGCCCAAGAATATTTCGTTGTTATATATATATATATATATATGTCATTGTCTAGCACAATTTGTCATGTTGTGGTGTGACACCTAGTGTGATAGTGGACAAAAAGGTCATCTTGTAGGCTAGTAGGCTCAAAAAGTGCTATTTTGTCTTTTAAAGAAAATACTTGTTATGACAGTTTTAAAATCTTGCGACTGACTCTAGGAACCACTCGTCATTTTTTCTTCTAAAAGTTAAATGCGATCACCGATTGTGGTTGATAGCCATTTTGTGTAAATTTGACTTAGTGTAATATGTGTTGGTGTGATCTACCCATTAGGTCCCTCATACCAATAATCTTTCTTTCTCAATATATTGAACTGGTTGAGCCTTATCTTACTCAGTAAGTCTTAACTCTCCGCCTCCAAACCAAAACTTTCAAAAGGGCCCAAAACTTCCTAGTTGCTCAGATCTACTCGCTCGACCAAGGCCTCTTGCTAAGTTTACCTATCAAAGGCAAAGATATTAAAAATTAACAAGGAAAATTCTCGTGCACTTCCTCTTGTGTTGCTGAGGAACGTCTCGCACGTTTCTCCTTTTCTTTAGTACTAGTTGCTCCTACACTTTCTTTTTTCAATTGTGGAGGAAGTTCTCGTGTTTCTCTTTATGACTAAGGGGTTTATCGAGAAACTTTTATATTTCCTTGGTTTTTCTCGTGTCTCTCAATTATCTTAGGGTTTTCTCATTCAACCTGCATATTTCCTCAGTGTTGCTCAAGTTCCCCTCAAGTGCCTAAAGGGTTCCTCGCGTACCCCTATAAATTAGCCCCTAATTCAGAAGTCTTTTGTTCATTCAATATGAGAGAGGTGTGCATGAAACATCACTTTAAAATCTTGGATTTAATATTTGTCATCATTATTTTTGAGTTGCATTAAATGCTCTAGCACGCTTTGACTTATAAGACACGCTTACCCACGTTTTGAATGCCACATGTCGTGTTGGGGAAGGGTACTGTTATATGATAATCATCATCTCTTCTTAAATTGATGACTCATTTTTATATTTTGAGGGTATTTACACACCATAAACCCATTTTCAAAAGTTTACCATAACTTTCATCATTTCTAAGAGAGAAGAAACATACAAACTTCCTGATCTCTTTGTGTTCTTTAGCATTTTTTGAAAAACAGAGAACCCGTTCTTTTTTCTTCATATATCTTAGGTCAAATGGCTTATTTCAACTTGCTACTACTTCCACCACCACAATTTTGGTTAGAACTATGCCGGTTAAGGTGCCTACCATCGGGGTTTCGAGCATTATTTCTTCACCCCCTTCTACTGTTTCCACTATTTTCTTTTCCATCATTGCCACCTCTGATGGTGGTGCTGGGACTTTTTCTTTTTAGGGAGGAGTCCCCACTGCCAAGAATACGTACCAAAGAGAACATTTGGAGCAATGATTGAGGTGGAACTTCTTCTTGTACATGTGTTACATGTTGTCTAAGGTTGGTGACATTTTCATTTCCTTGCTCGATAAATTTATTGCCAATTTTTCTATTGTCAGAGCCTAGCAAGCCTTCACTAGGTTCCGTAAGGCTGAGAAAACTCCCATTTTGATCTCTGATAGCATATTGAGGGTAGGAGTGGATATGGGAGACTCTCCCTTATCTAATGTTAAATTTGATATATGTGGTGTGGCACCCGAGGAGAAGGAGGCTTGGGTGGGTCACGTTTTATATGTGCGAAGCTATCGCCAAACAATTGATGAACTTGGTTTAGTAAATAATATTCGCAGTTATAAAAATTGTACCATATCTAAAAGTACAAGTCCCTTAAAATCTCTGGTGTCTCGTTGGAGTATGGATACACCTTACTTCATTACGGGTAGGGAGACATCATCGTTACCTTAGAAGATATTTATGAATTGATTGGGTTGCCTATTTTGGGCACTCACACATTTACTTATGGTAATGAGGATGATATCAAGAAGTCTTTATGCACAGATTTGGTGAAGGTCGTGGGTGACTGTGAATATTATGTATATCTTACTCATATTGGCACGAGAAAACACTTGTGATAAAGCTAATGCACCCTAGGGTTTGTAGATAAACACCACCAATTTTTATTTTTCACAGTTTTAATAAACTTTGCACCGAATAAAACCACAAGTGTTATGCTAAATAATTTTACCAATTTTAGTGTTGAACTAATGATGCATCTAGGTGAGTATAATCAAGAATAAAATAAGAAAACCACAACACGACGATGTACGAGGAAACACCATAACGGGAAAAAACTCGGGTGGCCCAGCCACACAAGTCCACTGCGATATAGGTCTAGTTACAAGGACAAAGTAGACTTACTCATAGACTCTACGTCTTCAATCCTTGACGCACTTCTTCGTCCTTTTTTACCTTCTTCCCAGCCAATATTGGGTGCCTTTCAACATCCACACAACACAGGAGCATTCCAATGGCTCGATATCCCACCAATATTATTTGTCTCATGACCAATTCAGCCAAAGCATAACATAAAGACGGTATTCACCACTAAAAATGCACATAATATAAAGAGCAAACCAGTATCATTCAACGCATATGAGATCTCAACTGATATGTAAATGTATCATTATTGGATCTCAAACTTGGGTGTAAACTAGGGCTTGGGAGGCAAAATATATAACTTGGAAATCGTTTTCGCAAAAAATGTCTTTGAAAACTGATGCCATACCTGAGTATTTATTTTGAGGCGACATGTTTTTCGAGAAAACTTGTTCGAATAAAAAAAGAGCTCGTTCAAATGATAATAGAAAACTCGGGTGAATGAATATCGAATGACCTTCTAAAGAACTGTTCTCTACGGACAGTGAAAGATCGTTTGAACTAAAATAAAAACTCGTTAGAAAAAAAAACAAAAAACTCTTCTGAACGAACAGTTCAAAATCCTTTGAACGAAAATAGAAACTTGTTCAAATGATTTAAACCCAAAACATTTTTTCTTTTAAAATCATTTTATGAAAAGGCCTCAAATAATTTTATCAAACAACACCCAAACGTATCCAGGGATTAAAATAAATAGGTATCATACCATCATTGAGATCCCTCGAATGATAAAGATGAAACTCTATATAAAACCCAACGTATCATAAATGTCACTTTAGCTTTGTCATGTTGTCTTTAAGCACACATCATAGGCTTAAAGGATAGAAAACTCAAGTCCTAACCTATAACTGAAACAAGTTTTGTCCAAAAACGGAATTAAGCCAATACATACAAATTGACTCAATTCAGAATTTTATCCTTATAAATATCCCACTTTGGCTATTTTTGGACAAGCCTTAAAATGAAAATCTACTGGTAATCAAGTTCACTAAGACTCAATTACCAACCCTAAAAGGAAAAAGTTACAGATGCTTGACTAACACAAACTTGAGTAGCTTTTCTCTTGGGTAATACTTTGTTGTATTGCTGACCTGCACACTTAATCACTCTTTCAAATGCAAAGAGAATATAACATATATAAACTTCATATGAAACCCCTTTATCCAACCATCTCTATCTAAGAAAGGACATCTCTCCCAAGTTAAAGGTCGCCCCCACATGAAAAGAGTTAGATACCATTTCTCTCCCTTTTTGTCAAGAATAGACAAAGAATAAGGTGCAAAATAATAAAACATTTCTGCCCAATAAACCATATTTCCCCCTAAGTGAAACATGGGAATCATAAAGGAAAAATAAATATATCATGTTATGTTGTGAAGAAAACATTCAATGACAAACATTTCGGAAACACGATCACGAATAATCCAAACTATGAAAAATGATATCGACTATCATGTAAGTATTTAAGTATAAGATACCAAGATGATCATAACACATGCCAATACAAATTAAAGATTAAGCATAATGCAAACATAGATTAAATGAGCACACAAATAATCAAAACACAAAACACACATATATATAACCACATATATGCCAACAAAGCACATACACATATATAGGTATAAACGATCACAAAAGACACAAACACGTAAGCTTTACACATGCATAATATCAATTTGTCTAAACACACTGGAACAAAGTGAAGAGGCAAGAACTGAAAACGAGAGAAAATGTCCAAATCACTCAAAAATGTCCATGTATCTCTATTTGATTCCAATAATTTACCAACATTTGATTTATTCTCACATGTTGAATAAAGAACTCAAAAGGACAAACAAACACAATCCACAGTAGCCTAAATTTTTAATGATTCTTGAATCAATAATGTCAAAACGATTAAGTGCTACTAGGACTCATTGTGCAAACCCATTGATCATCAAATAAACACCCTAAAAAACATATATCATCGTTCTCTCCCTTTTTATAAGATATCTAATTTTTAAAGCATCAATGCAAAAAAAATCGTCTTTGAAAATTATTATGTTTTTTGGCCTGTTAATCTTTTAAAATCCTGCCAACGGTAGCCTTTCATGGATAGGTGTTTTCTCCTTTCATAGCCCTTTCCCGTGGACACTCAAATTTCCAATAAAGCATCAAACACAAGGAAATTGATTCTTACATGCACAAATCCCCTAGAGTAAAAAAATTATCTATATGACAAGATTATTAAGAGAACACCTCACTTAGCTCATGTGATATATGGAGTTAAAATCCAAAAGAGCCCGTGCAAGTGTGTGTGAAGGCATATACAAAGTTAATCCATCATGCAAATCAATTTTAAACTACTTCATGTAAACATTATTAAAACCAGTCCAAGCATTGGAAATAAAGATAAAATATCCTAGTTACATGCATAGATTGAAGGAATGGGATTCAAACACACTGATATGCCACACAATTTGTGTAAAACTAAAATACACAAAAATAAAAATACTTTAAAGTTTTTAAATTTTTTTTAAAATGATACCAATTTAAATAGAACAACTCAAAAGACAGACAAAATCTTTTTGTAATTTTCTCATTAAGACCCCAAAAAAAAGAAAATCAAAATACAAAAGATAAACATCATACAAGTAATAAATATGTATACCATGAAACACAAAATCTAGTGTATGAAAACATGCAAGAGATCATTCATAAGATATGTAACATGTGATGAATCATGTGAAAGCATACGAGAATCAACAAGCCTAACATTAAGTGCTTCCTAATCGGATCTCCTAGCCCATATAGGTGTAACATGATGGACTTGGGCTTAAAGAACTTTGGTAACACTAGACTTAGCCTTCCTAGGACCTATCTAAGATCATAACAAAAACTCCTAAGGTGCCTTTACTACCGCAATGTGAGCAAGTGTAGACATGAGGAATGTTACCTTTAGCTTGACCTTTTCTAATGCCCCTAGTAATGGTCAGCTCTTTTAAATGCATGGTCTTGGCTTTAGAAGAAAATGTATTAGTATCATCGAAGCCAATCCCACACTTGTCATCTTTGATTCAGGCGGTACCTAACATTTAATCCAACATCTTTTACATAGACTACATATAAAATTTGACATTACTCGAGTCTCTTAATTTCTCTTATAACTCCATAATCATGTACTCGAGCAAATGCCTAAAGTCTTTAAACTCAAGAAGTGCCTTATTCAAAACCTCAATTAGAACACGAAGGCCATATCTCTGACCATTAACATACTCGAGCTTCTCATTATGATTCCTCTCACATTTCCTAAGATCCTCAATCAATTTAGTATCATCGTCACCTATGGCACATTCCTTTACTTTAACTTCTAAACGCAAGTTTGCCTTATTTAACTTCAACGAATTCTCGTATAACTCCCAAAAGGCCACTTGAAGCTCACTATACTCCTCCTCCTAATCTTATTCATCACTCCTCCCTCATTATCTTGGGAACCTAAAGATTGGACCTCGTAACCATCATGCTCATGATTATCTTCATCGGGGAAACACTTAATTTGAGCCCATATGACTAGAAATGAACACAATGTTGTTGAAATCAGCGGGGGAATTAAATTCTTCTTTTGACTCACTATCACTAAGGATGGTATTATATACTTTCGTTTTCCCACCCACCTTCCTTAGTCTACTGGGATACTCATAAGAATAACAACCTAGCCCCTGGCATTCAAAGTACTTATGCCGCTCATCCACCTTTTTAGGACCCGCCCTATTTTTCCTATCACGGTAATTAAAATTCTCACACTACAAGAAAAAAAATACCTTTTTATGATGCACAAAAAAATAATTTAAAGACATTTATTACAAAAAATGTCATTCAATGGTTAATGTTATTATTAATGGGGAATCTATGATATAAAAAGTCATTATATATATATATATATATATATATATATATATAAGTATTATTTTTAATGATAGTGTAAATATAAAAATCATATTTGTGTATAGATATTATGACCTTTTTCTAAGAATTTTTAAACTACGTATATACTATGCGTGTGTATATGTGTGTATGTGTGTGTACATGTGTGTGTGTGTGTGTGTTTGCAGGTGTGTGTGCGTGCGTGTGTGGTGGGGGTGGGAAGCAGGGAGTGGGGGGTGGGGGAGGTGTGTGTGTGTTGAAATTAATTGTTAGGACCCATTTGGCAACCCAATACCCAAATATATGTTGTACCCTTAAGTATAAATACCCAAATTTTGTTGGCTAATACATAATGATTCTCCCCATGTTTAAGAGTTAGGAGCCTTTAGATTCCCCTTATTAATTGTTGGTTTTGAATTAGTAAGTAGTTAGTTTGAATTGATGTTTAGGATTTTTAGTAATTGTACATATTAGATGTTGTTGTTTTGGAATTCAGAATTAAGTTGTAAAACATTGATATTACACCGTAACATTTGAAACGGAAAAATTGATTAATAAAATATAGCTTTAATTATAACTTTAATTTTATAGATTTATTTGTATTGCTTTAATGATGATATATTTATAAGACGTGATGAAATAAATTAATTGAGTAGATGAGTTAGAATGAGTACAAGATACACATTTGTTGGTTTGTTGTTGCTATTGCTATTGGATTATAGTGGACCGATGTTGGGTTGGTTAATTTTGGAAGTGTCATGACCACTGGATTATTGTCCAAATTGGGGGGGGGGGGAGTTTTCAACTTTGTTCTCAAATTAATTTGTGTCACGAAAAATATATTATTAATTCATAAAATATGATGGCCAACAGCCTATGTCAATAATCGGTTGGGCGAGCGTGTTTTTACGCAATATATATGATGGCCAGCAGATACCGAGGGGGTTGAGGGACCCGAATACCGTCGAGGGTATGCCGGTTCATGGACGTAACCTTCAAAACGTCTAGGCCAAGGTGCTCGTCACGCATGTGATACCCAAAACGGAGAAATCCGCATAGTGGTTGCGCGAACAATGCAGCGTGACACATATTGAGGGGTTTCTCAATGCGTATATCGTGTGGCCTTCCTTCCTTCTCGAACCTACCCTATACACTATGTCATGACATTATTTGTATCTATTTTTATTTGGACGCTTGGATTATATTTGAATTGTTTTGGTTTGTTACATTTTGGTTTGGATATGGATTGTATTTTTATTTTATTTGGATATGGAAATATATATGCAATGAATTGGTGCATTCTTTCTATTTTATTTGAATATATGTTGTTTGAACATGTACAATTTTACTATAACAGGTACGAATATACTGCTGGGCAGTGGTAGTGGCCAAACTGCCCAGTTGATTTTTTTTAAATTCTTCCCAGATTTGTCACGGTTATTGACCGTAATAATTTTTTAAAGGTTGTCACGGGTTTGTCACAGTCTTTGATCATGACAAATCTTGTTAAGGTCAAAGATCGTGATAGTACCGTGATAAGTCTGTGATAACAAAATTTGTCACCCCCAGAATTGTCACGGTTATTGACTTTGACTAGTTGGACTTGTCACGGTCAATGACCATGACAATCCAACAGATTTGGTGTAGTGCTCATATACTTAATGAGTAATGCTGAGTCCCAAACTCATACCCCAAATTATGTGGCATAACAATAAAGTATTGTAACATGTTGCCTATTGTAACATGTATGCCTTAAAGTACAACAATATAATACTTACAACTACGCCACATCATTTTTGATGTGATTTATGGAATGGATTTGGGGGTCATTTTGTTTTCAAACCTTACATATTGAGGAATACCTTGCCATTTATGATGCAAGATTTTACTCTTTCAACTACACAAATATGGAATCTCAATGCAAAAACATACATGAATAAATAAGGTATAACTTTCGCTAGTGTATCTTTTATTTAAAGATATAGAGATGAAAAATCACCATTACATCAATACATTTATCCATTATATATTCATTATGTATATAATTGAAAGAATAATATGTATCTAATATGTATAATATTTGATTCACATCTTTCGATTTATAGTTTGTGTAATCTATTGATCGAATTTTGTAAGCGGTTGTATTATTTTGATTGGTGTAGAGTTTTCTTCTTAAGCGATCGTAATTCTGGTTTAATTTGTGCATCTATACATTTAGTGTGTGTGTGTGTGTGTATATATATGTATATTTATGTGGAAATAAGACTATTAATTTATGTATACACACACACATAGAGCGTTAGGGTCTCAAATATACCTCTTAGAAACATACCTATGAACATGCCCACTTTAAAAAAATAGTAAAAAAAGTATTTGTCAACCAAATTTGGTATACGTGATCTGCATAGTAAGGAGATCATCTATAAAACAAAATCAACCCAAATGTGGGTGAGATGATGGAAAAATATTTGGATGCTCGAAAATGCACATATATACCCACTTTTCATTTCACCCAATTTTGGGTTGAATTTTTTGTGATTGTTTTGTAAATGATCTCCTTACTATGTAAATCGTGTATACCAAATTTGGTTGAAAAATACATTTTTAGCTTTTTTTTAAAATGAGTATGTTCATAGGGATGTTGCTAAGAGGTATGTTGGAAATCCTAACTGTATATATATATAGACACTAGTGTATGCCCTTGCCTGAAGGCACATCGAAATTTTCGAAGTACAAACTCGTAAAATGATAAATATTTCCATAGTACATAATAGCAAAACGGAAAAAAATTCGTTCCCCAACATAACAAAGTGTAATTTGAAAATTATAAAGTCATATATAATGTAATTAATAAATACTTTATATACTATTAAATGTAAATAATTTAGAAAATTTGTGTTTATTTTCCCCTATTAGTGGGACTATCCATCCTGCAAAAGAAAAAAAAATACTCCAACAACACTAATAGTTCTTTTGAGACCTCGTATTAACAACACAGATTTAACTGAAAATGCGATATATCAACTATATTAGACCACACTTAAACTAATAAATATATTTATAATCTAAAAAAATTGTAACCAATTGGTGTAAACAAAATTGTTTACACCAATTAAACAAAACCACATTTGGCTGGCACAAATTAATGCAATGGTTTCCATTGGTACTTAATACGGTGGCAAACATTTGTCCACATCAGAAATTTCTAAGATGGTGACTAAGTTATAAGAATTTTAAAGGCATTTATAAGTAGTTATAAACATTTTATTTGCTACAGATAACATAAAACATTGAGAATGTGCTATTACCGAAAATACAAACCAAAATGATCGATGGGTTGGGAAATAGTCATATAATGGGTATATCCCAAACATCTCATATTTAAATAAATCACAAAATTGTAGGCACATGATGGGTAGGGAAGACATTCACAAACCACATAGAGGACATGTAACCATAATACAAATATCCAGGTAAATCATATTCTTCTAGATCTTATTAAAGGTTCTGTAGAAAATTTTAGCAAACACTCATTAAACTGAGATAGTAAAAGATAGATCTGAAATTTTATCATTGGATGACAGAAACATATAAATGAAAAAACTAGTGGTATTAGGCCAAAATCAATATACACCCTAACTAAAAACAACAAATAAACATAATAGTACTAATTAAAACATAAGACAAATTTGTTACCACTTAAAACTAACCAACTTCATATTTAACTAGTGGATAGAGTAAAGGGCGAAATAACTTAAGAATTAGATCAATACATGATCAAATGAACCAATAATTTTTAAAGTAGCTACTTGAATATCATAACAAAATGCATGGAGATATAACTCCATATGCTTCAAATATAATTCAGTATAAAATTCCTTGGCACTAAATAGGTACATGTAAATAACACAACAACAAAAGTGGGCTTATAATTCACTATATAATTGTAAGAACATTGAGAAACTATTTCCTGGTGTTTCAATTCACGGGAACGAACTACATGTTGTTAATCAAATAAAAAAGAACAAATAATTCATAACTACTATAAATTATTCATCCCAAATTAAAGTTATATCAAATTATGCAAACAAAATAGAATGATTAAAATGAACAATACCCTCCGTGGTAAAGACCATGTACCCAGTTTCTCCAGGAGCATCATCAGCAGTGATGTTGTTGTTTAGAAGGCTTTTATCGGTGTATGGATTCTTGGGCTTGAATGTCTTCACAATCACACCTTTATCCTGTTTCTTGGAGATCTTCTAAACCTTGGCAAGAGTGTCTGTTGTCACCCGAGCTCTAATAGATACCATACTTATATCAAAATGATGAGCCTCAGGAATGTGGTCACCACATAGTTTATATTTCTCTTTTAATTCCATCGCTCTTAGTCATCGGCCATGATACCCCTATACATCATATGTACAGAAGCACAATATAAACATGAAAACACAATCAATGCAGAAATAAGTTCCCAATCAATTACAAAAAATGAAGAAGAACCACAATAATTAAACAAAAATAAATCTTTGCATTAACATAAAGCAAGTACTCAGTACAAAACCTTATTTTCATTAGTAATACAATAATATTGGAAATTGTCAATAATGGAAGTTGCATGATATTAGTTCAAACCTCATTTATAACATAAAAATATACCTATATGGTTCCCAATTTACAAATACACTTGGCATTGAAGTCTTACCTAGAAGTTAACTCCCACTTGACAATTAACTCCCATCTGACAAGTTTTGAGTAAGTCTAAACTTCATAGCAACAGTGGCAGTTCAAAATATTTGAAGTTATTGTAATCCTAAACTTCTAAAAACCATTAAAACCTCCATGTACTATACAACTCCAAAATAAATTCTGAAATAAAACAAAAAAAAGTAGAGAAGAATACCTTAGGTTAAGACTTTTTGTTTCAATTGATGTGAAGTGAGAACTGAATTGGCACCACCATTTGGGATCTTCTCTTTGCTCCATAAAAAACTGAGAAATATGCACAAACTTAAATTTCAAACCTGTTAATCTTAAACCCCATTGTGTACAAATATGAAATTTCAAAAACCCTAATTTCTAAACCTATTGAACCTAATGTTTGAAGCCTTAATTTCACAATCATGTATCACTAACCCTATAGCCAAAATTCACAATACCTAATTAGATGAACCAAAAATTATTATGAACTAAAAAAGTCACAAATTCCAAATCGAAGAGAGAGAGAGAATGTATACCTGATTAGGTCTGCAAAAAATATTTTCGTCATAGAATACCTTTTTAGATCTGCAAAATAAAGTATTTAGATCTGAAACAAAACGTAAACAAATTTTTTTGCAAAATATTGAAAATTCATAGGAATCATACCATATTTTCAGATCTATATAAGAAATTAACCAAATCCCCTGACATCATATGTTTCTTCCAAAGTAAACCTATCAAATCAATATCAAACTAACAAATAAGAAACCAAAATCGATTTATTGACATCATTGGTGTTTTGATAAATAAGAAACCAACACTAACATGGATTCACTGAACCAAAAATCGATTAAAAAACATATCCAAATTGAACCACAAAACGCAACCCATATCAAACCTAATTGTTTTGCACAATTCGCAATTAAGGGGGTAATGTGGTAGAGGGAAGAAAAAAACACTAAAAATAATGAACATGTTTAAATTATAAACACAATGTTTTCCAAATGATGTGAATAAAACTCCTAATTACAAAATAAAAACCATAATATAACACAACATATATAAATCTAAGTTCTAACATAAAATATTGGCGAATCATAAAATATACAGATCAATGATTAGATGAAATATACAAATCTAACACAAAATATTGTCGAACCAGATGCTTGTGTGTGTGAAAAAAATTTCACCATCAGATATGTGTATGTGTGTGAAAACAATTGCAACATGAAAAAATCTCACTATTAGATCCGAAATAATCGCACCATGTATTTTTGTCTTCTTTGACTTCACGCATTGAAAAAATTCTCACCATCAGATCTGGAAAAAAGGACAACAAAATTGCACCATCATATCCCACCAAAATCGCATCATATCTTAATAAAATTAATTACGATTGTGTCTGTGTGTGAAAGAAATTAATTACCAAAATTGCACCATCCGATTCCATAATAACTGTTGCAAGCTCAACTAATTTTATAACCAAAAAAACATTAAAAAAAACATAAAAGACCATAAAAGTGAAATTCACAAACAATATATAGTTGAAACACCCCCAAACAATTATTAGATTTGAAGAAAAAAGAAAAAAACCCTCTACAGATCCGAATATAACCATTGTGTGCATCTCTCAAAGAGAGGGAGATCGTGTGCGAGTGTGTAAGTGTGTGTGTTTGTGTATGTAAGAGATAGAATTAAATATTGCCTATAGCGTGAGAGGTTGGGGAGAAATGGTAGGGTGAAGAGGTTGAGGGTGGAAGCGTGGGTTGGTGAGGCGGCAGTCGGGAGACAATAAAGATCAAGGGAGGGTAATATCTGTGTGACTCGAATGAACGAAGGGAAGTGGATACTGGGAGGATAGAGTGAGAGGAAAATGTGGGGAAGGAAAAATACTAATATACCCCCGGTTTTTGAATTTAAAAAAAATAGGAAGATAAGTTGAAGTGTTAAAAGAGGGGGCAATTAAAGAATTGAAGGGAAAAAGAGGCATTGCAGGATTTTATTTGTCTTGTGACACATAAGTTAATCTTATGACATACATATATTTTGTAACTTATATATATACTAGCGAAATTATCGCGCCTGAAGGTATGACGAAAATTTCCAAAATAAATAATCGCAAAACAGCGAAAATTTTAAAAGTACGTAATCGCAAAACGACAAAAAATTTGAAAGTACGTAATCGCAAAACGGAAAAAATTTCCAATAAAGGCACTCATATAATTTTAAAAAGTATCAGGTCCTGTATAACATAAATAATACATGTGTAAACAATTTAAAAAAAATTGGGCAGCATTCCGTTTGTCTATTGGATTGTCCACCTTGTTTAAGAAATGAATAATTAATCCAACAAAACAAATAATCCGTTTGGGACCTCATTTTTTAATCTGGAGAACAATCGTGCCTAAAGTCACGGTTGGAATTTTTCCCACCATTCAACACACATCAAGTGTGTAAAGAGAGTACTTATATGAACATATCAAATATGTTATGTTGTGAAGTCAATTTTGAATAAGTGTTTTTCTAGATGCTCACCATTTCAAGTCATCAAGGCATAATTTACCATTTTCGCCTCATAACTCCAATCAATAATCACCAAGGTTGTACTCTAAGCATAAAATTTTGGTCTTATTTAAAACCTTGAAAGAAATATAATAAATGCAAAGTGTGGTTAGTTTTCCATTTCTGATATATTGTGGTTAGTGTTCCACAAAGTGTGGTCATCTGTTATAGAAATAAAGCAAATGCAAATGCTCACCATTTCCTTAGAGCAGATGCAAAGTGTGGTCAGTGTTTCATTATATTTTGGTTAGTGTTGTTCTTATTTAAAACCTTGAAAGAAATACAACAGATGCAAAGGTTTGCTAGTAAATGGCTTCAAACAACACCCCATCTCCAACCCACCTGCCACCCCAACCCGTCACCACTCAACCCCCACCCATCATCCCCTACCTGCTATTGCCCCCACCCACTTGCCACCCCAACCCTACCTGCTACTGCCCCCCACGTCCATCACCCCCTACCTGCTGCTGTCCCCGATGCCCATCACCCCTACCTGCTGCTGTCGCCCCACGCACACCTGCCCCCCAACCCATCACCACTCGACCCCCACCATCACCCCCTACCTGCTGCTACCCGCCATGCACACCTACTACTACTGAAAAACAAATAGAAAATAGAAAATTATTACCTTGATTGTCAAAATGAGTATAAAATACATACACCGCTATAAGGGACTCTAATTCCAAATATCTGAGACCTAAATTCCCAACAGTTGAAGAGATCTGAGATTAAACTCATGTACTTACTCTATTCATCGACATTGCTTTGTTAGTACTTGTACATGATTTGGAATGAAACCAATATAAGTAATAATAGAAATGAACATAACAATAAAACCAATATAAGTAATAACCGAAATGAACATAATAATAAAACCAATTCGTTCTTTTACTAGATTAACACACCTGCACAGAAACTCACCAAACAAATTATCATCAATGAAGTCATATCAATAAAGACTAAAACACAATTTCTTTTTCCTACCCTTAAAAATCCAAAGCACATGCAACATATAATAGAACCTACGAGGCCATTCCAACACCCACCCTAAAGTATACGAATTATAGCATAGATTTTTTAGAAACAAATTATATTGAAAGTTTAATATCGTAGAAGACTAATTTACCTTTTAAGATGATTTTTCAAACATAGAACACAAAAAAATATGGGTCACACATTCAGATTCATATCAATATCAATGAATATTATTTCAAACTTTATATACGAAATAATGTAGTAAAGCTCAGGTATAGCTATCACAAATTGTAAATGGGGTTCAAACAACAAAGATTAGTCCACTGACCATCCTATTAGCTTACAAAAAATAAGGTTCAATAAAAAACATTGAATAAGGATGTTCAACAATAAAAAAATAGAAATGAAAGTCCGACAATGAGGCAACCCACAGTTCTAAACAAATGGAAATATTCATGATTGTATTAATATAAACAAATGAAAGTCGAAAAGTTCATTTGCGACAAAACTTAAAATACTAAAATAATTGAAAAACCTCTTCTACATGTAGAGTAATTGCAAACCCTCATCTACATCTATTTGCGACAAAACCTGAAATAGTGAAGAGCAAAAAAGAAATGTGGATCAAGAAAAAAAAAATCCCAAAATATAAAAAACGTCAAACAAAAAGGGAATATTAAGAGATGGCATCAATACCTGTTGGAATAATCAACCCAGAAGTTATGCAATCTTACATAACCTTAATAAACATTGCCCTGATACTATATAACGGAACCTACAAATCAAAACATTGTTGACAGAGATGCATGAATGCCAAACAGTGAAAGTTGAAAATACTCTATAGATGTGAGAAAATAACCTTCACGATATGTCGTATGAAATTAGTGAGATGATTAAACCTAATTTTAATCTACAAAGAACCCTAACATGAACCTTGAAACGAAATATGTTATACAAAATCACCACTCTAAAAAGTCATGAGAAGTATAAATCCATACCATAATATGATCGTCATTAAATTATTTATGCTCAATCGCAGGTAGGACCAGCCTATGGAAGTATGTATGTATGATATCAAAAGCAAAATCATTTATGGCAATGGAATTTAAAAAATAAATAAGAATGAGAAATAGCTTATACAATATACAAAAATTGTGTAAGGAATATACCGGATATATCGAACATTGGCAGCAATTGTGCAATGGAGAATAAAACACCGAGATGAAGTATACCTGATATATCAAACAATTCAAAAATGAGCAAGAAGTGAACCATATCATTTCCAAAGTGCATAGCATATAGACTAAAAAGAACGTGTAAATGATAAAGTAGAAAATTCAAAAATTAAATAACCATACTCAAAGTTACAACCGTACTTCAATATTAGCTGCAACAGTCAAATTCTCTCCAGATATGCTCATGCAATCTCCTGATTTTCTCACATCTACAGAGCATTGGAACTGGTTGTTGAAGCAGCACTTGCTTTAACAAAAAAGATCTTTGAAATAAGTAGTTTAGTTATTTTCAGATGTCCCTGTACTGCATTCTCAAGGCCAAACAATGAGTCAATTGAAGAAAAAATGAAATAGTTTGCAAATGAGGAAAATATGAAGAATCGGTTGTACCAAGTACCTGTTACTTCCAAACATTGAAAACATTGAAGAATCAGATTATTACCGAAGGGTTTAGTCCAAAATGTCGTTAAACAACAGTTTTAATATGTGAAAACAACACTACAAATAGGACAGCTAGGATAGCATGAGCAGGGGTCTGAAACAACCCTATAAACAACCGTCTTAATATTTAGGACAAATTTAGTAGGAGAATTAATACTATTTTACAATAAAATTAAACGTCATTGGGCAACACTGTGAAAGCTATGAATGAAAAAATGTCAGAGTTACAATTGTGACATTTTATGATTTTAAGGTATAACTAGTTAAAAAAATGTTAATTAAACGTCACAATGCTTCCGTTACACACATTTTATGTAACTAATAAAAAAAATGTTAATAAATATAGCATAAAGTATCAAAATTTCAAAAGGAACTACCTAGTTGCTGCTGCTAAGAGGAATAGGTAGATTAACATATAAACTCAATGCATATGGATAAAAGGGTAGCAAGTTACACATTTTATCATTTTAAGGTATAACTTTAGTTACTTATTAAAGTTTGTTCTAGTTTCAGCTAAGCAACCACCAACTCTGTATTCATGAGTTCAAATAACACAAATATCATCCCATATTTCAAACTTTAAAATTTAGTGAGCGAGTTTCAGGAAGTATGGGCACAATAGATACTAACATTTAAAATAATGTTATAGAGTATTTTAAATATGTGTGATATAACTTAAAATAATGATAAGACATTGGTCACGAATCCTTAATGAGACAGCCTAACCTCAGTCTTTAATTTCATCCAGGCATTGCCCATATAAAGGGTTTTATTTCTTCCTGGCAATTTAGCTGTCATGTTGTGTGAAATTTTGTGTTATATTAGTATTAACGAGAGGAGTTATTTCATGTTGTTTGGACAAGATTCAAGAAAACGATAACCTCTACCACACGCCCTGCTTCAACTGCTCACTTGGCTACATCTGGCTTTTCAACATGTTACAACTAAGAAGAAACATAGAATTGAACAAATTACACATAACCGACTAAAAAATGTAATGAGGATTAATCAAACATTAAGTAATTAACATTATACTTGCTCAAATAAGATGACAGTATGAATAGTGAGCACCTACTGAAGCCGATGGTTGGTGACAATTTTAGGTGCTTATATATGATTCCACACCTGAAATAAGAAAAGAGATTACACATAACCGACTATAATTAGAGGCTTTATAAAAAATTAAGCAGTTAACAATAATATTCCCAACAAATTACCAAAAATACTTTCCATGAAGGCAACACCAAAGGCATTCAACACCCCCCCCCCCCCCCCCCAACACAGCTCTACCTTATGAAATAAAACCACATATAGTAAAATCTTAAGATATAAGTTAAATAACATGTAATAACAAATGGACATTGAATATGCTATATCCTAAACAACTACCTATTCATGAAATTCATAATCATCATGACACAAACTGTTATCATCCACGAAGAACACAATATAAAAATGGTTAATCCCAGTCGCATAAGAAATTCATCATCATGATATAATTAGAAGCTTTTATGAATAGAAATTCAAATCCTACGTTTAAACAACCAATATTTATTAAATATAGGATTTTTACTTTTAACATATGAAAGTTCTAATTCCAAATTATAAGCGTGTCTTTCTACAACAATGTGTTTTGAGAACGTTTGCCAATAACAACTATTTTCTTCCTTCTACATCAACTATAAGCTTGATTTATATAAAAAAAAAGCCAAGTCAAGTTGTGATTCTACCCAAAAAAGCATTAGCTAATAATCAAATATTTCAAATGAATTTTAAAAACAAATAAAATCATAGAAATATATGAGTTGCAAACCTTAAAAAACAACAAGGCTTTGTGGTGAGATATGATAATGGAGACTCTTAACTAAAATCAATTTGATAACCACAGAAATTAATTTGAACCAAAAAAATGCAAGGTTCCAAAGAGAGAGAATGTAAACTTGATTAGATTTCAATCTGAAAAAACATAAACACCAAACACAAAAGCTTGATTTATATAAAAAAGCCAAATCAATTTGTGATTCTACCCAAAAAAGCATTAGCTAGTAATCAGATATTTCAAATGAATGTTAAAAAGAAATAAAATCATAGAAATATATGAGTTGCAAACCTTAAAAACACCATGGATTTATGGTGAAATATGATAATGAAGACCCTTAACTAAAATCAATTTGATAATCGAAAAAAATAATTTGAACCAAAAAAAATAAAAAGTTCCAAAGAGCAAGAATGTATACCTGATTAGAGAAAAAAACATAAACACGAAACACACAAAAAAATAGATTTTCAAAAACGTTGATTGAACCGAAAAAAATAAAACACAAAGTTCCAACACAAACGAATTAGATGTGCAAAAATTTTTTAGTCAGAAATAACTATTTAGAACTGCATAAAAACTATATAGATCTGCAAAAACTACCTAAACAAAAAATTTGTCAAAAACAATGGAAACGACTATGAAATGAACAAAAAAGCGAGATTACCTGTGCATGTGTGAAAGAGTGAGGGATACCTCACCAAATGATACGACCAAAGAGGTTGAAGAACCCCTCCTCAACCCAACAACGGACCAAACTCTTTGCCGAAAACTTTTAGCTCGTGAGTAATAGGATGGTTACCCAGACCTTTGATAGCTGCAAAACTTTTAGAACTGCAAAATAAAGAGAGATATGAGATAAGGAGGTGAACAATCGAAGTCTATAAGGGTGGTGGGATCTGAACGGAGGGGTTTTGATGGAGGTTGGGGTGGGAGGCGAGCAAAGGGTTTAGAAAGGGGGGATTTGTGATGTGGGGAAATATAAAAATGGGATAGGATTTGTAAGGGGGGTTATGTTTTCTCTCATTTTCCCTCTCACAATGCACAAATGGTGACATGGCACAATCTGAGACCCTTATATCATTCCAAAAAATTCGATTCTACCATTGATATTTTGGAATATATATATATATATATATATATATATATATATATATATATATATATATATATATATATATATATATACATACACTAGGGTATGCCCGTGCCTGAAGGCACGTTAATAATTTTTAAATTATTACAACTCTTCCCATGTCATTTATATAGTACAAATATTTTATTAAATTTTGACACAGATTAATTTGTTTTTTTACCATCCACACTACTTAAAAAAATACTACAATATCAATAATAATAGTATATCTTGGACCTTACATAAACATGGTCAATTATTTAGCTCAAAACCTCATGTAGCACAATATACAATTCAAATTTCAATGAAAATCAAATTAAGCCCGATTATTATGACAATAAAGCATGTTGAGGCATTACAAATCTCATAGGACTCAACTTTATATAATGCAACAAAATCACAATACATATACATTATGTCAGTATATATAATGCAACAAAATCACAATACATTATGGAAGTAAAATAGACCAAATGTCAACTTCTCCATCATAGAAAAACTATGTTTTGAATCCAATATCAACAAACTCAAACTTAGATTATTAAGCTGCAGACATATTCAGATCATTAAAGTTATTGAACAATTGACCTTTTGAGTAAATGTTTCATATCAGTTAATCTATCCTCCAAACCGGGAGCGGCTCCTGTGCAGGAGCCAAAATGAGGGATCTCATGTGAGATCTTTTTTAGGAAAAAAGGTTTTGTATTTTATTTTTTTGTGTGGGTTAGAAATATTTCGGGGTACCCCTATAAAAAAACTCAAAATAACATCTTTTTGTATTTTGAAAAAATGGGTCAATATTTGACAGTATTTAAACTGCTTAAAATACTGTCAAACATTGATCCATTTTTTTAAAATACCAAAAAATATTATTTTGAGCAATAACCCTGAAATTATAACTTACATAAAAAAATAAAAATAAATACAGTTTTTTAAAAAGATCCCGCACGGGAGTCCGCTCCAAACATTCTGAGTCATCATGCAAGTCAAACAATACACATTCACACATAAGAAAGATATAGAGTGAAATTAAAGGGGTGTACAAAAATCAAAATAAAGTTTCATGATATGGATAAAAAACAGATATTGAAAATACCTGATCTGTAAAGTTTGCAAAGTTAGAAGATATGTAAAATACGGGTTCTTTAAAATACTAACTTTAGAAGCTATGGATAAAAAACCCAGATCTATAAAAGTAGTTGCTTGGTTCTTGCAGATGTTTTGAATACATGAAACTGCTGCTTTTATTGTCATAGCTTCCTCACTTTGAAGAAATACTTAAGAACGACATCTATAAGGGATCGGCTATCCTTTGAATTACTATGTCAGCAATGGCTGATGAATTCGAGGACGAACAAAAAAAAATTCTTTAAGGCACGAACAAAAAAAATTAGAATGTCAGTTCCTCTCGCTCTCGGCTTCCTGTGTATATCAAACCCAAAGGTAATTAGTAAGTGGTATTGTCCGAGCCATCAACCTTGAGGTTGGGGGCTTAAGTGGTAAAAATGTTGCCTTGAAAATAAGTATAATACCTTCTTTATTCTAATCCAAATTTGAAGAGCAGGCATATGCTCCAATGTCTACGCACATCATCACTGAAATCGACTCCAGGCGATCTCCACCTTATACCTGTTGAAGGACAACTACTAAATGGAAAAGTGTAGTGATCCAGATCCAGATCTGCAAATAAAACCAAATGTTAAAGCAAAAGTACCAGTTATACTCATCGTAAAAGGCAACAAACAACTGGATCAATACCAAATAAAGTTAAGATTAATCAAAAGAGAGGAAGAATGGTAGCCAAGCCTAGGAATTCAAGGGTTGCCGGAAATCACGTTTATCTCTCTATATAGGCTACATCTAACTTTTTTTTATTTTTTTATTTTTATATAAATACATCTAACTTTTCTATTTCGAAAACAAATAGTCAAAAAAATCTATTTGTAGATCTGGTCTCCATGTTCTATCACGTCTCTCTCTTTATATATATATATATACTCTTTTCTATCACGTCTCTCTCTTTTCGAAAAAAATCTAATGTTCTATCACGTCTCTCTCTATATATAGGCTACATCTAACTTTTCTTCAGTCCTATAACCAAAAAAATAAATCCTTCAGTCCAATTTTTCTATTTCGAATATTTTAATAATTCTTCAGTCCAACTTCATAGTCAAGAAAACAACTTCAACAAATGTTTGTAGCGAGAGAGAGAGGCGCGCACCTTTGAACCATGAGAATGTATAGAATTATATTGTGGGTATCTACAGAATAATGTAAAAGTGAAACAATAATATAACTACCGAACGATGCACACCACAACTCCAAGTTTTACAGAACGCCCAAATGTTGTGTTGGCTCACATCCACAACGAATGGCGATGGTCATGATTTCTGAGGCATAATTATTGAGAGACGAAACATGTGAGAGAGAGATCGACTGGTGAGAGAGAGAAAAGTTAGATGAATTATGTAAGCTAGTTCAAATTAAAGTAAGAGAGAGGAGAATTTTTTTTGGGCGGGATGGTGAAAAGGGAAAAACTGAAGCTGGTGAAAAGGTAGACGGCTCATCTCAACCATTTGCTGTCAAAATCATGACCCTCATATACCCTCAAATACCCTTGTTTTTAAATTTTTGAAAAAAAAGGAGAAACAAATTAGAGTGTGTTAAAAATGGAGGAATTGAAAAAATTTAAGGACAAAATAGGAAGTATAAAAAAAATTATGAGATGACATCATGAACCAAGCTTATGACATATATAAGTTTTTTACTTTATTATAGATATATGTGTGTGTGTGTGTGTGTGTGTGTGTGTGTGTGTGTGGACTAATCACCCTGATTTTCAAAAAGTGGTTTCTAAATTCTAATGCACGGGAGTCTGTTTAAATGACGGGACATCCTATCCTTAAACTTATTTTTAAGCTCAAAGAAGTCAAGAGAGAATTAAAAGTGTGGATCAAATACCCTTTTGGCCATGTTTAGAATAATATTGAAGAGGCTATGTATAATCTCAGAGAGATTCAAACTTAGAGTTTTAAGATATTCAATTTTAACACATTCAATTTGATCCTATTTGTGCCAAGGAAGGAGATAATTAAGAATATTAGGCATTTCCATTTCTAGAAGTCCATTGAGCATATCCTTCTACTAATAGGAATCCCCATAAGGCTGTTGAGATAAGACATGAGGGGGTAATCCTAATTTTCATTTTGCTACCAACTAGAATAAGTTTATAATTCGTTGCATATCATAAACCACACAATTCTCCAAGTCACACAACTGTACAGTGGCCACAATGGACTGCTCTGTTATGACATAGCTAGTCAGACTTCTCTCCCTTTCATTAGCCACTAAATGCTCCTTTACTACCACTACACTTCCCATTTAGGAATTCTTTATCTAGGGGAGACTGACCACTTGATTCTGAGAAAAAATAAGCACCCTAGCTGCTATCTCATCACCTGAAGATAGGCCACCTGGGGTTGCTTAGGAATTAAACCATTTAGCATATCAAAATCCACATTGAAAAAAAAATTCAAAATGAAATCCCAAACTCTAGGCTTTATTTTAGATAAATTGAACATGATGATCTAGTGACGAATAATAATTTTCAACAAACTCCAGGCACTGTTTTAGAAAAATTCTTCTTCTATTATTTTTTAGCTTTAAACTAGATCGAGTGATGTATAGAAATAAACCTTAAGACTGTCCCCAATACTTAGATTTTATAATTTAATATCTTACAAGCAGTTTGAAATTCATTGTTTCCTTTAATTTGTTGGGTAAGTCATATTTATCTTACATGGAGTTATTAAGATATCGCTAGATAAGTTACTCCCCCTATAATTTGGGAGTTGTAGCAACAAATTTCATTTATACTCAATGCCACGTGTAAAAAATGCAATATTTTTAGTTTCTCGTATATAAATATATTTGTTATATTTATTTTTGTAGAATATTACAAAGAATATATTTATGTTATATGTTTCTTAATCTATTTAATTTGTATTAGAATTATATTTTTGAGAAATGTGAGTATAATTGTCTGGAAAAGAAGCTTCAACCAACTGATATAGAAGGAGAAGCATGGTTAGTTTTCTCAGCTTGGAATTGAAGGGATATAATATGAATAGGTTGGCAGTTAGAACAACTCTCTTCATTACTTTACTAAACAGACCAACGAAAATAGTCATTAATCAATCACAAACACACCCATCCATCTAACGTGTTTGTATACATACATATGCCCTATTATTAGTAATACTATGCATGTGTACATATATTACCCTCCTTCGTATGTTGGTTTGTTTGATTGGTCGCGAGCCACCTCTACCACTGCCAAATTAAGTCATAGAAAAGATCTATCAACCTCTTATCCTCCTTATACCTATCACAAACTTATCAAATAAAACATAGATTTTCATTTACTATTATTTTTCACTTTTTCCACCCTACATCGTTAGAATGCGTAAAGTAGTTGAAACAATTTCGTTTTTAGTTTTTATTTTAGTTCTTGTTTTTAAGAACACCCAACTAATATTCGCATACACATAGTCTATTAGTAAAATTATGAGTGACTTTAGGTGAATAGTTTTTAACTAAGCAGTCTTACCTATAAAGTTGATTCTTCATAATGCCACTTCGATTCTGGAATAGTTTTTGTTGAAAATTAAACTTGGTTTGGACTATTTAATGCAAGTATAATTGTAATTTGACCAATTGTATTTTGGCATTGTTGATTAGGTAAAAAGTAAGGGAAAAGAGACTGATTTTGGTGGCAAAGATGACATAATTATTGGATTTACTAACACGCTTGATAACATCATGGCGATGGATGCAGTAAAGAATCCGGTGGCTATTTTTTATGATGATCTTGAGACCACCTATATTCCAAAAAATGAATTAGTGAGGTTTTGTAAGATGCAAGAACTAGATGAAGTTTTCATTATCGCATACACGAGGTTACATTTAAGTTTTACCATGTTTTATTTAATTACTCAATATATAGTTCAGGTTAGATGGGGTTTTCATTCGCGCATACATGAATGCCCTTCTAACTCACGTGCGTTTGTTTTATGTATAGATGTTTATATGACAAATTTGGAAGGAGTTTTGAACTTATTAGATTTGTAAATCCCCTCTTCATTCGGGATGCATTTTCTAAAAACATTGAGCATCAAGTTATAACAAAAACGTTACAAAAGGCATAAGACAAAAAAATATTTGTTATTTCAATCAATACCGAGTAAGTTTGGTAGATATGTAAAAGTTTTTTTAGCATATTAAATTTGTGTATGTATAATATTACTAATCTCCAATAATTCTTCATAATGTCGGTATCATTGGGTTTTGGTTATGATCGACTTTATTTTAAACAATGTGTTGTGGGTTTATTCTTTAGACGGAGAACCCAGCTTGGAATTTAAGCTCTATATAAACATATAAGTAGTGTCCTAATTAATTCTTATAATATTATTTTCTTTTTCATTTTACATAATTCTAATATAAATACATGTCCTCATGTTTTTTTTATTGAAGTGGAATTAGATCGTTTGTTTCAATCAAAGGAAAAACATCATTACTAGACTGGGAGAATGTTAAGTTATTTGTTTAATTAATTAAATTTAATATTTATATATTCACATTTGACATGGGTAATATAATAACTCCTTTACTTTCAAGGCCCTAAGCAATTAGGGGAACTTGTGTGCACTTTTTTGTATTGAAGTTCATGCGAGAGCTCTTGGAAAATTCATCAAATTCTATAAAAATGGACGTCGCATATTTTATAATATGTTAATGTATTCCTTTTTATTTAGATGTGATAAAAACTAAATGCGATTTTATTTGTCCTATTTAAATGAAGGAGTTGGGTGGAAAGTCGTCATACCAAACTCATGAGATCAATGAAATTAAACATGATTTCATTGAATTTATTCAAGCTTATATTATATGATTCACTTTTGAGGTGTCGACACAATTTTGTGCGAGTCAAAGGAAGACTAATGCATTTATGTGTGATTTTTGGACGCATTTTTTTAATTATGTACGTACTGGGTATATCTATCTATAATACATGTAGTAGGTCATTTTTTTATTTGTGAATGATGTAGGTGGTGGGTATATCTAGTTGTTCCCCACTAATTTTTTGATGTGGACAAATTACTTGGTTTGGTTCATTTTAGATGTAGTTGTTGTTATCTCTCTCTTTGGGCATTTTGTTATGTAATGACAAATTTCAACACACTGAAATCACTTTCTTTTTGGGCATTTTGTAACATTGTAATCAATTTAGCCACACCCAATGCACTTTATTGTTCTTTTGAGTATTGCTCTAACCCTAACTAGGGTTGCATGGAAGCCTCCACGCCCACTCATAACTTGCCCCCCAAACCTCCAAATCCTTCTCACCAGAATTACAAATCATTTGCTTTGGCCCTTAAAGGCAATGATTCTGCAGAAGATATCCCTTTGCATCCTATATCATCTCACAAAGGAGAACCTGCAATTTGCTTCTCTAATGATCGTATCCAAAAACTTGCAGAACCTTTCAAGTTCTCACTGGTTAGAAAGTTCTCTCATGGTCGGCCTCCTATTGAAGATATCAGGAAGAACTTCCACACAATGAGCCTTAAAGGGGCTTTCCACATCGGTCTCTTAGATAAAAAAACACATACTGATCATGCTATATATATAATAAGACTTTGCACGACTTTTGTTAATAAGCCAATGGTTATTTGGCAAATACCCTATGTGTTGTTTCAAATGGAGCCCCTCATTTAGACCAGATACTGAAGGTACCATTGCTCCAATTTGGATATCCCTCCTAGCCCTCCCCATACACTTATTCTCTAAATCTTCCTTGTACTTTATTGCTCAGGTGGTGGGCAGACCCCTTAAAATGGACAATTCCACTACAACATGTAACAGGACAAGTATAGTTCGAGTTTGTGTTGAACTTAACCTCCTTGAAGATAAACCAGATAGCTATTGGATTGGATGTGGGGAGAATGGCTTTTAGCAACCAATATTTTATGAAAATATCTCGCCATATAGTAAAGACTACTCCAAACTTGGCCATTATGCATCCAATTGCCTCTTCATTAAGACTACAACAATAGCCTCTAATAAAAAAAGAAGCGAGAAAAGGCCAATAACATATCCAAATCACACCCTAACGTTTAAGTCAAGACCAATATCTAACAAAAACACATAGTCTACCCAGAAGAACCTAATATTTTGAGAACTTCCAACAAAGACACCCCACAAACTTCAATCCAAGTATATACCAAAAACCTGCCTGATCCAAAACCAAACACAAAAATTGAAACCCAACCTTTATCTCCCATTCTTAAAGACAACTCACTCATCTCCAAAAGTGCGCCACAATATCATCCACTCTCAGCTAACACCTACATCCTTATGCCTGAGCTCAATCCATTGGCCTTTACTCTTCCCCTTCCTTCTAATATTGCTATCTCCCAAGCTTCCCCTTACTAATATACAATTCCTCCCCCTTAAGAGCATCCTTTCTCTCCTCATCACACCCTCCTTGAAAACCTTACCTAAATAAAAATCCCCCTACTCAGTGATCTGCCTCAAATAGAACATAAAGCCTAATCTGCAGTAAACTCCCCTAGAGCACAAAAAAATAACCCGCACTTTGAGTTAGCTTTCACATACAAAGAAGTTGATGTGTTTAAAGGCAAGAAAATCCCTTTGATTGAAGAATTTGTGATCTTCTCGAAGAATATTTCCAGAAAAATAAATGCAAAACAAAAGGAGCTGGACCCCATAATCAATGTCAACACAAGTACTAGCCAAATAAATGCTTCAGACCTTCTGCAACCCAAGACAAGAGAACCAATGTTTCGTAGAATTACTAGATCTTACATCAAGGAAACTCAAGCTGCTTCTTCTAAAGTTTCTCAATGATAAATTTCATCCCTTGGAATATTAGGGGTTTATCCAATAATCCATCTAGAAGAAGAATAATAAACCTTTGTAAAAGGAACAATCTTCCTTTCATTGCTATTTTAAAACCCAAAACTAAAGCCCATAAGATGGAAGGCTTTAGAAGTATCATTAATTTCAATGGGGGAGTGTCAAATAACAATAGCAAAATTTTGTTCTTTTGGAGATTTGGTGTTGACTGCTCAGTTTTGCAGATGGATGATCAAGCCTTGCTCTTGAAAATTTCACACCCATAACTTTCTAAAGTAGTTTTTATATTAGTCGTTTATGCAAAATGCTCTGGAGGGGACAGAATAACAACACGGGGTTCTTTAATGTCTCACAAAAATACTTCAGAGGATCACCCTTGGCTCATCATGGGAGATTTCAATGTAGTATCCAATAGGGGGAGAAAAAAGGGGGTAATGGTATTGATCTAAATGCAGTATCAGACTTCAATATATTTATTTCAAATTTTAGTCTTATTGAAGTAGGTTTTACTAGTTCTCAGTATACTTGGCATAACTTCAGAGATACAGGCAAAATCTGGTCTAGATTTGATAGAGGGCTAATCTCCTCAGAATGGCTTACCACATTCCCAAATGTTTCTTCAAAACATATGAACAAAACATATTCATATAACACCCCTCTCCTTTTCTCAATTAAGCTCCAAAATGATGACTTCCCAAACACTCTAAATATGTGGTGATTCAACCCCAACATCAATAACATCATTGAAGACTCTTGGTCTCCCCCAATTTCAGGCAGTCCTCTTAGAGTGTTTTCTGCAAAGCTTCAGAGGCTCAAGATGAATCTAATCACTTAGAATAAAGAAAACAATCAAAATATTATAGTTCAGGTAGCTGATTTGGAAGCTCAAGTGGATGAAAAAAAATTCTATATGAATCCTCCCCTTCTTTAGTTAATAGAGAGCAATTAACGAAGGCTAGGGCTAAGCTGAATAGTTCTTTAAAGAAGGAAGAATAATTTTGTCATCAAAAAATGGGTTGAAGATGGCTCAATCAAAGTTAATAACTCTAGACTTCAGATCCATATAATTAAAGATAATTAGGTGAACTGGTTAGAGGACATGCAAAGTATTCAAAAAACCTTTATTGATCATTATAGTGGTCTTTTTCAAGGTGTAGAGATTGAATATGAAGATGCTCTAATTGGAGCTATAGAGGCAAAGATATATCCAACGCAATCTCATACTTTTGATGCTTTTCCAGAAGAACAAGAAATATTCCAAGAAATTTCTGATCTCAATGCTAATAGTAGTGTAGGTACAGATGGTTTTCATGGAATCTTCTTCAAAAAATTCTAGAATATCATTAAAACAGACCTTATCCAAGCAATCCACCATTTCTTCTCAGGATGAGACCTTCCAAAAGGTTGGACTATCACTAACTTAATCTTCATTCCCAAAACCAAATCCCCAAATCTTTGCTTAGAATACAGACCTATTAGTCTGTGCAACTTCTTCTTCAAAATTATCACTAAAATCCTTGCCTCTGGACTCTCCCATACCATTCCTCACATTATTAGCCCTTCCCAATCAGGCTTTATTAAAGGAAGGCAAATTTCAGAGAATATTTTGATGGTTAAAGAGCTTATGTCGATGATTGAGAGGAAAGCTCATGGATCCAATATAGTGATAAAGCGTGGCCTTTCTAAATCTTATGATAGGATGTCTTGGTTCTTTTTGATAAAAGTTCTTAGAAAGATGGTATTCTCCGAAACTTGGATAGATAGAATCTCGAGAATTATCTCCAATAATTGGTTCTCCACTATTATAAATGGCAAAGTTGGGGGATACTTCAAATCTCATTGGGGTCTAAAACAAAGAGACCCCATTTCTCCGGGTCTCATTATAATTATGGCAGAAGTTCTAAGAATAGGTCTTCATAAGCTTATGCTATCCAACAAGTTAAAGCCTTACTCTCTCCCAAGAGGTAGCCCTCTCATAATCAGCTTGAGTTTTGTAGATGACAAAGTGATATTTACCAATGGAGCCTCTCCGAATATGAAAATCCTCATCAAATTTTTGAAGCATTTCGAGAAAGCATGAGGTCTGGTAGTTAATTATTCTAAATGCAGCTATACAGTTCACCATTCTACTAGCAGAAGATTGTACAGGTCTATTGAAGCAGTGACCTCCTTTAGATTTAAGAAGAATCATATAACTTACCTTGGTTGTCCTATCTTTTATGGTAAATCTAAACACTGCTACTTTGAAGAGATTTCCAATAAGATTGCTGCCAAAATGGAGAGCTGGAAAGCCAAATTTCTATCTTTCTTAGGTAGAAGAACTCTGATCAATTCAGTGTTAACTTCAATCCCCATACACTGCTTAGCTGTGCTTAAGCCTCCCATGAAAACCATCTACCACATAAACAACATGTTTAATACCTTCTTATGGGGTTCTTCTATGGAATTTGGTAGAAGGCATCATTGGAAAACATGGGAGGACCTTTGTTATCCAATAACATAAGGTGGCCTTGGCTTCAAAGCTATACCAGACATCATCAAAGCCCTCTCTATGAAATTGTGGTGGTTAATTTTTAACTCTAACAATTTATGTTCTTTCTTTCTTAAGTGTAGGTTCAACACTTCAATTGGTAAGGCCTCTCACACTTTCAAAAGAATCAAGATTATCCAAGACACAGCAGATTCCAACACAACTGAAGTAAATGGAGTAAAGTACTGGTCGCTTTCTTATAACGGAGATTTCAACACAAACTCAGCTTGGGATTGCATCAGAGAGTCTAAATCTTCTTCTTTCCTCTGTAAATTCTTTTGGATTAATGAAATCCCTAAAAACATTTCATGTTTCCTTTGGAAATGCTTCAATCAAAATTTTCCTCTTAAAGACCTGATCCAACTCAAAGGCAATTATATGTCCCCCTATGTAGATGCTGTTACCAAGAATTGACACCACCTAAGGAATATAGTATCATGACTTTGGCATTAAATCTATCAGGTAATGCCGTTAAGATTTTTTGCACCATTCTAGACTCGAGGATTGTCTCACGTAAGTTAAAAGAAGAATTGATAATATCCGACAACTTGGAATATAACCCATTAAAAAAACCATTCTCTAACATCTTAATCATCTCAAACACACTTGTCATATTTTGTAACTAGAAAAACCTAACAATATTTGTCCCCTCGTGTGTGGATCATAAAATATCGCATGCATCCTTTACATCCTCACAAGTTATAATGTCTCTAAATTCTTCAGCGATGACATCACAAAATATAGCATTCACACCCATAGAATTAAAAGTTGAGGCATTATTTTCAGTCGTTTTATAAGATGCATCAACTTTAGGAACACCACCTTCAATAGGAGTCCACCCGCACTTAACCGAGCTCCAAACATTCTCATTTATCGATTAAAGGAAAAATCGCATCTGCACCTTCCAATAGGGATACTTTGACCTACCAAAAAATGGGGACTAGCTAACATAACTACTCTCTTAGTTAAACTCCATTTAAACCTTAAACAATCACAAATTGGGATCTAACAACAAACTAGTGTAATTTTCTCTGATACAAATTTGATAAAGTTAATGTTCCCTAGGGATTGTAGAGAAATACCACCAATTTTTACTTTCAACAGTTTTAATAAAATTTCCATCGAATAAAACCATAAGTGTTGTGTTAAAAATTTTCACCAATTTTAGTTTTGGACTAAGAATTCATCTAGGTGAGTACAAGCAAGAATAAAATAAGAAAATCACAACATGACGATGTATGAGGAAAACCCACAATGAGAAAAACCTTGGAGGACCCAGCCATAGAAGTCCATTACAATATAGGTCTAGTTACAAGGACAAATTAGACTTACTCACAGACTCGATGCCCTCAAGCCTTGTCTTGCTTCTTAATCCCTTGTTACCTTCTTCACAGCCACTGTTGGATGGCTTCCAATACCACACAATTAGACGCATTCTCGGGTCCAGGTATCCCACCTGTCTTAGTTGTCTCATGACAAGTCCATCCATCGCTCAACATAAACGCGATCTCCACCACTCAAAACACTCACAATATGAAGATTAAATTAGTATGGTGAAACACATAATAAATCTCAAACAAACATATAGATGTAGGATTCCTTTCTCTCAAACTTGGGTGTAAAGTAGGGTTTGGGAGGCACAAGATAAATTTTGGAAAATCATTTTCGCAAAAACCCTCTTTGAAAAATGAATCCAGACCTGGGTAATTATAGAAAACACCTTTTTTGAAGAAGCATATTTAAAAAAAAAAAAAAAAACTCGATCAAACGAAAAAAATTGTTCATTCGAACGAAGTATGCATTCTCATTCGCACTAAATTTAACTCATTCAAACGAAAATAGAAAAACCATTTCAACAAATATCAAACGACCTTCTAATGAACTTTTCTCTGTGAACAATGAAACCTCATTTGAAATTCATTGGAAGCTCATGTGAACGAAAATAAAAACTCGTTAGAATGAAACAAAAAAATTATTCGAACGAACGGTGAAAACTCGTTTGAAAAAAAATATAAACTTGTTTTATGACTTAAACCAAAAAAACATTTTTTCTTTTAAAATCCATTTTTCAAAAATGCCTCATACAATTTTATAAAACAACACCGATACGTATCCATGGATCAAACATAAATATATATTCATACCTTCATTGAGATCCATCATATGATGAAGACAAAACTCTGTAAGTAACCTAATGTATCCTCGATGCCACTTTAGTTTTTGCGCATGGTTTTCAATCACACATCATAGGCTTGAAGGACACACAACTCAAGTCCTAACCTATGACTCAAACAAGTTTTGTCCAAACACGAAATTAAGCCAACACATACAAATTGACTCGATTAGGATATTTATCCTTACAACTCCTTTGCCAAGTGGCAAAGATGTTGGTTCAAAGATGTCGAACCTTTGTCCAAGGGGGAAGCTAAGACAAAAACTCCTAGGAGTATAGATGGGTTAGAACTCAAAGATGTAGGACATTTGGCTACATTTTTTGAAACTTTATGTTTCATGTTTTTATTTTTTGGTAGGCCCAATGATTCTTCTCGCGAGTTGTTATTCCTTTGGTCGTTTGACTCTCTCATGGCAGGAATGTGGCACTCAATGCTATGGCATTGGGAAACATATACACTTGGTTAGACCGATCATATGTTAAAACTAGAAGTTCCCATGGTTATTATGACGTCCAAAAATTTTCCAACTCATTTATTTTGATATTATTTCTATTTGAGAGGTTCCCTGGATTTTCTCCAGATCCGCGATCATTGCCTCAAAGTACTGATCAAATTGCCAAGTGGCGTAGGAAGGTATTAAAATATACTCTCAACTCCTTTGTATATAACATTGAGGAATTTTTCTTTTGCTCATACATGAAGAGATTGATCAGTTTCTTTTATTGGACTTTATTTCCCCCATCCCCAAGTGTTTTCTCCTCCAATAAAGGCAAAGGCTGTGCCGAGTATTCCTTAGTTTTCCACCATAACCATCAGATTCCCCATTATTCTATCAACTTTGATCGAGTTAGGCCAAGGTGTGAAAATTTACAATCCTCAATGAGCAATAAGGCATATGGGATAAGATCAGGGTGCCTACTCTCCTAGCATACCAACTTTGGTCGAGATATTATGTGAGTTTTACCGTTGATGGATTTATAATTACATTTCCAGAGTCAGGCACTTCCAAATTAATTCTCGTGATTATTTACCCACTATGAGTGAGACCTCGTTTGCTTTGTGGCAATGCCAAGTTTTAAGTATTAAAAAATATATCAAAATCTTTCGTCGAGAAACATTTATTAAAGCTATACATCAAATTTTTGGGCAAATGCACTCACGAAGAAACTTAACATCCTAGCATATTCGCGAGACCTCCACTAGATTAATTCACTCCCATTTTAGTAACTTCTCTATGCATGGAAACTGTCTTTTGTAAGCATCCTAGGGTTGATATGAAATAAGCTAAAACTAAGGCCAAAGCTAAGTCTAAGGCCAAAGTTCCCACTAAGAGGAAATATGATGTTTTCAATTTCATCCCTGCCCAAATTGGTGGGTCTTCATCTCCTATGTCCCCCTTTTAAACATGAGCAAAGAGGAAGAAAACCAAATAAATAAAAGATATGAGCATTACTATCTTAGTAGATTAAATCTCTGATATAAACACACTTGGTGTTGAAAGAACCTATCAATCTATCCTCGAGTGAGGATATGGACCTTTTGAAATAATTTTTTCTCACCCATTTGTTCCAATCACTTTTCAACTCATGGAAGTTGCATCTGCGATTTCTCACCTTATTTATAAAGATCAAGGTAATAAGGATACAAGTGCCTTGTCAATATCATGTTCATTTGGAGAGGAAGTTATTGACTATAGAAGTAGATCTTCCTATGATTATCATAGTTCGTTTTAAAATAACATGGTATCACTCACTATTCTTGAATATCATTTGACATATACTTCATTTCTTGTATCAACACAGCGTAATGTGGTAGTGGACCTTAGGATAATTCTTTGAGTGATCGAGAGGAGCAAATGATTCCTTATCCTAACACAAATAGCCCCATTGTTGCGTTGTTGCCTTATGTGAATGTTACTTATCCCGAGTCTATAATTTTTTGACAGTGCTCATTTTATTTTATTGTTACCTTTTCTTTTTATGACACTCCATAAAATTCATAAATAAATTGGTCAGGTTTATTATGAAAATCATGGTAATAAAAAATATTTGGTAACATTCTCAGCCTAACAAAATAAATTAAACTAGAGAAGTAATCTAATACGAGACAATAAGGTAAAAAATAAATTAAATCCATCTTTGATGCCATTCAATTGCTAATACAAATACATCCAACTTAGGAATAGAAATTTCGACTACACAATTTCCAATTCGGAATATAAGTAACTCATTTACATCCTCTAACTTGGTATATAACATAATAAATACAATGGCCGACTGAAACATAAACAATACAAGAGTATATGAACTATAATACTCGACTTATGCATCCTAGAAATTACGAATAGAACATTGTTAGAGATAATCCTCTAATGGTAAACAAAGTTTCATGACTACGCAACGACCTGAGAACTGTAAAGATAGATTCAATAACAATATAAGCAAAAAGTTCAAAAATAATAAGAATTTAACTAAAATTAGGCCATAATAATAATAGATCTTCTGCCCATATTAAGTGAATTTTATGTTATTTATGTTACCCAACTAAAACAACCTAACATAAACATGAAGTTTGACTCCCAATCCCATGAATCCCATATGATAAAAATATATCCCCTAAATGAGTATTCTACACTTTCATGTTCTTAACTTCATCTTTTAATATAAGAATGATTTATTATATTGATATCTCCTTCATTAAAATTATCTTCATTACTAATCGTGGTATAAAAATGGTGTTACAAACCACTAAATTAGGACATATACCTTCGATATGCTCCTTACATTATTCTCGAGTCTAGTATAAATCATAAATAGTTACAACCAACTCAAGTACCGTAAAATAGATCACATAATCAGAAGAAGGCAATCTCTATGTCTTACCCCCACATAAGCACAATCTCCAGCATGTATAAGAAAATGAGCTACGCTCGAGACCACATATAAAAGTATAAAGGCCTCTCCAAACCACCTTTGGGGATCACTCTTGCGTACTTGGCATAATTATAGGCTATTCCAATCATATAAACTAAAAAGCCTCAACAAAGAATAATCACTACGCACTTTCGTTTATCGCTCGACCTCTATACCAAGGTTCTGCGATAGAACTCCCCCGTATTATCCTCAGTCACGGGCACGAGTATGTCAATCGTAGGATCATGGTAAAAAGACCAAGGTGAATCTCGTATCATTAACAGGGTTCCAATGCAGTCAACATCGTAGGTGCCCCATCAAAATCCCTATGAGTACATCCCCTACGAGTACACACACCACCTTGGTATGATTTCACATAAAGCAAGTAAATAGGTACGACCTTATTAAATAGGTCAAAACAACCTAGTATAAATCCCTACTCAATCGGGTTACACATAAAGTCTTTTAATAATATAATTCAATACTTGTTTTACTATAAATATGGTACACTGGGAAGGCCAATAAGATTATGACACTTGTCATCAAAAAATGTTCGGCTCACTAAAATAAACCTCATTTTAGTCGGCTCAGTGATCATTATGTTAAGCTATATAGTTGCTGACGTTAATTGACACTATTAATGGACTCCGTCGGGGCACATGTATGAGTCCTGTGATGAAATATGAACAATCACACTTACACCCATACAATGTGGATTTTTCTACACGATATCCCACCTTCTTAGTATTTGACCAACTCATCATTAGCCATCGCTTGGCATGTAAAGCTGTAACTGCCTGACCTATAAAGGCACTCCGCCTGTCCGAATACATTCTCACATAATAGCCTATAAATATAATCCAATCCTATATAACTAAATGAGGACTTTGAGAGCTTGTAATCATCACTTCCATGACTATTGCCTATTGACATACATAAAATCTGCACTGCACCTGTGGATGTAGGCACCACATTGGGTTGAACCACGCTAATCATCTGTTTCCTTATCTATCTCTTATATCTCTCAAATTAAAGTCATTAATCTATTTTTTGTTATAGTTTATTATTAGTATCAATTGGCTAAGACCTGTAAAACCCATATACCAATTTTAGAGGATAACAGATTGGTGTCGTTTATGGGAATTCTAGGCTATCTATTTTTTACGCCCTCCTATCCATAAAATCTTAAGTCGTGACTATTCACGTACCATTAGTTTTTCTTGAAAATAGGAGAAGATTCGGATTTCAGTGGTGCAAATAAAATCATTCCACTTTCAACCCCTATTAGAATGGGGGACACAAGAGAAATTATGATTAGCTTAGCTAGAGGTCAAGAGGCAATATAAGAAAGTGTTAAAGAGATGATGCAGACACTCTAGGCTGGATAGGGAAGACCTTGAGGAGAATCCGCTATCCCACCAAGAGTCGAACGTCCAAGTAAAAGAATGGAAATTAGACCTCTATCTCCTTGCTAAGGATAACGATATTCATCTCGTCCTTGGGGATTTAAAAAATAAAATAGGCTAAATGGGAAATCACATGAAGAAGAAAGTTGTTCCAGATATTTTGCATCTCAAATTGACAAATCGTACTGCCCGAGAAGGGGTCAATTCAACGTTTGGAAGATCATCTGGCGGAAATCACTAAATCAAAGGATTTTTTCATAGGGGCTTTATGGAAGGATCTCCATCCACCCCATAAATCGTGGGCTATTATACACCCATAAAATGCAATCCACTAGTGATAGCTGTGAAGTATAAGGGAAAGACTAACCCATTATTTCATGTAGAACAATAGGAGACTGCCTTAGATATTCATTATATCCCAAATGAGATGCATTGTCGAGCATTCTCTAGTACAATCACAGGGTCCACGCAAACTTGTGAAATTGTCTGTCGCATGGGAAGTTGTAATGCTTCCAATAACTGGATGATCTTTTCATTTGCAATTTCATCATTGGAACCAAGCCCAGAAAGAGGGTGGATCATTTCTTGAATGTTTTGCAAAATTCTTATAAGACAACTCCAGAGTTCATCAATAGTTTCAATAATGAGAAGATGGAGGTGATCGATTATGATGATAAGATAACCATCACAACCTTAATGAGTGGTCTGTAGTTAGGAAAGTTGCATTAGACGTTAGCTAAAGAAATAACCTAAGATGATGAATGAGTTATCAGCCAAAGCCGAGAAGATTATGAATTCCAAAGAAGCTATGGTTGCCAAAAAGGCCTGTAGCTCCAAAAGCAACACCAATAAAATCTAGAAGAAAAAGAGTATAAAGACAAAAAGCCTAACAAATGAAGGACATATGACAAATATACTACTTTGATCATCATCGTCCATCATATCCTTAAGGAAATTCATGGAAGAAAATATCTGAAGTGGATTAATAAACTGAAATCCCCATCCAATAGAAGGGATAAGAGAAAATACTACGAGTTTCATAGGGATCACGACCATAATACTAATAATTTCATAGCCTTGAAGAATGAGATTAAAAATCAAATTCAGAGGTGGAAAGTATCAAATTTTGTGGACAAAGGTAGATGAACAGATCAAACGAAATAATAGAATCCTAGGAGGGAGTTAGGTCTCCATGACAAAGACTTAGCGAGAAGAAAAGATACGGAGACAATGATTATGGGGATGACCCAAATCTGCCCATGAGACCCAAAGATACTCTATAAGAGATAAAAATGATCTATTTTGGATGTAAATTCATTACAAGAACAGATGTTAGAGGATGTGATGAGATAACATAGATAAATGCTTATCTTAATGAGGCAAAGGCCTGCTCTCACATCAAATAGATCAATCCGATCGATAATGTGGGCACAAGACCTAAGAAGGTAAACAAAGATCACCTTTTGGTCGACTTCTCCAAAGATGGTTTGTTCGGTGTGTTATACCAACATGATGATTTATTAGTCATTTTTATGATGGTGCATGAGGGAAAGGTGGCGATAATTTTTATCAACAACGGTAAATTAGTTGACATCTTGTTTTATGATTGCTTCAAAAGTCGAAGGTTGAGGGAAAACGAGCTTAATGCCAACCACTTAAGGATTTTCAGGAGAAAATGTGTATCCTTTGGTCATAATTGAGTTAGAAGTTTGATCAGAGCATGGACCGCTTGTAGAATAGAAAATGTACGCTTTTTCATCCTAGATAAGAACATTTGTTTGACATACAACATCATATTTGGCATAGTAGGGTTGAAGAAGATAAAAATTGTTCCTTCTACAATGCACCAATGTCTCAATTTCCCCACCCAGTACATGGTGGTTGTGGTAAAAAGAATTCAAGTGGAAGAAAAAAAATGTTATTACACCTCAGTCGACTAGGAGTTACAGAAGAAACTGACTGCGACTTACCAGATCAAAGTGATAGCTTTGTGGGATGAGGCAGATCTAGTCAAAGGGCAGGTCGAAGAAAATATAGAATCAATTATCTTAGATGAAGAATACCCAAAGAAGATGATCTAGATTGGCTCATCACTGGATCCTACCCTTAAAAAAGAATCGATTAATTTTCTTAGGCAATGAAAGAGTGTATTTGCTTAGAGTCACAAAGACATGGCGATAATTCACCCAAATTTCTTCTCTCATGAGATAAGCATAGTCAAAGATTCCAAGATGATTAAAAATGATTTGTCTTCCGTCAAGATAAGAATAGCCGTATAAGAAGAAGTTGAGAAATAATAAAAATTGAAATTCATTAAAGACGTCAAGTATCTAGAGTGGCTCTCCAACATAGTGATGATGGTTAGGAAAAAGAATAACAAGTGGCGTATGTGTGTCGACTTCACCGACTTGAACAAATCATTACCAAAGGATCACTATCCCTTATCCTGGATTAATCAATTGGTTGATGATACTTCAGTACATCAACTGTTCAGTGTTATGAACGTGTACACATGATACAACCGGATAAAGATGAAACTCGAAGATCGATAAAAGAATTCATTTTTCACCAGTCAAGGTACCTACTGCTACAATGTTATTCCATTAGGGATTAAAAATATTAGAGTGACGTACTAAAGGTTGGTAAACAAAGTATTCAAAGAACGGATCGATGGCCATAAGGAGGAGTACGTTGATGACATGATCACCAAAAGAAAAGCAACTGCTGACCATAATAAAAATTCGGGGAAGACATTCGACTAGTTAGAAAATAGAATAAATCTTAACCCAATGAAGTGTGTCTTTGGAGTACAAGAAGGGATGATCCTAGGCATCAACGTCAATCAAAGAGTCATTGAAGACAACCTAGATAAAATTCAAGCATTGATTAACATGTAATCTCCGACAAATAAAAAAGGAAGTACATAGGTTAATAGGGCATGTGGCAGCATTAAATCGGTTCATTTTACGAGCTAGAAATAAGTGTCCGCATTTCTTTAAATTATTTAGAAAAACATTTGAATGGAATGATGAACGTGAGATAACATTCTTGGAGTTGAAGAAGTGTCTGGGATCTCAATTTCTACTTTCAAGGCCTATCATAGGAGAGAAATTTTACTTGTACTTATACGTATCCGAATTAGCGATCAGCTCGACATTATTTCAAAAAGTAAATGGGGTAAAAAACAAGCTTACTATACTTAAAATGCATACCGAGGATTGGATATCCGATATTCAAGAATGAGTAAATTGGAACTGGCACTCATTGAAGTGTCTTAAAGGATGAAGCCATACTTTGAGGCCCACATTATTATTGTCTATACCGACCTGCCCCTACGCCAAGCGATTCAAAAACCTGAGAAATCAGGAAGACATATGGCTTTGGATATAGAATTAAGAGAATATGAAATTAAATATGAACCTATAATAGCCATCAAGGTCCAATCCGTGGCAAATTTTATAGTTGAGTTCACATACAAAGACAATCCTTCCAAGTAGACTTCTACGAAATGAGCTTAGAGAAAAAATAAAAAAATATACTTCCATAGAAGAAAGTTCACCCCCAAGGTAGATCAATCATGCTTCTTCGAAAGATCTCACCAATTCAAATGGACTAGTAAAATTTTGCGAACAATAGCTTAGACTAAATTATTGACATACCGGAGTCGTCGACCATATAAGAAGGGATTTCTTGTGACTTGGAGAAAATGAAAAAATTATTCAAATATTAAAGGTTCGAACAGAGTATCTGTTATCTTACGACCAAGACTCTATAAAATTAAAACCTTAGAAGGAAAATAATTCAAGAATAAATGAAAATTTGAACACTTACTAATAGTGGCATCGACCGAGTTAAAATGAATAATTTCCCCATGCATCCTGTAAGAATCCTAGGCTGAAGATATCTCAACATCGTGGCTCAATATGCATAACTAAAAAACAACCTTTAGATTGACTTCGTCTTCGGACAAGATACGTATATGAAGTTTAATTTCATGTATGACCTCTTCTTCGGACATTCCATGAATAAGAAGTTTAACAAATTCGAGAAACCCATTGCAGTCATATGGACGATATGATCCGACCATACCTGACTAATGTAGTCATATATCCTAGTACATTTTGTCGACTCTAGTAACTAATTCTAACACATGGACATGAATAAAAGCTATATTTGCACGGCCATTAAGCTAGCACAAGAACATATCGAACTTAAGTCAGGAGAACTCAGGTTTGTAAAAAACTGGTAGCTAGTAAGGCTAATCAGGTCAACAAAAGACGACTATATGATCATAAAACTAAATAAATAGCCGACCTCTCTCGATAACAAACAACTAGTAAGTTCACATGGCATGTAGACAAGATGCTACCACGAGCCCATAAGAATATAACTTACTAAGAGATCAATGCGATCCGAACACTAATCATAGGTGGTGGCTAAAAATTTAGTCGAGCAAAATAATGGGCAAGAAAAAAAAATAGTTGAATACATGCACGAATGAACAGAATCAATGGAACCACATTCAACTTCAAACATTAAAGCAAGCATAATTGAAGGTGTTAATTACAACTCAGAATACAGAAATGAAAATATTACAAGTGTTTCTCCTCGACACATATTGAGAAGAAATTAAGATGGATAGAGTTTAGGATGCCAAAAATATTCTCATATTTAACACTTCACGCATTCAAGTCATTTGGAAAATGCTCAAAAGACCCCACACTTCTAAGAATCTACTACATGGTTCCATGCTTGAGTAATGTATTGGGGGCTTTTGTTGTACCATAAATATGTGACATTAGGAAGATTAATAAGATCTCGACACCTATCATCACAAGGTTCTCATCTCACCTAAATACACCTCATTAAGGTCAGCTTAGTAATCATTTTGTTCATCCAAATAGTTACTGACGTCAGTTGATACCGTTAATGGACTCCGTCAGGGCATGTGATGGAATATGAATAGTCACACTCACACTATACGCACGTGGATTATTCTTCACGATAGACTACCTTCTTAGTAGGTTGGAACAATCTCATCATTAGTCATCTCTTGGCATGTAAAAGGTGTAACTTCTTGACCTATAAAGTCACTCCATTTGTCCCACTAAACTTTCTCATAATAACCTACAAATATCATGCAATCCCACATAACACGGGATTCAAAAATATTCTACCTAACGGCCATAAGTAAAATCCTAGAGAGAGTGTTGAGAGCTTGTAGTCATTCCTTCCATGGATATTGCCTATTAAAATACATAAAATCTGCATTACACCTGTGGATGTAGGAACCACATTGGGCCAAACCATTTCAATCTCCCGTTTCATTCTCTATCCCTTATCTCTCTCAAATCTAAGTCATTAATATCATATTTTTTTATAGTTTATTATTGATATTAATCGGCTAAGACCCGTAAAATTCATATACCAATTTTAAACAATAACAATACCCATGATAAGTAAAGTTGATTATATACGACACTAGTCTGAAGCTCTAAGGCGCTCAAATTGTAGGCAACATCTCACGCCTAACATAAACAAGGATTCGTCTAATAATATAACTACCTTACGCAAGGGTTACAAACATACTATAATTAATGTCTACTAATAATCAAACACTACCAGCTCCCGATCTTATTTGACTCCATGCGTGGAATGTCTCACAAGAGAAATCCAAATAAGGAACCCTCTTTATACACCTCTATTTAGGTCGGAAGATTGCCAAGTTTCTATATATTTATCCTAACCATTTATTTTGGTATGCTAAGACTTAGGCTTAACCTAAGCCCCAGCCTAATGAACCTAAATTACATTTCAAATGACCTGAAATATTACCTAAGTTATATACTAACCCAATAGACTTAAATTCCATTATTCTGAGTAGAAAATGGACATTCTAAACGTTCCAAAACTCTACCCAAAATAAGATAGTAAGAAAACTAATATATATCAAGTGCGAGACTAAATAATCCAAATATCAAATATTTAATTAATTTATTTATAATGCGACACGACATTATAGGAAACTACTTAATGTTCGGTGGAACTTGATACCAATGGAATAATCCAAATAAGAAAACCCCTAACACCTAGTCCCTAAACATTCCATAGTCGTCCATAATACAATGTCACTTCCAAATTAAGTTAATGAATTTACCATGTATAAATTCTATTACCAACAATGAATAGAAAAGATAAATATAACATATATTAAATCTCATAAGTGACATCACATGTCCCAACAGGAAAATATAATCAATTTCACAATTTAATTAATGAACTGAACATACGATGTATTATATCCCCCTAATTTTTTTTTCCATCCTGAGGTGGGGGGAGAGGGCGTTCCCCTCTCTTTCTGGCATGTGCACGGGACTGCGCCCTTTCTTCGAGTGCTCGACCATCGTTAACGTGGGGTAATATCTAGAGATAGAGTCGTCAGCCTTTTTTCACAAAGCATGCAAAAGAAATGTTGTCGCCTCGAGAGAACGACATCGAGGACAATATTGATGCTTGTGAAACCAAGTAGTTCAAAAGTCTGGGGACTAAGTTACGAAATAAAAAGGTTTTAGGCATCCAACCCGCCTTTTTGGTATCTCATGAGCATGTGTTAATCTTCTACTTTTAGACTCCGTGAAATGTGTGTTTGTGTGCATAATATAAATAGATAATGGAATCATTCAACTCGTGTTATGGAAAAGGAAGGAGTGAGTTCATCCTTAGGATTGTTCCTTAAATAATAATTCAAAATTTATTATAAGTGTTTTCCAAGACATAAGTCGTTATGGAAGAACAAATGTATATATCGCACAAGACACAAGCTTGCAAGAATATGGTATCCATTAATATTATATATAAAATAAAAGAAATATAACAAATGATCATAAGGGAGGACTCGAATCTCGAGATTTATCCAAGAGGCCTATGTAGCCTAAGGGGCATCAAAGTCCACGTAGTTAAAAGATAACATAAGGTGGGGTTTAAACCATAAATCCAAACGGGTGATTTTTCTTATTTGTGTGTGTAGAGATAAACACTCTTCAAGTGTGAGAATGTGTAGTGTGAATCCCTCTTTTGGAATTTATAGGTAAACCCGTTTTTCTTATTTTTGGTTTTTTTAAGAAAATAAAGTGTGTGCAAATACTAATAATAAAAATTTGAGGTTAAGGTATGTGATGTAATAAAATAAAGTGCTAAAGTATAAATAAAGAAGCTAATGCCAAAATAAGAAAATTTAGAGACAATGATGGAGAATTACTCTAATGTAGATACGCTGAACTTGCAATGAGGTGAAGGTGGTACGAGGAGAAAGTGTGGGGGAATTTACTAAATGAAGTGTGAAAAGAATTGAAGGAAAGTGGGAAATGGGATTTTTTGGATAGGAACACCTCTGAATTCGAGATAATGTTCTTTGAATTGCTGAGAGGGATGTTCAGGGGTTGCTTCAGGTGTTCTTTTCAAAGTAGATAATGGAATATATTTATAGCTCCAAGGGGGTGCCGATCGGTAGCATCCTGAACCTGATTATCGACATAGCCCCTCAGACACACTACCGGTAGGTATGGTTTTGAGGGTTCCATTCGATAGTCTGGGAAAATTTTATCGAAGAAGTAGTTTTAAAATGCAAACTGTAAGTCATAATTGTACATGGGGTGGACCATTGGAAAGGGTATTCATAGGCCTTGAAGAACCCATTGAGCCACTCTCAGGTTCGTGAGTTTACGGAGGTCAAACTGGCCCAAAAGTTCTCATTAGTCATTGGACATAATTTTTTTGAAGGATAACAGATCATTTGTCCGAACTCTAAGGCCTATTCAAGCACGGTATGGAAATTTGGAAATGGTATTCAGTGCCCTTCGAGGTTTCATTTATCTTCGTTCGGTTCATAGAGTTAATCAAGGTCAAATAGGGATTGAAAGCGCTCGATGACCCTTCGAAGTAGAATGAATCATTTGTCCATACTGTAAGGATGATCCACGCACGTGGTGAATCATTAACAATGGGTTCAGATCACTTTGAATATTCATTGAGCTTTTCTCAAGCTGGATACTTGACCGGAGTCAAATGGGGCTCGGGAGCGCTCAGTGGACTTCGGATCAGTTTTGGGGGTAAAAAGAATCTCCGTAAGGCCAATTCACACACAGGGTGGACCATTGGAAAGGGAATTCATATCCCTTCAGAGATTCATTTAGCTTCTACTTAAATGAGAAGGTTGATCGATGTCAAATAGAGCCCAAGAGCGCCTGGTGGCCTCCAAAATAGTTTTCAATGGTAAAATGGATCGTTCGTCGAAACCATAAGGCTGATTTGTGCATGGGACAAACCATTAAAAATGGGATTAAGATCTTTTAATTCATTGAGCTTCCACTCAGATGAGGAAGTTGACCAGAGTCAAACGGGACCCATGAGTGTCCGACGGCCTCTAGATCGGTATTAGGAGTATGACATAGGGTTTGTGGTGAACAAGTGAGTTATAGGGACCTAAGGATGTGCTTGGGGGGTCTTATGATTGGTGTTTACAAAAGTAATTTCTTCCTCAAAATTCAAATATTTATACTCCTACTCAGAAGTCTTAGATTATCTCTCCCGTAGTATCATCACTCTAGTATCAAGGAATCTAGTCATTCTTCGACCGCATACCAACTAAGGTCTGTCATCATCAATTGCTTTCAGTTATAACTCAAACCAAACTAGTGTAACCGTTGAAATACCAACTTGTACATCATGAAATCCTTTTGTTATATACCCATAGAAGACACCATGTATCTATTGACAAATATTGAGTAAGGTGAAATAACTCTGACCTCACCCCATCCACGATTCATAAAAAAAACTATATATCGATATGCCAACGTCCCTATGGAACTTGGACTTATTAATTCCCATCCTTGGGAGATATTCAAAAGCACTTGACCTACCTAGTGGGACCTGAACCCACACTTATTATTGATTTGAAATTTCCTTTCCCTACTTCGATAATATTCATATTCTCTTTAATGAACACTACTGGTTAACTCTTAGCTCCAATCAACTTGGTCAATCTAACTTAAATGTCCCCAAATGGGTCCATGTTCTCTTTGGAACCCTGAATCATATAAAAAATTAATGGGTTTACTCTCCCACTTTTACACTGGGATTTCTAACACTAAATGTTTTTTAATGTCTCGGTGTTTAACCTTCTCTACTGGAAAAAGAACCTTTTAGACACAAAATATGTCAATAACTTCTTCACCGTACCCATAATACAGACTCCCCAAATTAATATACATCTAATAGCTTATGGAATGTAAAGTGAACCACGAAAAACAAGCCTCGACCACCATTACCTCCCATAGCTTGGGGCCCTTTGGCATAATTAACCTCCCTTAAAAATGTAACACTCTCCTTCCATTGAACAAAGAAAGGGAACTCCTCCCAATTATGGTTGGCATGCCATCTCTTAGTAAATATTCAACGCTTGGGCCTGAAACATCTACTATGTAAATTTGGGTGTAATGGCCACCACTTCTACACCAATCCCGCTTTTATATGATGTCGTCTCCAATCATAATACTGACCCACCATCGAGTTAAAATACATAACGCATGTTCCATATTGCATCAGAAACTGCCATCGGGATATTCTCCTCCTGATTATACCACTAGTGATAACACGATCGCATTCTAATGGGAAGAAGAAATTGCCCTCCTCATTTGTTATTACAGGTCTTTGAAATGCAATAATGAATAAGTGTTCTATATCGTGACCTTGTCTAGCTCCAAGTGGTCCACTCATTAACTTAGCAAACTGTCCATCTTTTGGGGCTTCCTCGCGGTGACATCTTCATGGAAAAAACTATTGGTTCAAAATTTTGTGTTCGTGCTCCCATGACACTCTATATCCCTAATAGGGTCAACCTAATAAGATTCCTTCACAATGGGACTAATATTACTGCCAACTTTAAGGATATAACTAATCTCTTACGTAGGTGATAGCATAGTACCTATCCAAATAAAACAGAAAAAATCTCAGACTATTGCTAATATGTCTATAAAACAATAATGCTTTCCTTTAGCTTCTTTTTCAACTGCTTATAAATTTCTTTCCCCCTTTCAACTTGTCATTTCTCTTAATTGTAGATTTCATCACCAATAGTGTTAGAGGAAACTACCACTAAGCGAGTTGCCTCTAAGCTATCTCCCTCTTCAACCCTAGTTAACACTGGCAGGGCCTTAATAGTTATGTCCATAGTCAATGAGCAAGTATTGGTAAATATTTTTGGGCCTTCAATCTTGTAAGGTGGGGTTGTTGGGGGGTTTGAGGAGGTTAAAGCTGAGTGAAATCCTGCAGCTGGGCCAACTACTGAGAAACTAGTGTCTGAAGCATCCCCACAAGCTGAGGTATATTATGCTTCAATTTCTTTTGTTTTAAAATTCTCTCGCCAAAAAGAAAGAAAAATCCAAACCTAGTCCACCTCATGGTCTAGCATGTGAATTTGGGCAACCACTTGGGTCCAAATTATCATGGTTTCTTTAAATAATGACTAGCCAAGTGTACTTGTCCGAGCAACCATTTGGGACTTATCATAGTACGCTTAGATTTGGCACCAATCGTGAAGTACAAATTGGATTTTTATTTTGGCTAAGTGTACTTGTTCGAACAACCATTTAGTGCTTATCATGGTACACTTGGACATGGCACCAATCGTAAATTATGGGATTCAAATTGTCTAAGTGTACTTGTTCGGGAAACCATTTGGTGCTTATCATAGTACACTTGGATTTGGAACATATCGCAAATTATGGGATTGGAATTTTATATTGGCTAAGTGTATTTATCCAAGCAACCATTTCATTATTATCATAGTAAAGTTGGACGTAACCACCATTTTGATCAGAAAATTAGTCCACTTACTGCGTCTACCCCTTGTCTTTTAGCTTCAGGTTATGCTTGATCGAGTTATCCTAACAGCTATAGAGGAGCCTATTATTTCTATTGTTTAGCTTTCTTCGCCTACAAACGATTTGCCCTGTGAGGCTATCTTGGAGGAAGTGATTGTTATCATTACTGCTAATATTAATGATTTTTCTAGGCAACCAAACGTGCAAACTGTTGGCCAAAACATTGAGGTGCAGTCTCGTATAGCCATCTCCCATCAGGAAGAAGAATATAGGTCTTTCAAACACCAATGATTTTCCATCTTCCAGTGGAAATTATTATACTCTTCATCCTCCTTAAGAATCTCCTCTTAACTTAGTGAGGAAAATTTTAAGGGCTTTTCCCGACATCGTTTCCACTCTTTAACGTGAATAAAGAGATTGCTCTAGCTCCATCCTTCCACTTTCAGTCCTCATTGAATTTAATCCATACCAATTATAATGGATTGTATATTTCTCAATTTGCCACCATGCCGATTCAAATCCTAAATAATTCTCTGCAGTCACTTAACTCCTCAAAAATCAAAGAGCTACTTCGAAAAATTCAAGTGTTGACTAATGATGGCTTTACCCTCACATGGTTGGACGAAAATTTGAAGTCTTTCAAGAAAGTCGACCTCCCATCATTTTATCAAAATTCTAGGCTAGCAAGAGGGCCCTGGTCATGGTAGCCGAAAAGATAAATGCCTTTACCTTGAGATAATTAAAGCTAAAAAGAAGGTGGTGGATGTGCTGGAAACCTTGCCCTAAGATGACACAGAGTTAGATAAGTTGCAGTAGGATATATAATATTAAGAGAAGGAAATGATTGAACACACACTAATGAGTAAACCGAGCTATCATCAAAACTACCAGGCCTCCACCAGAGATTGCTTGATTTTATTAACTTGTGGTTTGTCATAAATGACCCAAATAACAATTAGGGGTCCTAGTTTTGTATATTCAGGTAGTATTTTTTTATTTTTGGGAAACTTTAATGTTGAATGAAACATTAGTTTGACTGTTTAGTACACCATCATCCATAATCTTCACCTTGCTATTTTTTTTATTTATATTCGTACATGGAATAACTTCATTTGAACACTAAGTAACCTCATTATTTTTTCCGTAACAATTCCATAAGAAGGTTGTACAATAACATTAACCATCACAAAGATAAAATATACTTAATAATGTTATATGCTAATTTTCTAAATGTGGTAGATCTTAAGCCACTTGTTGTTAAGATTTAAGGTCACGTCATCATTAACTTTGGATATCTCACAGTAACCCGAATCATGAGCTTGGCACACTATGTAAGGTCCTCCTTATTAGATTCGAATTTTAGGAGCTAAAGACCTCTAATGTTCCTTGTGCAAGCCTTTAACACCAGATTCCCTTCTTTGAACTTTCCCGACTTCACCCTTTAGCCCTACGATCTTGAGAGTTAATTTTTATACATTTGGAAATGCCTCATCGCATTGTCTCTATGCTCATTCAATGCTTTTAATTGCACATGGTTGCTCTGAGGAAGCATCGTTCTCCGCAAGTTGTATCGGAGAAAAGTTACCTCCAATTTAACTGGCAAGATTGCCTTAACACTAAACACTGAGGAGAAAGGGGTGTACCGAGTTGTCTTCCTTTTGGTTGTTCCATAAGCTCATAAAACCTTTAGTATCTTGTCATCCCATGTCTATAGAAAATGTTCTAATAATTTTGCTAAGATATTCACCAAAGTCTTAATAGTAGCTTCATCTTCCCCATCATTAAACTTTGGGTAAGACAGATTAGACTTGTAGTTAATAACGGAATACTTATATATGAGCGATCCTACTTCACTATTCATAAAGGGGGTTCCATTTTGAGATAGGAGCACCTTTGAGATGCCAAATAGGTAGATAATATATTCTTTCATGAATCGCGTAACCACGCTTACTATAAATCCTTTTAAAGGTATTCCTTCTTCCCACTTAGTAAAGAACTGAGTGGCAAACAATATCTAGAATTTTCCCCTAGAAGATGGATTGATGACCCCCGTAAGGTCAAATGCCCAAGTGTGGAAATAAAATGAGGTAGAGAGTGAATGTAGGTCCACCAAAGGAGTATGGATCATATTTTCATTTTCCAACAAACTCAGCAGAATCTTCCTCCGTATTTATCCAATAATACCCTCGATCATTAATTGCTCATAAAACTTTGCTCCCCCTTTGTGACCCAACTCATGAGCTTGCTTCAAAATCTCTTCATCTTCCTCTAATTGGATGCACCTGAGGGGATTATTAAAGTAACCCTCCAAAATAACTGGTTATCTTTAATATAGTACCTTAAGATCCTTCATTTCAGCTTAGTGGCATCATCTTTGTCTAGTGGAGTCATCCATTCTAACAACTTATCAATATTAGGGTGTCTCCTATCAGTTGACTTCTTCTAAATAAATTTACAATCCAACGGTTTGTAATAAAGCTGACATTTATCGCAACCCCTTTAAACTATCGTAGCGTCTTACATCATTGTGGGCCAAAAGTAGCCCGCCCTTTGGATTCTTCGGTATGGTGGGATTTCAGCGATTTCACAGCTATCTAGGTAGGTTTATTTTAACCTCTTCCCAGATTCCTCTGAACTGATACACCTTAACAACTAGACTCTTATATTTTTTTAATATAAGTTCTCAGCCATAATGAAGTATTGATCCAATTATACAAAACTCAATGGTCGTTCTCCTATATCAAGTTGTTTCCTTACTTAACCTCTCCAATCATCGCTATTACTAGCACGTAACATTTTTGTTATGACAGATTGAGATATGCTTTTGTTAATTCAAATAACCGTCGAATCACGCTAGATGTCTATCTTCTAGGCAATTTCCGCATAAGCATCATCATATATGTTATCCATCCTATGGTGACATTTTATTATCACGTCGTGGATTTGTCCAAGTAATCTTTGAATGATCGTTCAGTATGGATCCAAACTCATATACTTTAGTGCGTATTCCCCATTTACTTGCTTCACCACTAGGTTAGAATCACCCTTAATGGTGAGTAGCTAGATACCCTTTCGTATATCTCCTAATAGACCAAGCACTAGTTCTTCCCACTCAACTTAATTATTAATAAAAACAAAGTCTAACTTGAAGGAAAAGCAAACCTCATCGTTTCCTTTTCTCATAATAACGCTCTCGCCTCATTTTCCTTGGGCCGATGAACCTCAAATTCCAGGCTCCATTCTCCTAAGCTACTTTCCAAGTAATTGACCTACAGATCATTGCCTATAAGTTCTTCGTGTCGTGGTTCAAATACACTAGAGGGAAATATTTCCAATAAGTTCGTGTAGGCTTGAATGTTAGTGGATCGAGGGGCCACGCATTTAAGGTTATACTCTGAGATTATAAGGAACCATCTAGCTGCCCTGCTTATTTTTACAATTCAAGCTAGAAAAAATTTAATAGGATGACATTGTGTTATAATATAAATTCTAAATGATATCATATAGTGCCTAAGTTTTTGAGCAATAAAGATTGCTAAACATTTCCTTTTAATACTAGTGCATCTGGCCTCAGGCAGATGAATAGTATGGCTTAAAAATTCCTCCGACCTCTTATTCTAGCAACGCACAAACAGATCTAGCTGTGGAGGTGTGATAAGGTTGTAAAGGTATACCTTCCTTAGAAGGAATCATGGTTTGTGGTGATGTAAAGGGCTACTTTAGTTTATCCAAATCATCATGGTGTGGTTTTTCCTAAACAAACTTAGCTCTCTTGCGCATTCGCTCCATCAGAGGATGAGTGATCTCAGCAAGCCCAGACCTAAATCTTCTCATAGAAGAAACTTTACCCAAGAAACTCATCATCTCCTTTGCATTTTTTGGACATGGCATGTTAAGAATGCCCTTTGCTTATCTAGGTCCATCTGAATGACTTGCCTATTCACCACAAGCCCCAGGAATTTTCCACTGGTTACCCTAAAAACAAATTTGAGAGAATTCATTTTTAGCTTGTACTTCCTGTACCTCGTCAATACCCTCCTCAAGTTTACTAAGTGAGTTGTCTCCTTATTGAATTTTATAACCAGATCATCCACAAATAACTCAACAATATCATTAAAAATATTTTGGAATATTGCTATCACAGTCCTTTGATAAGTAGCACCTACATTCATTATTCCAAAAGGCATAATTGTCTACATAAAGTTACCTAGTGGAGTACTAAAAGTAGTCTTTTTCGTATTGTCTATATCCATCTCGATCGGGTTATAACCCACGTAGCCATACATAAAACTGTACATCTCATGACCAGCAGTTGAATCTATCAAGATGTCTATGGTTGGCACTGGGAACTCGTCTTTTGGCCAAGCCCGATTCAAGTCCTTGAAATCCACACAAATCCTGATTTGGTCCTTATCCTTCTTCCCCACAGGAAAGATGCTAGATAACCAAATAGGATGTTTTATTGGGAAAATGAAGGCTACTATGAGAAACCTCTAGACTTGTTATTTGATCTTCGGGTCAAGCTCTGCTTTGTACGTTAAGGTGGCCTATTTGACTAGGATGGTTAATGGAATCATTTTGAACTTGAGATAACTCACCTCCTTGTCAATACGAGTCATATCAGTGTACTTCCACAAAAATTCATCTTTGAATTCCTGGATCAACTCGATCAAAGACCATTTTTCTTTCGTATTCAAATATTTTGAGACAAAGATTGGCTTGGGACCATCACTTTCTTTATTAAGGTCAACCCGTTCCATCTCTTGAACCTTGGGCCTTGGTTTATCACACATACATTCTAGCTTATCCTACAAGTCTTCTACAAACTCTTGAACATTAATGATATTAATTACAATTCAGTGCCTTGGTTATCCACAAATAAAATTCATAAATCGAGCCAGCCTCATATTCCAAACCTTCGGATGCCCATATAACTTATAAATGATTTTGATATTTCAGAACACGACCCTCTTGCACTGCCTGGGGGATTCTTTCACATATGGTATCTTCTTATAATTTTCTTCAATCTCTCTAGTAGAGAACCGATTCAACACACTCTGTTGCCAGACTTGGTGCTTAATTGGGTTAATCCATTGCATCGTTCTATCCTACAATTTCCTAGATAGGCTAGATGGTCTCACCTCTTCTCGATTCACTTCACGCTCTTTCATATTGTCAATCTGATTAACCCTTGCACGTATATTTTCTCTAGTGCTTGGAACTCTAGTGCCACCAATGTATCTCGTGATAACTAAAGCCTCCTCGACTAGCTCGATATAAAAAGAAGGATCAACTAAATGCGCACGCATAAATGATTCCTTTAGCACTCGAATCACCACCTCCTTCTACATGATGTCCACACTAGCACACTGATGGTAACTTAAAGTTACCAACCCCTGTTTGTGCATCCGTACCTACCCTGCCAATAGTTGGTACGATGGTTCAAATTCTATTATATGGAATTTAATGTGGAAAGTGATGCTCCCCACACTGACATAGCCAATGGACTTGGATGATTGACTATCACCTCGATATAGCCAACAGATTCTTAACAATACTTATTTTAGGTATGTTGCAGGCATATAAAGATCCGATGGGCACAATATTGATGGAAGCTACCCCATCTAGTAGATCTTGATTGAAACTACACTCGTTCAAACGCGTCTTTACATAAAGTGGCATGTTGTGAGGATACCTAATCGAACGATCGGCCTAAGAGAAGGTGACCTCTAAGAGGAAAATATTTACTAGCTTCACCATAGGCTCTTTACAATCCAAATTTGGAGCCATAATCTTCTTTACACACTCCAGAATTACCTGAGTGACCTCCCATCTAGAAAAGTTTTGGAAGCCCCACTTGGTCAAATAACAAACTATTGGCGATCATGATACTACGGCAAATTCTAACCAGAGGTTAGCATGATCCTCCTCCATATCGTAGACTTCCTCAACGTACCTGTATTTTTATTCATCATAGATCCCAGTAAGAAAACTTCCAGCTTCTTCCCCAAATCATCAATCGGGCATAAGGCATCATTTATAGTCAGGTGGTCCATTTCGAGCACACATTCCTCTAAGGATTCCTCAAAGGGTTCCTTGAGGAAACTTTGTTCCCTAAAAATGTATTCTACTTCTTCGTCATAAGAACTAGCCATGTTAGCCCCTTGAGTTGGTAAAGGTTTTCATTCACATTTGTCTGGGGCAACAAAATGTCCTTTTCTCAAGGTGTGCACAGATAACTCACCTAAAGGCAAAGAACTTATTGTTTGGATCGCCCACCTTGTTGTGGAGGTGACAAAACCTTGGGTTATTCCTCTTCTCTCGCATCATAAGTTCTATCGTGTTGAACTTCACGGGTTTATAGATTTTATCGCTAACCATGTGCTCATAAATATTTAGAGCTTATTTGAGCATGCAAGGAATCTCAAGTGGGACATCTCTTGTATAAAACTTCATCTTGTTTCCTCGTACTCCAATGTTATTTCCACCTCCTTGTCCTCTATCTCTATCATCAGTGTAGTTTACTTGCAGGGGCATCCCTCTTCCTGAAGCAGTTGGTGGTCTAATGATCAAATTAGACAATAAAGTGGGTGGTAATGGCTTCACTGCCAGGGCAATATTCTTAGCGGATTTTAAGAATGCAATAAACTTACATTCAATATTCTCATTGATCAGGTGGAAAATATATTAAGGAAGTAAACCTTCCACTTAGAATTTAAAGAGTTTGCCCTCTCTCGTTTCCTCTCTAACATTAAGTTACCATTCACAGAACCTCTGGATATATGTATCCACATTCTCCCCAGGATTTTATTTCTCTTGCGTAAGATATGTGAGAGTAAATTCATCCCCTGCTAGGAAGAATTTCTGGAAAAATTAGACGTGGAGATATTCCCACGATGCCACGCTACCAGGTATAAGGTGAGAGTACCAAGTGTATGCCTTCTCAGTCAAGGGCTTGTAAAGATCTCTCAACCTCAGTTTTTTGTCATTAAAATGTGTCCTAAGGATTTCAACAAACGTTTTCAAGTGCTCCTTTATATTCCCCCCTTTCTAGTATACTTCTCAAATATAAGGGAAACATACCCTTTCGGGTATGGCTGTTGTTGTACTCCTCTAGGTAAGGGGTAAAAAAATCACCGTATATTGAGGAATTCTCTTCCCAACCTTATAGGTTGCCATCATCCTCAAGAGTTCTCTTTTCATTTCCACCACACCGGATTGAAGAGGGGTGGTTAGAATATGCACCACCATAGGTGAAACAATCCTTGGTCGGGTGATAAAAACCACGTTTTCTATGTTGAAATAAGGAATTATCATGAGTAACCCCACCGATGAGGTGACATTATTAGTGGTGTTTGATTGAGAAATAACACCCCATATACAAAAGGAACCAACAACATCACCGGTGGTGTCACAAAGGAATTTGATCCCCCAAGAAAACCCAGTACTGCCTGAGCACCTGGGGTTTTAATAAACTCTGGAAATAAACTGATTACCTCAACCATTTGTGATGGACCAATAGCTTCACTGGCTACCATCTCGATAATTGGAAATCCTATCTCTGTTGGCACCTTCATATGGGCCTTCCGCAAAATGGTCAAATCTCCTTCTTCCTCATAATGTATGGCGTCAAAGTAAATATTCTTTGTTATGTTACCATTAGCCATTCTTCAGAGAGCATACCGCCCCAATCGAGTCACCACATGTAAGATGTGGGTTCGTACTATTAGTATTCAGTGAGGCATAGCCCACTTTAGAATTATGATTAGTGCACAAAGAACAATAGAATAAATAAATAACTCCAACACTTGCAATAAATGATTTCAATATCATAAAATGTATTTAATGGGTATTTAAAACATAAATACTTTTACAACTTAATAAATTAAGTGAAACTCAACAACTAACTTGGTTGGATGGAGAAAGAACAAGCTTTTTAGAAAAATAAAGTAAAGGTAAAATAAGTGCAATGATTAGATATAAATATTGCCCAATATTCAAGAACAAAGGGATAAACTTGATGATAATGACTTATAAGAAGCTCTCCTGTATGAGGAAATTAGATATAAAAAATCCAGTCCTTTAATGAATGGTTAATGAAAGTATTTAGAGGAATGTAAGGTCATTCGAGTGACCTTGCTCCACATTAAATGCTCTAAGCAGTCATTAAATGTTAAGAGTCTTGTGCATTTAATGTGAAATAAAGTTTATTATATGCATGTGATATTGTATTTGGGTGTGAACACTATTTAGGCCATTAGAATGTCTTTCTCAGTGATTGTAATGTGACAAGTTGGCATAAAGGTTTACTTTATGGAGGTTGATAGGATATTCCTACAAATGGGATAATGGTCCAAGGAATTAACCTAATCAAATACCATTTTTCTTGAGCTCCTAAAGTGTTAGAAATCATGACATCATAAAGATATTAAACAGTGGCAACAAGATATGATGTCTTGTCAACCAAATGATGTTTTTATAGATAAGGTTCCTCAAATGACTTTACATTGTATGTGTTTATTGGATGAGATTACATTATGAAAGGGTCCTCAAACGAGTTATTTTGACAATGTCCCTAGAGTGAGGGCCCTCAAAGAAAAGGTGATTCAAAAATATAAACTTGACCTTATTATAGAGGTTTTGCCCTGATATACAAAAGGGGTTTGGATTATTTCCCAACGTGGCCTTACTCTCAATACTCCAAACCAAATCCCTGTGAGATTCCCTAAATGAGGTAACTCGATAGAGCATGAGAGCTCTCCCATGTCTTCCCAGACATGGTCCTTCCCAGATACCAAGTAACCTCAATACTATTATAAATAGGTTCTAAACATGTGAGTAATGGGAACAAATAGGCCAAGTACATATTCCAAGTATAACCACTTGAAATCTTTTCTAACCAACATGATTATTGTGGGAATGCCTTTGAGTAACCTTTATCGCCATGTAGTGACTTGGTATTTATCTTTATGTTTGATCACGCCCTAATCCACCTTGGTACAACTAATTAATGTTAGATCAACCATTAACTTTAACCTCCCTCTATAGTGATCACCCTGTTTCTTTCTTTTTAGGTTCCTGTTACTTTGAGTTCAAGTTCCCCTACACTTGTGGAGCTTCAGTACTTAACTTTTGTACCTTTTTATTTTTTTAGTTATTCTTTACAATTATTAATCATCCGTTCGATCATATTTATTTGTTTTTAATATATTGTAACGAGTGACTTGTAGCTTTGAAGCCTCAACTACTTAACTTTCATACCTCTTTTTATTATTTTGTTGATACTTTGTAAACATTACTCGTCCGCTAAACCTTTTTCCTTCTTCTCAGGATGGCACTGGTCCTATACCTTTGGAGTCACATATAATTCACTTTTATATATTTTTTTCTTTTTTGCATACTTTGCAAATATTACTCATTCGTTTAACCTATTTTTTTTACTTCTTGGTGAACATCACGAGTGCCCTAATACCTTTGGAGCCTTTTATACTTAACTTTTGTACCTTTTATTTTTTTGCACGTACTTTACAAATATTACTCCCCCGTTTAACCTATTTTTTGTTTCAACGCCAACATTACGAATCACTCCATACCTCTGGAGCCTCGAGTACTTAACTTTGGTACATTTTCATTTTCTCTTCTTTTGAATATATTTTTTCAGATGAAGATTTTTCAATGTGTATATTCATTTTTCTTTTCTTTATTGATTTATGAGATCTAGTCGGGAGTTGACCATTTGCCTATCTCTTTTTTGTATATTTCTCTTAAGCATCAAGTGGGCTGTTCACTTTTCTTGGTTATACTTTATCATGTGATTAGTTTATATATTATTTTAGCTTATTTTTTATTCCGTGTAGGATAGGGAACAATGCAGTCTCTTAAACAGTATGCTTATTCCCATAGGCTTGCGAGTAAGTTTCATTTCTTTAAACGACCAATGCTTTCCATACTTTGTATACTTACTGTTCTCTATTTTTAGTAAGATGAAGAGATATAAGAGGTAGAAGGCAATGAATATGAGAACGAATTTGAGGCCACCCACTCTAAAAGGGTGGGAACGAATAAGGTAATGGATCATCTAATGTTAGTTTTGACGGGAGGTCAATGGACACATGTTTTAACATGGTGAAAATGGATTCTTCAAACACGTATACGAAGAAATTATAGTATTTTCACATTGGGCATAAGATTCCAGAGGAGTATAAAGACATACTTAATTTAATATACAAGCATCGTCCAAACCTTTTACGAGCAGTCCCATTAACAATATTGAAGGCATCACTATCACCAATTTATGAACTCTTGCCAATCAAATTTGTAAATTCAATGATACCTCTCTGAGAAACATTACCTCAGTTGAGGCGCGTCACTTTCTTGCTTCTATGAAAGATTTGGAGGATTGTTACCAATTCCAATTAGATTTTTGGATGCTTCCATTCATAACTTTATTCATGATTCATTAAAGAGGTTAATAAAAACCAATCCTCTAAAAATGCTAAAGTCGAGGAATATTGTCAATGAGCAAACATACTAAGGGCACAAATAAATCCCTTGAAATTGACTTGATTAAATGCTTAATTAGCGAGGAAGAAGGTGTTTCTCGAGTTGATAAATCCAGAGAAGAAGTGAAGATGGATACGTGTACTCTCTGGGAATTTTCTTAGAGAGAGAACCTTCCTTTTATTGTAACGGGTGATTAGATTTTATGGTTGTTGCCCTCCTATCATGTTCGGAGCATGCGCCCTTCCTAGGGGCGCTTCGGTCGTGATCAATTGGGCTGATGTTAGAGATATATTTGTCATTTAATTTAGCACGAAATAGGAAAAATAAATGTTATCGCCTCAAGATAACGACATCAAAGACATATTGATACTTGCAAAAGTAATTTGTAAAAGGATTCGGGGGCTAAGTTATGAAATGGGAAGATGTTAGGAAGCCATCCCACCCTTTCGGTCTCTCATGGTCATGTGTTATTCTTCTCCTTAATAACTTTGCAAAGTGTGTGCGTGTATATATAAATGGAGAATAGAATTACTCAAATCGCGTCATGGATAAAGGCAGAGTGAGGTCATTCTTAGGAGTGTTCCCAAAATAGTAATTAAGAATATAATGTGTGCGTTTGTCTAGTCACCGATCGTTTATAGAAAGATGATGGTATAGGTTGGACAAAACACAAGCATGGATCACAAATATAATATATGGAAATAATATGTGAACAAAAATAGGAAAAGAGGACTTGAATCTCGAATTTTACCCGAGATGCCTACATACCCCCAAAACACATCAAAGTTCACTTAGTTCACGTGGAACATGGGGTGGGATTTATCCCATATATCCAATCGTGGACTTTATTATTTATATATATATATATATATATGTGTGTGTGTGTGTGTGTGTGTGTGTGTGGAAAAAGGATATTTTAGTGTGAGAAAATGTAGTGAGAAATCTCCGTTTGGAATTTACAAGAAAACACACTTTTTTTGTTTTTGTTTTTTTAATAGGAAATATAGTATATGCAATACTAATGATAAAAAATTTGGAAATTAATATGTGTGATCTAATAAATATAGAATGCTAAAGTAACACGTAAATAACTAATGCAACAATAAGAGAATTTAAAGAGAGACTAAAAGGTTTGAACCTTCTTCGAAAGATTTAAGGTTGATCTTGATTGTTGAAGGCATGATTTTGGAAGTGGATGAAGGTGATAGGAGGAGAGGGAACGAAATATTCCAAATTGGGTAAGGAAAGGATGGCAATAGAATGTGGGAGAGAGGTTTCAATATGCAAATCATGCTAAGTTTGAGAGAATGTTGTTGGGATCACTAAGAGGGACGTTTTTGAGGTGCCTTTCGAAGTGAGATCATGCTCCATTTATATAGGATAAGGGGGTGCTGATAGAAATCATCCTTGTCCTACCTACCGGCAAGCAACCCTAGACCTATTATCGATAGGCAGGGAAATGGGTTTGCCTTCGATAGTATCATGTAGATTTTCTAAAAAAAATTCATCAAATGCAATTCGTATGTCACAATTGTTGATAGGACAATCGTCAGAAAGTGTTTTTTGAGACCTTTAAGAATCCATTGTTCCTCTCCCGGGTTGGGGAATTTACTATGGTCAAACATGGCTCGAAAGCGCCCAACGATCTTTCAGATAAGAGGAAAATGGATCATTCGTCTGAACCGTAAGGTCAATTCACCCACGAGATAGACCGTTAGAAAATTTATATCGGGGTATTATATGTTTCAAAAATCTTCTCTTGGTTTTGAGAGTTGACCTCGATCAAATAGGGCCCAAAAGCACCCGATGACCTTTCGGAGTAAAATGGGTCGTTAATTCGTACAGTAAAATTGATTCGCACATGGGGTAGATTGTTGAAAAAGGTATTCAGTGCCCTTTGAAAATTCATTCAGTCTCGTTCAAGATGAATAGTTGATGAGTGTCAAACAGAGCCAGGGAGTGCCCGGTGGTCTCCATATCAGTTTTCGATAAAAAAATGGTTCGTTCGTTCAAACAGTAAGGATGATTTATGAATGGGGCAGACCATTAAAAAGGTAATTCAAGGCCTTTTGAGGATTCATTGAGATTATTCTCTGGAGAGGAAGTTGATTGGTGACAAAATTGGGTCCAAGAGCACCCTGTGCCCTCTAGATCATTTTTTAACAGTAAAATAGATTGCTTATTCAAATCGTAAGGCCAATTTGTGCATGGAGAGAACCATCGAAAAGGATATTTATATCCCTTCAAAGATTCACTCAGTTTGTACTTAGGTGAGAGAGTCAACCGATAGTCAAACGGCGCTCGAGAGCGCTTGATGGCCTTTAGATAGATACTCAGAGTATGAACTAGGATTTATTATGAATGGGGAAGTTCTAGGGACCTAAGAGAGGCTGGGTGGCTATAATGGGGTGTCTACAGATACCTCGATGGGTGAGATTCGAATAAGTGAAGGCTGTATAATAGATAGTACATTAATTTTTGGGAAAGAAGTCAATTCTATGAACCATGGGAATGAGGATGGTCGGTTAAGAAGGTTGAGATCGGTTCTAAGGACCTAAAGTAGTTTTGGGAATTATTGATTTTGTGGGTTGAGGTCTATTCAATGGACCTAAGGTTATAGAGATTGATTCTTCTAGTTGAGGTCAATTCTGAGGACCTAAAGTTGTAAAGATCGATTATACGGGTCGAGGTCAATTCTGAGGACCTAAAGTTGTAGAGATCGATTTTTCTAGTCAAGGTCAAATATAAGGAACTAAAATTATAGGGGCCTATTCTATGTGTCGAGGTCAATTACGAGGACCTGAAGTTACGGAGATCGATTTTGAGGGTTGAGGTCAATTATGAGGACCGAACATTATGAAGATCGAATCTGAGGGTCGAGGTCAATTATTAGGACCTAAAGTTATAAAGATCGATTATATGGGTCGAGGTCAATTTTAAGGGCCTAAAGTTTTAGAGACTTATTATGCGGGTTGAGGTAAATTCTGGGACCTAAAGTTGTGATGATCGAATCTGAGGGTCGATGTCAATTTTGAGGACCTAAAGTTATGGCAACTAATTGTGAGGGTTGAGGCCAATTATGAGCACCTTACGTTATAGTGACCAATTCTAAGGTTCGAGGTCAATTCTAAGGACCTAAGGTTGTAGCGACTAATTTTGAAGATCGAGGACAATTATAGGACCATAAGTTGTAGAGACCAATTCTGTGAGTCGAGGTTAATTCTGAGGACCTAAAGTTATGACACGGAGAATTGTTCTGCTCGGTAATTTTATCTTATCTTGGGGATGAAAATGCATCTGTTGTTCTACTGAGGACTATGTTATTTTGAGACTCTTTTGCGGAATGTTTTACCCTTGATACATCCGGTTGTGGATACTTTTATTGGGGAAGATGTGAAGGATTTTGATTGCGGGCATATCCGAAAACTCCGATGCTGGATGTGTTAGGAGGAAATTTAGCGTCGAAATTTTTCTAGGGAATTTGGGAAGGTATTATTTTTCAATCCTGCTGGGGAATCATCTGATTTTAGGTCTGGGTTCTATTGGGGAAGACCTAAGATTTGAGATTCCGCTAGGGAATTGAAGTTGGACTTTGGGATGTGGGTGCATTGTTGGTTCTGTTGTGGATTATGTTTAGGGTTTATGCTGGGGATAAGAGCGTTATATTAATCCTTCTCGGGTAAGGGGTTTATTGTTCCAAAAAATGGTTTTTTGATGAAGAAATGTTCCAATTTTTGTTTCGCATTTTTAGAAATTTTTGGTTAATTTTCAGATTTTTATGGCATTTTTTTCTTTAAATTTTCCGGGGTTTTCCAATTGGTATGTAATAGGGGTTTCCATTTGGCAATGGCATGGAATCTTTGGCTTCCTTAGGTAGAGGAACAAGTAGGTGCTGATCGATATGTGTAGGGGTCAGCCAATCGACATGTTGTTTAGTCCCCTATAAAAAGTGGGTGATCCCTCCTCATTTTTCACATCTGTAAACCTTTGAATCTTCTGCTTCCTCTCTTTAAAGATCATTCCCAAGTCATTTATTCTTTAAAAATCCAAATGGTGAGTTCTTCCAGCGATGGATACAACTTGGAGTTGTTGAGCATTGATGATTAGGCTAGCCTGGAGTGGCAGTCTAGGGTACCCCTTGCCTTAGGTAGCGAGAATGCCTTTTATCTCCTTGTGTCGGTGGCTAAGGAGTGCTTCCTTTTGCACAAGTCTTCCCACCACCATTTGTCTAGGGTGAGGAACCCTAGTGGTTATGTAAGTACTACGACCCTTGGTATTCCTTTATATTTTTTCTTTATTTTCTTGTGATGACGAAAGGTCTTTTCCTTATTTTTTGGCTTTGTCAGACTAACATAGCCCCTTTGAGCTTGCGTTCTTAGGGGATTACAAGATTAAAGTATGTTTGGGCCCATCTTCTGGCTGTGGTACGCTGGATGGTTACTTTTGCTGGTTTTGGTCGTCTGTGGTAGGTCTTAGATGAGACGTCACGTTCTACTGCGGTGCTGTGTGCTTTGGAAGAGAGGCGGATACTACCCACACCTTCCACTTAGGTTTCGAGGAGATGACTGTGACTACCAAATATGTTCAGCAGCTGCTGGAAATAGAATGTGAGGGTGTGCAAATAGAGGTGGATCATAATGCGAGAGTAACGACGGAGGTAATTCAGGCGGCGTTAGGGGATATAGGTAGTATCATTTCTTTGGATTCTAGTCTCATCTATTTTCTTCGGGAGATGCTATTGAGTAGGAGGATTGATGATACTGACGGGTATCAGGTGAGGAATATGGATCTACTATTTATTTTGCTTCTTTAGGGTAGTTTTCTGGTGGCGACGAGTGGCGACATCATTCATCTTTTATTTTTCCAATTGTGAGGATGTTTTCGGACGTTCCATTTTATGATTAGGGGAGCCTGACCTTGGTGACCTTTTACTCTTATTTGGATGCATTCAGTCAGTGTTATTGGTAAACTTTTACAAGGTCAACGTGCCTTTTGGAGGTAACTTTCACATTTTTTTTCTTCTTATGCATTTCCTTGTATCTTCCTTTAGTTTCTTCTTTATTAATTCCTATTTTTTTGAAGACATTGTTCTATGAGGTTATGGGGCTCAACGTGAAGTTGATATACCTAAAGGATAAAGATTTGGGTGACTTATATTGGATTAACAATTGGCATAAGTCCAACATGCGGTCGAATGAGTCCTTATCCCTAGCGGCGGTGCAACAGGCCCTAAACACATTGATGAGCAAGCAGGTTATTTTGTCTTTCGTTTGAATCCTCTTTTAGCATTTTCTTTCTTTTTATGAGTGTTGATCTTTTGTCGTGGAATTGTAAGTGACCTTTTACCCTTGGGAAATGACTCCTCAGCATACGGGAGTGAAAGGTATGCATGCAAAGATGCGTTAGTTGATGGCGCATGAGTTCTGGTACTCCTGGTACTTGGGAAAGAGGGTGGTGTGGAAGATCATGGAGTATGAGGTGTATATCCTACCGGCGGTGCCCCCGATGTATATAAGACGGATAAGGGAGATGTCTGCCAAAGCTAGGACGGATGTGATGGTTGGGGAGCTTATACGCTATACATGGACAAGACGGTGAGCCATGACTGCCTGAATTTTGTGAAGAGTTGGTTGGTACCTCTTCTATTTATGACATGGTGAACATGCCTCTGCCTTCTACGACTTCGAGGAAGGGTACCAGAGGCCGGTGGGATCTTTCCACTACATGGGTGATGGTACATCATCGATGGCGATAACGGAAGAGGAGGCTCCACTTATTCAGGTCACTCCCCCTTCTTATAATTTTTGGTTGTCTAGTGGGGGGACATTGAGCATGATGCACCGTCCTAATGTAGCGGCACCAGGGTTGATGGGGTTTTTAGATGACGTACTTCAGCCTGAGGTATACTTTTTTCTTTCTTAGCTTATCGCTTTTGGTTCCTTCTTTTCTTTTCACTGACTGATTAGCCTTTTGTTTCTATTTATTTTCTTGCAGCATTTTTTGAGTGGCGACCACTTGGATAAAGGATATCAAGGACTAGGTGGCCTCCACGACTGCTTACATCAAGGACTCTATTCCTTATTTATTGGTTTTGCCTACCACCTCAGATGAGGGATCAACTTCGGGGAGTGGAGGTTCCACCGCTCGTTGCAAAGGGAAGCGTGTTCGTTGCGGGGTGTGAGGGTTTGAGAGAGAGATTATGAGTTTGGGCTGAGTCTCATTTATTTGTTTTTTCTATTATTCTTTTGATTTGCATAGATATAATCGTGCAATGACACCATATATGATAAAAAAAATATTTTATTATTCATTATTATTTTAATAAATTATTCTACATGCATTTTTACTTTGATTGTAAAAAATAATAGAATGTTTATTTAGAAAAATGGAGGTTAATTAATTCAAGAAAAAGGTTTATTTTGGGGAAATACTAAGTAAAAATGGATAAGTAAGAAGAAATAACCCGGGGATTTCAAAAAAGGGATTTCTTTTTTGAGAATTTGATTTTGACAAAAAAGGAAAGATATAATCTTTTAAAATAGGGAGTTACCAATTGGCATACCACGTGTCCTTCCTATTAGCATAAGGGTCAAGTCAAATCACTTTAAGGTTTTGATTGAACTTTACTGTAGATCAGAGTACTTTGTAGTGCAGGAATTCTCGGACTCCACAGATCCCTTGTCTTTTGCCAAGCCATTTGTGTATAAGAGGAGAGGTAAGTAGTGTAGTTTTCCATCCATACCCACATTCTTTTTCTTCTTCCTTCTTGCTTTCTGATCCATTATTCCCTAAATGTCCCTTTCGATGTACACAAAATTTTCTTCCTACCTTGAAGGTATATAGGTCATGTGTTTGTATGAGGTGGACTATGAGTCTTTTAATTTGCGTCGAGTCTCCTTGTGGCTTAACAGAGCCATCAACTTGGCGGCGCATTTTTGGTATCCTGAAGACCATGTTTTTTTTATTTTGGGTTAGATCAGGTCTTCCCGACCTATGAAAACTCCTCATCCAAGATGGGAATCAATCCCAGTATAGCGGAAGCTGTGCCTAAATTTTCTCATTCTCCCTGAGCGTTGTTAGTGGAGTTTCTCTATATTTCCCCTTCGGTGGCATGACTGTTGGTTATAAGGGGGGTGATTTCCCTGCGGGATATCATGCATTATATACGCTTGAGGGATTTAATTGATGCGAGCTATACTAGAGCTGTTGCATTAGGCCTTACTTCGGGGCTATTGCTCATGACGGGCTACTTAATCGTGGATCCCTAGTTGGCTGCGATGATAGTGTGGATGTCTTAACTTTTTAGTCTCGTGACAGTGATACTGGTGGAGACTCTGAATGACCTGGATGCTTGAAAGGAAGGTCGCTCTGATTTTTTAATAGGGAGCCCAATGATGTTATTCATGTGGTTGGCAGAGAGATTCCATTTGGCGGTTCCTCCCGAGTATTATTTTGATAGGCGTGCCAAATTTCATTGCTCAGTACTTTATCAGTTTTGGACCATCTATAGAGAATTGAGTCAATTGGTTTGGGGAGCATGGAGCCTGGTACCTTCATTGGTCGGTTCCATAGTGGGGGGAACTACAACCTATTCTGGAGCTGGGAGAGTATCGATATGCGCATTTAGTGGGCATGCACCAGACTTCGTTCTATTTCCCTTGGAATCTTTTGCTTCAAGTTGGGTGGGGGCAAATAGTGTCTCCTCTCACATTGGAATTCTTTCTAGTCGTGACTTAACTGAATCCATGCGTATAAGGTTAGGTTCGATGTGGGAGAGTCATCGGATATCGACCTGCCCATCTCAATCTGTAGAAAGGGTCTGGAATATGTCTCGAGACTATCTGAAGTGATTGTGGAGGTGAATATCAGCAAAGATTCTGGCAGAAGAGACCGAACAGAGGTGGTTTGTTCTTTTTAACATCATGGAAGGAGGGGTATTGGTTATTTTTAGGCTGGTCAGGGTGTACCAGTCGATGGCACGTATTCGAAATATCAACCAGCTAGGTGAAATTTGGGGACCTCCCGAGGATGATAATGATAAGATTGAGTCTTCTGTCAAATGTGGATAGGTTTTTGTGAAGCTAGGATTATTTTTATGTGAAGCTTTCAGTGATTTTTTTGAAGCTTTTGGGGTGTTTTTGTATTTGGGATTTTGGGAATTATTTTTTAAAGTTTGGTTAGGCTTGTTTTGAAACAGTTTGGTCAGCGGAGATGGGTGGCTGGTTTGACTCCCTTCGTTGATACTTTGTGTAATGGTACCAAACTTCCTTTCTTGAAATAAAACAGATTTGGATCATATTATTGTTCCTCTTGATGAATTTTACATATGATTTATCCATACTAATCTCTAAGGCATACATAATCCTTTTGTTCATGTAAATAATAAAATGAATCATCATTCTTGGAAATTAGAAAAAAATAGCATTTTATGAAAAATAAGGGGACCGTGCCCATGCAAGGTGTATAAGCTGCCTACGTACCTATGAGGGTTTTGAAAATTTATGAGATCCGTTTTGAAAGAAAAAAGTTTTTTAGAGGATCAGGCCCCACGTAATTGTGGGTAAAGAAATGAATAAATTTTTTTATGAATAAAGGAAGATGAGAAGAGTTGTAGAGCGTCGAGATTTCAGACTAAGGGTAGAACTTCTTAAGAGGGTCCAAGTTGACTGGGCATACCATCTCTTCTCCATCGAGGTTTGCGAGCATCGAGGTACCTACTTAGAGAATCTTCCATACCTTGTAGGGGTCACTCCAGCTTGGCTTGAATTTCACCCTAGGGTCCAAGACAAGTTATATGATTTCCTTAAGGGTCAAATCTCCTTCTTGGACACCAAGGTCCTTGACTCTTAGGTTAAATGATCGTGCTATCCAAAAATGGTACCTTTATATATGATAGAAAGCCTCCGGCCTCTTTTCATCTAAGAGTGACAGCTCGCCAAAGCGTCTTTGATTACAGTCTTCCTCGCTGACTCTGCTCTTGAGCATAATGCGTAAGGAAGGTATTTATGGCTCAACAGGTAGGACAACTTCCCTATTGTATACCAGAGAGTAAGATGTATCCCGAGTAGATGTCCTAACTGAAGTGCGAAATACTCAGAGGGCATAAGGAATTCACTCGGTCCAATCTTGATAATTATGGGTCATTTTACTGATGATGGCTTTGAGGTTTTTGTACGAAGCTTTGACTGCACCATTGGTTTGAAGTCGGTAGGGAGAAGATTTGGGTCTATGAATCTCATACTCGTCGACTAGTTTTGTGACCTCGGCTTTGAAGTGCCACCCATTATCTAATACTAGCTCATGGGGACTCCGTATCAATAGATGACGTTCTTTCGAATAAACTTAGCCACCTTCTTGGCGTTCAGTACTGCGTATGAGTCGGCTTCCACCTATTTGGGGAAGTAATTAATGGCAAATAGGATGAACTCCTTCTCGTTTGAAACTTTGGGTGTGAATTTCCCTATGATATCACTGCCCTAGGTGGAGAACAGCCAAGGAAAAGTCATGTTGTACGATTATCGAGGAGACAAGTGTTGGATTTTAGAAAACTACTGGAAATTGAGGCATCTCCAAATATAGGCAATGCAATCCTATACCTTGGTGGTCCAATAATACCCTTGACAAATGATCTTTATAGTAATCATATGACCATTCATGCGGCTACAAACCCCATTGTGAATCTTCTGCATGATTTCTTTAATGTCATCCCCTGCAATGCAGTGAAAATGGGTTCCATTGAAGCTTCTATTTAATAGTGCTTTGTCGCCTATGATATACTGTGCATCTAGTTTGCGAAGGGCCGCACGATCTTTCTTATTGGCGTATTGGGGATACCTATCATGCTTAAGGAGGCGCTAAATGTTATACTACCAGCACTCGGCCATATCAGAATATTCCTTTGTGACGAGCTCAATGTGGTAGTAGAGGGTTAGCATAACTTGTTTTTGGATAAGGAAAAAGGCCATCGTTATCCCCCGAGGAATGTCGACCATAGAGGCCAGGGTAGCAAGAGCATCATCTAAGAAATTCCTGCCATGGAACAAGTAGTGAAGCACCATATATCTTTGACTCACTTGAGTATATATTATATAGGTGCTCATCTAGTTTGGAAATAGTGACAAAATTGAGTCATATCCTAGTCTACCAAAAAGCCTTCAAGCTATACATTTTAATTCCTCTAAAGTTACAAAAGGTAGAACACCAACACATCCACCTAGGATTTCATGTATGTGTTGCATTCTTCATAATATGGACTAGTGTGAGTTAAATCCCATTAAAATGATTTTTTACAATTTTTTGGATATTTTAAATAATGTTTGGAATTTTTATAATAATCTTTTAACATTTAAAATTGGATTTTATAAAGTTTTGGGGTTGTTTTATAATTTTCATTAGTGCCTAATATTTAGCTTGGGTAGAATCCGAAAGTGCTAGATAATATTGTGGGGGAAAATTGAACTCTTTCAATATCTAAAGCATGCATTTTTCAGTTAATCTTAGCCTTACATGTGTTGATATTATAACAGTTAGATTTGTGTTTTCTTTATCTCACATATATGAGACCTTAGTTACACCGTTGGATCATTTTTATCAATTTTCTGCATTTCTTCTAAAGTAATCCATGTGTCAACCCTTTAAACCAATCGGAGTGTGCTTAAAAGTGATGCATCGTTAGCCATTAGATTTACTTCGATCATTTGCTTTCAATCCTGATAATATATTTTATTCGTCCTTCTAGAGCCTTCCAATCTCTTGTATAAATACGACTCAAATGTGCGACATCTACAATCGTTTGATCACTTTAACCTCTGAGATAAAAAAGAGAGAAGATAGAGAAAGAGAAAGAAATAGAGAGAGAAATAAAACCCTAACCTACCTCTTGCCAAATCTTGACCAGAAAACCCTTATGAGAGTTGACCTAGTTTGAGATTAGAGAAGATCCATCCTCACTAGTTCTTAAGCTCTTATCCAACTAAGTTACGTAGTTCTAATCTCATTTTGTTTCATAGAAAGTTTAGATTTGATACTCTGTGATACATATCACGTGGATATTACTGAGTTTGATTTCTTCTTTCGATAAATCTTTATTTTGTTGGGTATTTTTAAAACGTTTATGTTGCTTTCAAAACCAAAACCAACAAAATCTTTTCTCATTTCAGTTTATGAGAAATATCCAGACTTAGATCTAGTTGAGATCTTGATTGGGGATTTATACTTTCATATATTTCACATTTTGTGAAATATTTGTACATTTTCGAATAAAGAAAGTGTATAGGATCTTGGCTCTTTTATATAGCAAGATTCCCTTTTTATCTGCAGATAAATATAAAGATAAAAAGGTCTGAGAGTTTCGATCAAACTGATTTTAGAAATTTATATTGCATATTAGAAATCTATTTGTAATTCGATACTCATTCTATATGTAATAAGTGTGTGTGAGTTTCATGCATGTGTTAGGCAATCACATCATAACACTTTCACATTAAAACACTAAAACGTGTTGTTAGAGAGATTTTGGACTTTAAGAGTCGACGTAAAGCTAAAAGTATTGGAGTTACAAAGTTAAGAGAACATCTACAAAATTAGAGCCTTGGGAGAAGTCAAAATAATCCAGAGGAGCTGGTATCTTTTTTGAACTTAGATTAGGTCTGATTATGTGTTTAGATTGTTAAATAGTTTGTAATTTGTTACTCTATTTTAGTGAATTTTTGTTTTGAGGTGTAGAGACCTCCATGGATGTTTCCCCAATTGGGTTGGATTTACCACGTTAAAAAATCTTTGTGCACTTGAGTACTTAATCTTCCTCTCATCACCTTCTATTGGCATGCTGATTTAAAAACTACTTTAGTTATTGTTTTTCAAAACTTGGCTAAATAATACCTTAAATATTTCGTTCATAATTTCTTTTTACACATCTTGTGTTAACTGTTTGTTTTAAGAAAAGAGTTTCTTCAAAAAACTATTCTAAGCCATTTAGTCTATTTAATCTTGAATTATACAACTTAAGTGGTACTTTTTCAATTGTTTCAGAGCTTTGGTTTTTCAAATTCTTCAGATCTTGTGTTTCTGAAATTGTTTTCTCAAAAGAAATAACAGACGAGAAATTTGAGATATTAGGTAACCTGTTCAGGCCCCCTATCTTTAATGGAACTAACTACCCTTAGTGGAAAGTGAATATGGTTGCTTTTATCCAAGGGACATTGGGAGATGATGTATGGGATGCTACTGAAAATGGTTATACTTTCCTACTAAACTAGTCGCTGAAGGAAGTACTGTTAGGATTAGAAAGTTACTAAGTGAATTCACAAAAGAAGAGAAATAGACTTCCCATAACAATAACAAAGGAAAAATTGTTATATTCATGTCTATTAATGAACACGAATTTAAGAGAATACCATTTTGTACTACCTCTAAGGAAGAATGGGACACCCTAGTGACTGCACGTGAATGAGGCACACATGTTAAAGCTGCTAAAACCCAAATTTTAATCAAATAGTACCACACTTTAGTCATGACTGAGACTGAGTCATTTGATGACTTCTACATTAGGTTAACAACATAGTGACTAAGCTACATGGTAATGGGATAATCTATGACAGAAAAGAAATTGTCTCTAAAAAGGTCACTTCCAAAAAAAATTTACCATAAGTGCTATGCAATTGAGGAGATGGACGATCAAAACCTTACCCCTTAACTCTTCAGTAAAAAGCGCAGAGCTGTGGAAATGGAACTAGAGTTTAAGAAGTAATTAACTCAAACCCATAAAAAACACTCTGCTTCCAATCTTATATTTACATCCAAGTTGACTAAACCTGAATGTCATTTACCTGAAATTGAATTAGATTCTGACGAGGACTGTAATTTAGAGATCTTTGATAACCAGGTTGCCTCAATGTCTAAACTATTCAGAAAATTGTGAAGTTCAGAAATAAAATTGCAAATAGACAAGGCTAACCTACCTATTAAAACAACTATAATAATAGGCCTCATGAGAAAAGACTTGACAACAAACCTAGCAGAGACCTCAAGAACACTGAATGCAACATATGTGGCAAGTTAGGACACTTGGTTAGTGGCTGTAAAGTTAACTTGAATAAGAACAAGAATAATAGGGCTAACTTGTTCAAGACTTGGGATGACTCAAGTGAATAAAAAAATAATGAACCTGAGTCTTCATGAACCTTGTATGTCCTTCTTTACTAAAATCATATACACTGGCGATAAGGAACCTGATCATGCTATGTTAAATGATTTTATTCCTACTGATTTCTCTTCTTTGTTACTTGAGAATGGTGATAATGCTTCAAATGCGGAGAGTGTGAGTCAAAGGGAACGCTCTATTGTTGATGTCAATGGGTGTGTGTGAGTCCTAAAAATGAACCTCTAGGGGACACTGCACACTGCACACTACACACTTAGTGACCCCGACAATGAAAACCTTCCTGACATTCACACACTATACACAAAGACTCTCAAGAAAAGCAATAGACTTGAAAAAATTGTCAAAGATCTTACCCAGAAGATAGAAACCCTAAGTCATATGATCAAACAGAATGCTGAAGAGTACATTTCTCAATGTCTAACTCATGAGAATGAAACTAAAACTTTTGAACAAAAACTGAAAGTATTGTCTGACTTAAATGAAATTCTAGAAACGAAATACAAAGGAACGTTGTTAGAATTAGAACAAACAAAAGAAAAAGACATCAACAGTCTTAAAAAAGTTTCCTAAATTTGAAAATAACTCTAAATTTTTTGAAGACTGTGTTGCTGAAAGTAAGACCAATTCTGATGATAGAACTGGAATAGGCTTTTGCCCTAATAATTCCAAGAAAATAATTTTTTTTGAACTTATCAAGTTTGTCTCTGGTGGCAAAAGACCTTTTGAAACTTATATAGATTATCAAACTTTGAAAAATTATTTTGACTCAAAATAACAAAAGTTAGACATTGGTGAATCAAGTAACTCTAAGCATAATGTTGAACATAAGGCTAAATACGTCTCCCCCCTATTCGACAAGCTGATTCATCATTTCATCCTGTGCCACCTAGGAACAAGACTAGAGCTCAAAACCTAGACAGACCTTTGAATAACAATTGTCCTAAGGCTATGAGTTCTACGTGCCATCTTTAATGCTCCTATTATTATGTCTATGGACATTCCCTTGATGGTTACTATTATAAATGTCTTTGTAATCCAGTCTATAATTCTCCTATTTACCATAACTTCAACTATTATAGGAGAAGACGAAATAATTATGTCCTTCCTAGATAGCTAAACAAGAATTCTAACTATCGAAATAGAAAGGAAATGACTAATACTAAAAGACCAACAACAAGAAGGAATCCTAGATTATTTTCTAGACTAATTGCTCAAACTGTCTATAATACTCATAAACTTGTGCAAAAAACTTAAAAAAAAAAAGACACAAGCTCACAAGTTTTATCAAATACGGATTATTAAGTGCAAATTAAATACTAGAGCAGTTTGGGTCAGAAAAGATGATCTATTACCCACGTTGAAAAAGCTGAACACATGGCATCTTGATGGTATTTAGATTCTGGATGTTCAAAATATATAAGTGGGGATGACTCCAAACTTTCAAAGAAAACTAACTTCTCCAAAGGAAAAGTCTTGTTTGGAGATGGTGTATCAACCCAGATCATTGGTAAAGGAACACTCCATGAAGAAGGATTACCCATTCTTGAGGATGTTCTCTTAGTAAAAGGTCTTAAATCCGATTTACTAAGTATATCACAGTTTTGTGACTCCAACCATATTATAACATTTTCAAAGAACAATTGAAAAATTTTAAATGAAAACCTAATTGCATTATTACTGGACACTATACTCTAGATAACTGTTACACAGTCAAACCAAGTATAGAGGTTTATAACATTGCTAGAATAGATGGCAATGAGATATGGCATAATAGGCTGGGTCGCATTAATTACAACTGTCTTAGAAAATTGTGCTCCCAAGAGATAGTTAGAGGTCTTCCAAAGATCAAACCAATTTCAAACATTATATGTGGTCTCTGTCAAGAAGGAAAAATAATTAAGTCTCCTCACAAGAAAGTTAAAGAATTTATATCCACTAAACTTATAGAACTCATCCTTATGGACCTAATGGATCCTTCTCGTACTGTTAGTCTTTATGGAAACAGTTATATCTTAGTTATGGTTGATGACTTCACTTGATTTACCTGGGTTGCCTTTTTAAAACACAAGTCAGAAACTTTCCGTAAGTTTTTGAAAATCTTAGTTTGTATAGAAAATGAAAAGGATTTCCATGTAGATAGAATTCGTAGTGATAGAGGAGGAGAATTCATAGATTCAGGTGTCATCGAATACTGTGACTATAATGGTTACAATCATGAATTTAGTGCCCCTAAGACACCTCAACAAAATGGAATTTCTGAGTGTAAAAATCGCACTCTTCAAGAAATGGCCCATGTGATGATTCATATGAAGAACCTACCTAAATATTTCTGGGTAGAATCCTTTTGTACATCCTGTCATATAATCAATCGAGTTTACTTAAGGAAAAATAAAAAATAAACATCATATGGAGATTTGGTATAGGAAGAAACCTAACCTAAAATACGCTTGAACCTTTGGTAACACCTGTTATATCTGTAAGGACAGCGGACATCAGTCTAACTTCGAAACCAGAGGAGATAAAGCTATTTTATTATGATATTCTCCAAATAGTAGAGCCTACCATGTCTACAATCTTCGTACCAAAACCATGATGGAATCCATTAATGTGGTTGTAAGTGACACTACTATAGAAAGTAAAATCAAAGAACCAGCTATAGTGGATGAATCTGAAAACATTTAAAATTTGATTCTCTAGAGATAGATGAGTCCTTACCAACTGAGACCCCTGAAGTACCTAATTGGGTTTCCAAAGATCATCCTTTAGATAGTGTAGTTAGTAATCCTACTAACCCAGTTCGTAGAAGATCCCAACTATGTACCCTTGCTCATTATGAATACTTTGTTTCTCTTATAGAACCAAAAAATGTTAATGAAGCACTTAATGACCCATTATAGATAATTTCTATGCAGGAGGAACTTCTTCAATTTGTCATACATGATGTATGATATCTTGTACCCCGACCTGAAAATAAAAGGGTTATCGTCACACGTTGGATTTTCAAAAATAAAACAAATGAATCTGGGATGATTATTCAAAATAAAGCTAGATTAGTTGCCCATGGCTACTCTTAAATAAAAGGAATATACTTTGAGGAAAAGTTTTCGCCTGTCACTCACCTCGACTCTGTTCGCTTACTTTTTGCAATAGCTTGTCATTTGCATTTCACACTATATCAAATGGATGTTAAATATACTTTCCTTAATGGCATCTTAACTGAGGAGACCTACGTAGAACAATCCAAAGGGTGTATTAACCCTCATCATCCAAATTACGTCTACAGGCTTAAGAAAGATCTTTATAGGTTAAATCAAGCTCCTAGAGCTTGGTACGAACATTTATCTACCTTCCTTATAAGAAAAAGTTTTAAACGAGGAGGGAATAATCAAAATATTTTTGTCAAACATTTTGACACAAACATTACCATAGCCCCAAGTACATATAGACGATATCACTTTTTGATCCACCTCCCCTACAGATGTCAAAACATTTTCTGACATTATGCATAAGGAATTCCATATGTCACTTATGGGGGAGTTAAAATTATTCTTAGGACTCCAAGTTAAGCAAAATTCAGATGGCTTTTTTGTATCGCAATCCGAATACGCTTTAGAGATTGTCAAGAAGTTTGGCCTAGAAATAGAAAAGAAGCAAGGACTCCTATAAGTACTTCTATCAAAAATTTCTAAAGATGAGAATGGTAAATCCATCGACTCAACCTTATACCGCAGTATGATTGGAAGCTTAATTTACCTTACTGCCTCCCATCCAAATATCATGTACTCTGTTTGCATGTGTTCCCGATATCAAAACAATCCTAAAGAGAGTCATCTGTTATGTTTAAAAAAAATTATCAAATACATTAAAGGCACTATAAATTTAGGACTTCGGTACACTAAAGACATTTCTAGTAGGATACATTGATGTTGATTGGACTAGGTGTTCCGATGATAATAAGAGTACTTCAGGAGCATATTACTATAATTGTAACAATTTGGTAGGATGGAGTAGTAAGAAACAAAACTTCACTTCCTTGTCTACTGCCGAATCCGAATATATTATCGCAGTAAGTTGTTATACTCAATTACTTTGGCTAAAACAAATACTGAAAGATTATAGTATAACTTAAGATATGTTACATCTCTATTGTGACAATCAAAGTGCGATTAATATTTCTAACAATCCAGTTCAGCACTCTCCTACCAAACATATTAAAATTAGATATAATTTCATACGCGAGTTAGTTGAATCTAAGGAGTTAGAAATTAATTACCTGCCTATTGAATTTGAATTAGCTGACTTATTTACTAAACCATTGGATTATCTTAGATTTTAATCTTTGCGCAAATCTATTGGTATGGTTATTGCAGAATAATGAGTTATTGTTTCATACTTATTTTTTTTTCCCTTGTCCATTTGAGACAAAATGGGGGAGAAATTTGAGTCTACTTGGAGATTTTTAATGTATTCTCAACTAAAAAGCTTGATCTTAGTTATCTCATTTTTAGGAATCAGTACCTTCATTTACAACAGAATTTTGATAGGGTATTGGTCAGTAACTAGTTAAGTTATGTAATCTTCCGTTTCTAGGATAATGGGTAGATATAATCTTTGTTTAGGAAGAGGTTTTTCTTATTTCTCTTGTATCCCTACGAGTACTCGATGAATCAAAAGATATTTTATCTCATATTTCCAAAGGGGGAGATGGAAGCACCTTATATCTTTGACTCACTTGAGTCTATATTATATAGGTGCTCATCTAGTTTGGAAATAGTGACAAAATTAAGCATATCCTAGTCTACCAAAAAGCCTTTAGACCCTACATTTGAATTCCTCTAAAGTTCCTAAAGGTAAACACCAACACACCCACCTAGGACTGCATTTATGTGTTTCATTCTTCATAGTATGGATATTTGTGATTTAAATCCCATTAAAATGATTTTTTTACAATTCATGGGATATTTGAAATAATTTTTGGAAGTTTTATAATAATTTTTTATTATTTAAAATATGATTTTATAAAGTTTTGCGGTTGTTTTATAATTTTCATTAGTGCCTAATTTTTAGCTTGGGTGAATCTGAAAGCGCTAGATAATATTGTGGGGGAAAATTGAATTCTTTCAGCATCTAAAACACGCATTTTTTAGTTAATCTTATCCCTACACATGTTGATATTATAACGGTTAGATTTGTTTTTTCTTTACCTCACATATCTGAGACTTTAGTTACACTGTTGGATCATTTTTATCAATGGCCTGCATGTGTTCTAAAGAAATCCATGTGTTAACCCTTTAAACCAATCAGAGTGTGTTTAAAAACGGTGCATCATCAGCCATTAGATTTACTTCGATCATTTACTTTCAATCATGATCGTTGATTTGATTCATCCCTTCTAGAGCCTTCTATGCTCTTGTATAAATAGGACTCATATGTGCAAAGTTTACAATCTTTTTATCATTTTAACGTCTGAGAGAAAGAAAAAGAGAAGAGAGATAGAGATAGATAGATAGATAGATAGATAGATAGATGGATAGATAGATAGATAGATAGATAGAGAGAGAGAGAGAGAGAGAGAGAGAGAGAGAGAGAGAGAGAGAGAGAGAGAGCGAGAGAAATAAAACCCTAACCCAACTCCGGCCAAATTTTCACCCAAGAACTGTTCTGAGAGTTGAGTTAGTTTGAGATTTGAGCACATCCATCCTCTCTAGTTCTTAATCTCTTATCCAACTAAGTCACGTAGTTCTAATATGATTTTCTTTCACATAAAGGTGAGATTTGATACACTGTGATACATATCACGTAGATGTTACTGAGTTTGATTTCTTCTTTTGAGAAATCTTTATTTTGTTGGGTATTTTTAAAACATTTATGTTTCTTTCAAAATCGAAACCGACAAAATTTTTTATGATTTCAGTTTCTGAGAATATCCAAACTTAGCTCTAGTTGTGATCTTGATTGGGGATTTACACTTTCATTTATTTCACATTTTGTGAAATATTTATACATTTTCGAATAAGAAAAGTGTCTAGGATCTTAGCTATTTTATATAGAAATATTCCCTCTTGATCTACAGATAAATATAAAGATCAAAAAGTCTGAGAGTTTCAATCAAACTGATTTTAGAAATTTCTGTTTCATATTAGAAATTTGTTTGTAATTTGATACTCTCATTATGTTTGTAATAAGTGTGTGTGAGTTGCATGCATGTGTTAGGCACATGACATCACAAAACTTTCACACTACAACACTAAAACATGTTGGTAGAGAGACTTTTGACTTTAAGAGTCAATTAAGGCTAAAAGGAGTGGAGTTACAAAGCTGAGAGAACATTTACAACATCAGAGCCTTGGGAGAAGTAAGAATAATCCATAGGAGTTAGTATCTTTTCTGAACTTATATTAGTTCTGATTGTGTGTTTAGATTGTTAAATAGTTTGTAATTTGTTACTCTATTTTAGTGGATTTTGATTTTGAGGTGTAGAGACCTCCGTGGATGTTTCCCCAATTGGATGGGGGTTTACCACGTTAAAAATATTTGTGCACTTGAGTACTTAATCTTCCTCTCATCACCTTCTATTGGCGTGCTAATTTAAAAACTACTTTAGTTTTGGTTTTTTAAAACTTGTTTATATAATACCTGAAATATCTCGTTCATAGTTTCTTTTTAAACATCTTGTGTTAACTATTTATTTTAAGAAAAGTGTTCGAAAAACTATTCAGAGCCGTTTAAACTGCTTAATCTTGAATTAAACAACTTAAGTCGTACTTTTTTTAAGTAGTGGAGGGTGATATCTCAAAACTGGGAGGCCAACTCCTATATATGGGCGTGGAAGGGTAAGAGCTTTTCGTATTTGACTTTCAATATTCTAAGTACTTGGCCGATGATGAGAGTAGAATCTCCATAGACATTTAGGTGTTTGATACCTTTCTTTATGACGACTTTGATGCCTACAGTGCATGCCTCTTATTAGGTCATATTGTTAGTGCAGGGAGAATCTAGCTTAATGGTAATGGGAGTGTGAGAGTCATCAAGGGCGATTATGATGTATCCTTTCTCGTTGGCAACACCATCAAAGAACATTTCCCATTGAAGGTCTTCCTGAGAGGTGTAGAAAATATATTCATCCGGTAATTAGGTAATCCAAATGTCAAACTCTTCCATGGGGTAGTCAGCAAGGTAGTTAGAGATACCTCTCACTTTCACAGATTTTTGTGTGACATACACGATATCAAAATCATCTAGTAGCATCAGCCAATCGGCCATTCAGCTAGACAGGGTGGGTTTCTCAAGAAGGTATTTGATAGGATCCATTTGTGACAAAAGTCTAATAGGAAAAATGACCATGTAGTGCCGTAACTTTTGAGTGACCCAGACTAGGGTGACACATGGTTTCTTCAAGGCACTGTAGTTGACTTCGTACCCATCCAATTTTGATTGGCATAGTGGATGACCCTCTCTTTGTGAGATCCTTCAATGTATTGGGATAGCCAATCCCGTGTTGTGGTATCTATCACGCCAAGTACAAGAGTAGAGGGAGACTGGCTATGGAGGTATAAGTATCGGAGGTCGGGTAAGATATTACTTGATTCTATCCAATGCTTTTTGACAGGCCTCATTCCAGACTTTGGTATAATCCTTCCAAAGGAGTTTGAACATGCGTTCATAAATAGAATTCGGATGGCTGATGAACCAACTGATTAACTAAAGTTTTCCCAAGAATTCTCATATTTCCTTCTCTATTTGGTGTGGTGGCTTTTTGAGCATGGATTTAATCTTAACAGGGTCTGCTTCGATTCCCTTTTCATTGACCATGAATCCCCAAATCTTTCCTTTCGTGATGCCAAAAATTCTTTTATGTGGGTTTAGCCACATTTTGTATCACAGTAGTCATTTGAAAAACTTTTGGAGAGTGAGAACGTGAACTTCCCGAGTTTTAGACTTAATAATCATATCATTAACGTAGACCTCGACCTTCTTGTGTATCAAATCATGAAAGATGGTTATGGTAGCCCTTTGATTGGTATCCCTTACATTCTTATGCCCGAATGACATAACAATGTAACAAAAGGTTCCCCAATGGATGATGAATGCGATTTTATCCTAATGGTCAGAGTTATTAATTTTATTATATTCGGTAAACCCATCAATGAATGACTTAAGGGCATGACTGGTCGTGTTGTCCACAACTATGACGATGTTGGGCAATGGGTAATCATCCTTAGGAGATGCTTTGTTCAAATCCCGATATTAGATGCACATACAGGTATAATATTGGCGATACATGTGGGATATTCGATCACAGATGAAGACTACGTTCAACTATTTGATTACCTCTTCTTTGATCTTGAGTAGTCTTTCGATGCGGAGATTTCATAGTTTAATTTGACCAACTTGCATTTTGGAAGAGTTAGGATCTCGTGCTAAGCTATTTCGGGATAGATGTCGGGCATGTCATTGTAGGACTATGTGAACACGTCCATAAATTCTTTAATATCTCTTCGAATTGCGTGCGCTCATGCGTGTTAAGGGTTGACCCTATCCTAATCTCACGTTGTTGGCTACTAGAATCGAGATTGATAACAACAGTGTTGCCCTCATTAATTTGAACGCATTTATGTTGTTTGTTATTAACTTTATTAAGACCAGTTAAGAATTATTCATTTGCAAAAACATCATCATCAAGATTTTGATTAGAATCAAGATAATTAAAGTAAGGCACATAAAGATACTCAAAATCCTCATTTATATCACTTTCGGGAAAAACAACGTTAAGAAAAAGGAGGAACAACAATTGAGGAAAATATAGTTTTAACAGATAAGTTGGGTTGAATCTCCTCAGGTTGGACTAGTATAGCATTCCATATGAGAAGAGGCTCATCAAAGTCCTTGATCAGAGTGGATGGGTCTGGCAATGTAGCGCCACAATGGATCGCACAGAGGGTTTGCCCCAATATCTGCATGTTGAATGAGTCTTTGTAATCATTTTCCTTAAATACTTTGACAATGGCTATAGCGTTCTCAATTGATGATTACACTTTATATGGGCAGTCTTCTGCCCAAAAGTAGTTATCATGAAAAAAGATTTCCATCCTCGACTTCATCTTCTTATCGGCGTGGTCAAACCACGATTCAGGAAAGCCTTATAAGGGGAAGTCCTTACCCTCCTTGACGAATCTCCCATTCAGATAATCCCTCGAAACAATCTTGGCATCTTCTAAACTCATTTTCAACTGTGGTTGGCGGAGCATTATGAGTTCTTCTGGTAAAGGCTGATAACTCAGGCCACATAGGGGGAAGGCCTCTTTTAGGACCATGGTCTTTAGTATCCCTTGTTGATGTCTCCCTAGCCCCAGTTCGGGCATGAAATGCATATTCTTAAATATTTGTATCACAGGGACATTTTGTAAAGGTTGTGTTTTGGACAAACTCGATCTTTGAATTATCCCCTAGTGGAAGGGGAAGGGGGTCAACCTTGAAGTCGGAGTAAAGCGTGTCATCCATCCCATGTTGTATTTCTAGTATCAGATTGCTAGTGTTGGGATTTTTTATACCATCATCATTCCCAAAAATGGTGATGACTTTCCCCTTGTCAAAGAATTTAAACTTCTAATGAAGAAAGGAAAATACCCTTGGATGCTATGAATCCATGATTGACTAAGCAATTGGTTGAAGCATGCGGGTATGTTAATAACTTTAAACTCACTGATAGGATTTATAGGGCCAACCCCTGTTGTGAGTGTTATGGATCTCATCACCTCTTAGTGAGTATTATTATAGGCACGCACTGCGACGTAATTAGGAGTAAGTTCACTTAATTTCAACCCCAAGAAATTGAAGGTTCTTAGCGGACAAATATTGAGGGAGGATCAATTATCGATGAGGAAGAGTGGTACTCTATTTCCCATCACTTCAATAAATATGTTGAGTGCATAGTTGTGGTTATGGACCACCTTCGAAATTTACTCTTTGGAGAAGGAAAGGAGTCTAGTGGTGGTCACGGATCTAACCAGGTTTATAGCTTCTTCTAGAGTGTTAGAAGATGGGTTATGGGCCCAATGAGAAGCTTTATCAAAGAATTTTGGTGTAATTGGTAAGACCTAAAGAATCCCCATAAGGTGATGTTAGCTTGAATCTTCTTAAGTTGGTCGAGGATTTTACTCTCCTCAACGGTCCTTTCCAGCGTAGGAAGCTCCTCGGTAACTCCCTTTCCCTTATCTGTTCCCGATGACTGAGGATTCGGATCTTGGTAGTGTCTTCCTGATCTAGTCATGTTGTTTATGGATATAGGGAAGAATAGGAAACCCATGTATTCATTTATTTCTAGTTGAATGTCTACTTTACTGATTTCCCCTAACAGGTCTTTGAAAGATCTCATTTCGCACATATTAATTTCCTGACTCGATTCATCATTTGAGCTATCAAATTCATCCCCCATCCGGTGGTAATGATGTCTTTTTTCCAAGAGAAATTGATGCGTTCCACAACCTCAATGGTTCCCTCATATAAATCTTCCCACTCAACAAGGAGGTGCAGGAGTGAAGGGACCAACCTCCCTCACAGCTTCAAAGCAGTTAGTAGCTTGAAAATGCTACATATCTTACTAGTTTTTCAAAATATGTCTGCCATAATCTATACTGCATCATCTAATATGACTTAATCAAGGGGTACCACCTAATCATCTGACTCCCGAGCCCATTTTCGGGCTTTCATGAACAGGTAACTAAATTTCTTATAGTCGATGGTCATCTAAGAGGGAAATTTTAGCCCAAAATTTAAAACTTGGTTCAGTACTGCTGGTAACTCCATATCTTTCCCTTTAAATCGTGTTAGGAAGACAATACAAGACCTTGTAAGGAGCGATAGAGCTTGATGGGTGATGCAAGTAGGGTGTAGGAGGAAATACAGGCAAACTTTAAGAGGTTTGGGTGACAATACGAGTATGATGGGTGCTTTACTGGCCACAATTTGGGTAGATGGATTGAATTTTGGGTCATTCTCTAGAAATATGGCATTTGTGTGGGTTGGAAGTGGGTTATGATTGTTGATGGGTTTAGGATTGAATGGTGGGGATATAATACCACGATCAATTAAACCTTGGACAACATTCTGAAGATGAAAGCATTGGTCAGTAGTATAGTTGGCAGACTGGTGGAAGTCATGATGGGCATCGATCTTAAAGTTCTTAGGAAGTGAGTTTGGTAATGGACGGGGGTATAAGGGTTAAATGAGGTTTCATTTTAACAAGGCTTGGTAGACTTCAGATGAGGGAACATGGATCTCAGTGTATTCCCTTCTAACGGGATTAGGACAGCTTTCTGGTGCCCAAGAGGTAGCAAACTGGGAGATATTATTGTTGGTTAAGACTATAGTATTGACAAGCTTCTCATAATTTTTGGGAGTGAACTGTCTGGTCACCTTTCTTGGCTCAACTTCTACCTTGATATCACTTTCTTCAATTTTTACACCGCTTCCCTGAGAGCTTGAACGTGTGGATAATATTTCCCTCCTTTAGTTGTTCGGATATGGGGCAAGAAATTATTCTTCACAATGCTAACTTCTTCTTCTTCTTCTTCTTCAGAGGGTCGGTTAGTCATGGTAGCAACTTTCCCTCTCTATATTATTATGAAGCTTCATGGTTGGTTTTTTGCGCATGTGGTCATTGTCTTCCAAAGCCTAGTTTCAAAATCTTTTGAACACCTATAAAACATGTTAAACAACTCGTATTGTGGTAAGTACGAGTGTCAATCTAACTTTCAAGCGAAAACTAAATAACGTGAATGCTTGTAATTTCAACTTTTTTATTAAAATCTTTTTTAAATATTTTTTAAAAACAATTTCAAGAAAGAATTAACTAATTAAAGCTACTAAATAACTAAAAATGACACGTAACCGAGTGTGATAAATGTGAGTGGGTTCGAGAGATGGGATTACACCGCGTGATCAATTATTTTAATTTCTTAATTTATTTAATTGAAATTATTCGAGATAATATTAATTTCATAATCTAACTCTCGCTATAATTATGAATTGAATAATATTTTTTTCAGAAAACTAATTTAAAAATGTCACACTATAAAAAAAATTGAGATTTATACTTTTTTTAATAAATTACCCGATAAGATCAATTTAATAAAAATTGTATGAATACTCGAATTTTAACACCGAATTACTATTCAAAATTTAGAAAAAACCTATCTATAGTTTGATTCCCAAAAGCAAATATTAAAACGAAATTAATTTACTATCTCTAGAAATGTAGATTAATTTGTGACAATTAAAAATTAATTTTCCTATATATATAACAATCAATCTAATTAATTAATTAAATGAATATCCTACGCATTTCAATAATCAAGAAAAATATAGATATGAAATTATATCAAGAGATATACAATAGATTAGTCTCCTTATCGAATTACAGTCTTCCAATGCGTTCAAATTCTTCACAACTATCGTACTTCATTACAAAAATAAAAATAAAAAATAAATCTCACAATTGTTTTAAACTAAACAGTTTTTTTTTGTATTTTTTTAAGCCTATTTTTTTTATTCCTAAGCTGTACAAAAAGGTACTCTTTATTTTCCCTCGGTGTGCGTTTTTTCAAAATGAGCTAACTTTATTTCTTTTGGTTTGTATAGAAGAGATTTTGTGGGATTTTATTTGGTCAAGTCAGGAATATTTAGAGGCTTGGGCACGTGGAGTATTTAGCGGGTAGGTGGTCAAAGAGATTCAACTTTGGTTCCTAATTTCATGGAGATGGGATAAGGAGGTTGAAGGTTGGATTTGGGCATGCGTTCTGTTGGTATAATGGATGCGGGTTTCGGGTTTGTTGGGTGTTTTGGATCCGGGTTTGGGCAGGCATTGGTTCGGGTTGGATGGTCGGATTAAGGTTGATCATAGTTGGTGGGATCCGGGTAAGGCTTGGTTGTTGGTAACAGTAATGGAAGTTCGGGTAGGGGCTAATTTTGAATCGGGATGGGTTGAAATGGAGAGCAGGTGGTGTGGGAGGCTTCATGGTGATGGGTTTCGGGTATGGAGCTGGAGCTCGAAGGATTAAACTGGCCGGAGCTTTGTGTTATGTCTTCTATTTAATTAATACAAGATTACATAATTAAGAATAATATTATAATTACGAAAATAGAATGAAATTACAGAAAATAAAAGAACTTACTTGAATTTGCAGGAAAATAATAGAAATAGAAAGAATTCGAGCCCTGTTTACACAGTGTCCTTAAGACAATTTATTCCCTCCAGTGTGCCCTGAGGTTGATGAATATTGCCTCCCAATATAGAGCGGATTTTCCTAATTAATTATGTAGCACGATAATAGTTAATTTCAACGAACACAAATCTGTGTTATACTCAACCAGAACATGAATATGCAGTGCAGAAATAAGGTGACAGATTTTATGGATTAAGAAAATAAGGCAGAAGCATTTTCAAAATTACTTAAGGGGAATTTTTCATTAGTTTAAAACTGTAGGGGGAAGGTTTTATTTATAGCTAAGGTGTTGATTGTTGGGAACAGTCAAAATCGAAATTAACTATCAAAATAGTTAATTTCATTAACTATTGACCTTTGGCAATTAACAGACAAATAGTTAATTAATAATTAATTAATTTCGTAATTAATTAATAAAAGCCCAAAAAATTAATTCAACTCGGCCCAAAAACAAAGAAATTTTTTATAAGCCCAAGCCTAAGCCCGAGCCGAGCTAAGCCGGCTGGACGGGCGGATGGCGCGCATGCGTATGTGGGCTTTTCGCCCAAGCCCAACACATGCATAGTGTAGGCCATCTCTCCTTCAAAGAGTTGGGATACCCCAAAGGCATCCAAGCCTTAGTTCATACTTGTGGTGTTATTAACTCCAAAATTTTCCAATACTCTTCCAATGTGGGACAAGAGTTAAAACACACCCAATTCATTAACTTTCATTGCTTTATGAGTCACTTTGGGCATAAATATATCATTCATAACTTAATGGAATTGGACATGTGAATATACCACGTTAATCTCATTATGAAGGAGAACGCATTCGTATATGGTCCCACAATTATCGTATTGTGGGTACCACTTAAACTTGAGCTCAAAGTTGCTCAAAATTCTGTCCAAAAAATCTAGACAACTTTTAAATCCAATTTTCCAACAATCCCCCACATGAATGATATATCGCTATAAAAAAAACAGATGTTGATGCAGATGCAGACACAAGTTAAGTAAAACAAAAGATTTATTGCATCGGAAGAAGTATCCTAGTGGCCTTGAAATTTCCTTAGTGATATGCTATCGAATTTACTTGGTTAATCAGTAGACTTCACGTCCTTGAACCGCCTATCGTTTATGTAAACCTAGAGAACAGTATTCACATATTAATTCTTCAACACAGTTAGTTCTCACGTTTGTGATCATTTTGGCCATGAACACCACTTGGTTCCGTGAGTATTTTAAAGAATATAGCTTTCATTATTCTCATAGAAGTGGCCCCCTTCTTACTCACGTAGGTGACTTCCATAAAGGATATCCCGTAATACCCCACTTAGACATACTAAGATATGTATGTCATTAAAATCATAACTTATCCTAATTTCGCGACAGATGTGCACTATCTCATATTTGGAATGGATAGGAATAAATATCCTCCAGTGCTTACTAATTACAATGTAGTTTGGTTTGCCCATTGAACCTAGATCTTGGGATCTCCAGTCAGCTGGGTTGGGTTGCCACTATATTGATTCTTATTTATTTACAGGCCTTAGACCCATTCCTCTCGATGATATTTCAATTTCCTCTTGGTTTAAACATTTAGTTAGTGGATCCGATATATTATGTTTTGACTTTACTTAGTCAATTGAGATAATTCCGTTTGAGAGAAGTTTTCTAACGGTATTGTTTCGACGACGAATATGTCGTGACTTTTCGTTATACATGTGATGCTGTGCCCTTCCAACTTCCGATTGACTATCACAATGTATGCATATTGCGGGCACAAGTTTCGACCAATTTGGAACATCCTCTAAGAAATTTCGAAGCCATTTAGCTTATTCTTCATCTTTATCTAGTGCAATGAATTCGGATTCCATTATCGATCTAGCAATTCACGTTTGTTTTGAGGATTTCCAAGATACAACTGCACCTCCAAGGGTAAATACATACCCACTCGTAGACTTGGAGTACTTTGTATCAGATATCCAATTTGCATCACAATGTCCTTCAAGAACAACTGGATTTTTTGAGTAGTGAAGTCCATAGTTTTGAGTGTATTTTAAATAACCCAAAACTCTTAATATTTCCTCCAGTGATCTCTCTGTGGATTACTCGTAAATCGACTTAGCTTACTTATTGAGTATGCTATGTTCATTCATGTACAGTTCATGATATACATTAAACTATTGATAATACGAGAGTTCTCTAGTTGAGATATGCTTTCACCATTATTTCTTGCTAGATGTAAATTTACATCAACATGTGTCTTGGTAGGACTGATATCATACTTCTTGAATTTTTCATGTACTTTCTCTATGTAATGAGATTGAGATACTATAAGTCCATCCGATGTTTTAGAAATTTTAATTCCTAATATAACATCGGAGATAGCCATATCTTTCATGTCAAATCGACCACTCAACATTTGTTTTGTAGTTTTAATAATTTCCAGGTTACTACCCATGATACTCATATGATCAACATAGAGGCACACAATGACATATCCATTTTTAATGTATTTAAAATAAACACATTTATCACATTCATTAATTTTGAAGCTGTTTGACAACATTGCATTATCAAATTTTCCATGCCATTGTTTGGGTGCTTGTTTTAATCCGTAAAGTGATTTGACAAGATTACATGCTTTTTCTTCTTGTTCAGGATCCATGAACCTTTCAGGTTGCTCCATATAAATTTCCTCATCAAGTTCACCATTTAAGAATGCGGTTTTTACATCCATTTGATGTATTTCAAGTCCATTAATAGAAGTTATTGCTATTAACATCCGAATGGACGTAATTCTTGTTGCCAATGAGTATGTGTCAAAGTAATATAACCCTTCCTTTTTTCCTATAGCCTTTAGCTACAAGTCTAGCTTTATATTAATCAATTGATCCATCGGCCTTCAACTTCTTTTTGAAGATCCATTTGTAACCTAACGGTTTTGAACCTGGTGGAAGATCCACTAGTTCCCATGTGTGATTTTGTAATATGGATTCAATTTCACTATTAATTGCTTCTTTGCAATTAGAATAATCGAGTAAGGATATTGCTTCTTTGTACGATTGGGTTCATTTTCTAGCAGATATGTTAGAAAATCTAGGCTGAAAGAAGTCGAGGTTCTTGCTCTTTTACTACATCTTGGTTCATCCTCTATTGGTTCAATAGGTTGATGAGTAGCACATGTAGTAGCTTGATTTGTCCTTTTAAAAGGACCAGATTCTCGGGTCATGTTATATGGGAATTCTTTTTAAAAAAAATGAAGCGTCCCTCGATTCAATAACCGTATTTACATGAATATCCAAAATCTCAGATTTACAAACTATGAAATGATATGCACTGCTACTATTAGCATAAACTATGAATACACAGTCAGCGGTCTTTGGTCCTACTTTTACCTTTTTAGGTTTAGGAACCATGACTTTGGCCAAGCACCCCCACACTCATAAATATTTGTATCAAGGTTTTTGACCTTTCCATAACTCGTAAAACGTCCCACGATGAATTTTTTCATATCCAGTTTTGTACTTCTTCTCCAAAGAATTCCCTAATTCTTTTGTGGTTTTCATAGTGATGTACATGTGGTACAATGCCTTGTCCAAGTTTGTCCGAATGTAATTACGGCACAGATAATCAGAATGTTTCCATGCTCCAACAGAAATAACTTTTTTAGTCTCATCTCCTTCTTTCAAAGGTGGACAATCCTCATACACGAACCTTGCCAATTGTAAAGTTGTGATGTAAAAGTAGATATGTCCTTGCCAACGTTTGAAATCAGCCTTGGTAAATTTTTCCGATTTCTCCCCATGTGGCATGGTTATGAGGGCAACAACAGGTGCATGTGTCATATTCACGGTAGGTGGTGGAACTGTGATTGCTTTTCTGATTCCATTTTTGTTACCAAAACATAATTTTTATCAATGGTAGTATTCATTTGTAATGAAATTATCAAAACATAATACAAAATTATGTATACCAATTTCCTCCAAATATTATTAAAACTAACTGAATTCTAACAATAGTTCTAAATAATATAAAAAATTGTATAACACATAATTAAACTAAAATGTTAAACACTAGTTATTACTAGTCTAAATTAAGAAAAAGGTTTGTCAAACTGTTTTTAATATTATTAAAAAAAATCCGTACCAAAGAGAATACATATTTTTTAATAGAAAAAAACTTATATAAAGAGCTTTTAAAGAAAATCTAAGAGTTTACAAAATCTGTACAAAATAGATTTGAAAAATTATAAATGTAAAGATACCCAAGTTTATAATTTCTATAACAATAAATTAGACTACACTGTTTTACTAAATACTGTAATAAGACAATAATATATGTCTAATTTTTTGTAAAACATAATTTTTTTACAATAATAAAATTTCTGTAATTAAAGAAAATTATGTACACGTATAAACAGTGGAAAATTAAATTGTCTTAAGATTGTTATGTCTACTATTTAATTAATACCAAAGTACAAAATTACGAATAATATTATAATTGCAGAAATAAAATGAAATTGCAGAAAATAAAAGAACTTACTTGAATTTGCAGGAAAATAATAGAAATAGAAAGAATCCGAGCCCTGTTTACCCAGTGTCCTTAAGATAATTTATTCCCTCCAATGTGCTCTGAGGTTGATGAATATTGCCTCGCAAGAGAGAACAAATTTTTCAAATTAATTATGTAGCACGACAATAATTAATTTCAACGAACACAAATATGTGTTTTGCTCAACCGGAACATGAATATGCAAAAATAAGGAGACAGATTTTCTGGATTAAGAAAATAAGGCAGAAGCATTTTTGAAATTACTGGACGGGAATTTTTCATTAGTCTAAAACTGTAGGGGAAAGGTTTTATTTATAGCAAAGGTATTGACTGTTGTAATAGTCAAAATCGAAATTAACTGTCAAAATAGTTAATTTCATTAACTGTTGACCTTTGGCAATTAACTGAGAAACAGTTAATTAATAATTAATTAATTTCATAATTAATTAATAAAAGCCCACAAAATTAATTAAACTCGGGCCAAAAGGAAAGAGATATTTTATAAGCCCGAGCTCGAGTCGAACCGAGCCGGCAGGACGGACAGATGGCGCGCGCACGTGTGGGCTTTTGACCCAAGCCCAACACATGCATAGTTTAGGCCATCTCCCCTTCAAATAGTTGGGATAGGCATCCAATCCTTAGTCCATACTTGTAGTGTTATTAACTCTTCAATTTTCCACTACTCTTCCAATGTGGGACAAGAGTTAAAACACACCCAATTCATTAACTTTCATTGTTTTATAAGTCACTTTGGGTACAAATATATCATTCATAACTTAATGGAATTGGACATGTGAATATACCATGTTAATCTCCTTGCGAAGAAGAACGCGTTCGTATATGGTCCCACAATTATCGCAGCGTTGCTCAACATTCTGTCCAAAAAAATTGGACAGCTTTTAAGTCCAATTTTTAAGTCCAATTTTCCAACACTTAGGAGTTATGGGCGAGGTTTGGTTCCGGCATGAGGTCTACCCGGACATGGCAGTCACCGACGGGAGTTATAAAGGTGATGGGTCGGGGGTTGCTTGAGGTATTGGGCAACATGGAGGTTAACGACTTGTAAATGAGGTCGCCGGAATGGGTTTGAGAAGGCATAGGTCGTTGGTAGAAGTTGGTGATTCTGGGTAGAGGGTTGAGTTGTGGATTGGGGGGAAGAGAGAGGAGAAAGAGTGTGGTAAAAGTAAGGATGGTGTGTATGGTAAAGTGTGTGTTTGTATAATATGCACCTAAAAATGTAATATAAAATTAAGACTCAACTAAAATCAAACCAAGCTTCTTGGTCCAGTGGTATAAGGTTGCTACTAGAATAGTTTTGGGGGTGGATTGGGTTTGGACACCAGTTTGATCCCCGGCACTGTCAAAATAATGCTTGGCTAGCGGAAGCCACGAACCGCGAATGTGTATTAGTCGAGGTGCGCGCAAGCTTTCCTGGACACCTCATGTTATGCTACCCAAAAAGATAAACAAAAATAAAATCAATAAAATTTATAAATTTTAAAAACTAGGAAAAATAAAAATCCTAACCTATTAATAAAATATTTAAAATAAAATAAAATAATAAAAAAACTAACCTAATAAAATTAAATTAAAATTAAATAAAAATACTAGAATAAAATAACTAAAAATCTAATTATACGCACACCTATTATATTTGCATAAATAAAATAAAAATACCCATGGAACCTAATATTCATAACTATACGCACACAAATAAAATATAAAAATAAATCCTAAAAATATACACGACTCAAATAAAAATCTAAAAAAATAATAAAAATACAAATTAAACACACACGAGGTTCGAGTGATGGCTAGGTCTCGGTTTAGGCTTAGGTTTGGTAGGACATTGGGCTCGGGTTATCGGAACTCATCTGGACAAGCTCAAATAGGGACTTCTGAATTCGGGGCTACTTTGATTTCTTCGTTGAATGCTTTTGACCACTACTTTGTCGTAATTACGTCGAATTAGCATAATTTAATACAGCGACTGCCAATTGACCTGCAATATATATAAATATGAATATAAGGCCCTTGTTAATAAAATTGAGTGACTAAAATGCATCTATTTGGGGTGAAAAATCAACACTTTTGGGTGTTTATCAAAGTTACTAACAGTTTCTACAGGAATCTTCTTGGGAAGCTCTAGATCACGGCGTTTTACCTCTAGTCCTTTGTTGTACTTGTATTGTGATATGAATTCCCGGGTGACATCTTCCTAAATGCCAAATCTAGATTCTTCGAGGGATAAGAACTATCGAAGGTCGTTGTCCTTCGAAGTTTGTTGAAACATTTAGGCCAATACCTCTTAAGAGGCACCAAAAAGGGTCATGGCTCGATGATAATTGTGAAGATGAATAATTAGGGGTCCGCTGCCCCCGAACTTCTCGATGACTGACATCTTGAACTTCTCTTGCAATCTTTCTTTGAGGTAGGGAGACATGTGGGTTTAGTCCATGTAGTTCCCAAATATCCTAACTTCGTCAAATTTCTTGGATTTCATGTTAAGGTCTTCCTTTAACTTTTTCAGTTCTCCCTCCTTGGGATCGATGGGTACTAGCAAGTTAGCCACTGACTTGGCATAGGAAGCAGAGCAAGTGGCAGCACATTGCCAGGCAGGGCATGCCGAGCATGCTATATTCTCTAGGACCCAAATAGGCTCGAGAGCGGAGGACTTCAGGTTCTTCGTGGATCTTGATTCGATTTCACTGCATCTCATGGAACTCGTTTTGAAGTTTATCAATCTTGGCATTAAGTTGGATTAGGATCTTCATCAAATCAGGTTGCACGTTCGGTGCTTGGTCGGCATTCTCCATGAAGAGATAGTGAAGGTATAATCCATTCTCGGATGAAGCAGGAAAGGAACTGGTGGAGCTTCGGGGCAGTTTGATGGAACACCAAAGCTAATAGGGAGCTAGGCTAAGAATCGGGTATGCGATCCACTTGAGAAGGAAAAAAATGGTTCGAATTTATTTTTGAAAGAGGGAAGAATATTTTTTTGTGTTTTTGAAAAAAGGAGAAATGTTTTTGACACTTTTGATAAAAATGGGAAAATTATGTTTATGCATTTTGATAAAAAATGAGGAAAAATGTTTTTGGAATTTCGATTTTTTGAGAAAGAGGAGGAAAAACAAAAGAAGAGTCTCCACATGATTATTATTGTGTTTTCACGTGTATTAGGTTTACCTAAATGCAAAAGAAATGTCGAACAGGACCTGAGAGTAGAAAAATTGGGTTTGAAAAATAGGTAAGATAGGGTTTGATTTGTTTCCAAGCTCAAGGATAGGATCTTGTTTTGAAAAATGACAAAATAATGTAAAACATTTGGGGGCATGCCAACCCGACATTTTGACAGAGTTTTGCGTTGAACTGACAAAACTAAATATAAGTGCCTTAGGTTTGATGCCTGTATGAGGTTTATGCAATTGTTGGGTTAGTGGAAGCGTTCCCCCATTGGCATGACTTCACGATATAATTTTTGAGTTTTTTGGAAATTGGTACGTGTGGACAAGGCATTTGATATACCTGAGTATACGTGACTTGCCTCACTATATAATACATTGGGGACAATATATGTGAGAGAGAACTTAATATAATCTACGTACATGAACGAGTTCCCGGTTATATACCTACCTTCTTGAGTTCGGTCAAGTGGTACGATGTGGGGGGAACTGTTCGATATACATGGAAGGTACTAGGCCAATGGAAGGTGAGGGTCATATTTCTTACGCTAACTACAACCTGTCGGACCAGCGCTGATCACAAAGTGACCCCCAATATGGGATAAAATTTTGGTCAATAGCCATTATCTTAGTGATGTAGTGTGCAAAATACATCATTCTTGATTAGTATATTATGGAGAGAGTCCTTTATCTGGCATCATAAGTAAAAGAAGCACTACATGTATCATGAAAAGTAAATCTAGCATGGATCATGAAGACTACACTCAACATGGATACATATGAGTGAGTGATATGTGAATATCTACATGTGAGTGTGTAGTAGTGAGCCTAAGAATGGATCAACTATAAGTGGTGTGTGATATGTGCAAGTGAGCATGGATATATACAAGTGTGATAAGTGGAGGTGTGTGTGCTAGTGAAACCTAAGCATGGATATTCTAAGTGGTGTGTAAAATATGATAGTATAAGTGATCCTACATACAAGTCTAAGTAGTGTGAGGTGTACGTGGAGGGTATTTACAAGTGCGTGATGTGAAAAGTGAGTGAGAGGCGATACAAACATGAGGTAGATATATACAAGAAGTAATAGGGGAAAAGGGAACAACTATGTAGGTGCATATGTATACATGAGAAAAATGATAAAACCTATGTAACAATAGAGTCTAGCCCACTTATGACAAATAAGTCCCCAACAGAGTCGCCACTATGGCCATCTCATCCTGATCGACACACCTGTGAGGGGATCTCGCACCCTTCCTCAGGGCGCTTCGATCGTCGTCAATTAGCGTGATGTATAGAGATAAATGTTGCCACCTCGAGAGAACGGCATCAAAGAAATACGGATGCTTGTGAAACCACCAATTAGTTCAAGGATTTGGGAGATAAGTTAAGGAATGATAAGGTGTTAGTCACCCATCCCTCGCTTTCGGTCTCTCATGGGCATGTGTTATTCTTCTCCTTAATAACTCCGTGAAATGTGTGCATGTATATATAAATGAAGAGTGAAATTACTGGACTCGTGTCATGAATAAAGGTGGAGTGAGGTCATCCTTAGGAGTGTTACCAAAATAGTAATTAAAAATATAGTGTGTGAATTTGTTGGGTCATCGGTCATTTATAGAAAGACAATGGTATATTTTGGACAAAACACAAGCATGAATCACATATATTATATATGGAAATAATATATAAACAAAAATAGAAAAGGAGGAATCAAATCTCGGATTTTACCCGAGATGCCTACGTAGCCTAAATGCGCATCAAAGTCGCATGAAACACGGGGGTGGGATTTATCCCATAAATCCAATCAGGGACTTTATCATATGTGTGTCTGTAGAAAAAAAATGTTTTAGTGTGAGAAAATTTAGTGAGAATTCCCGTTTAAATTTACAAGCAAACAAATTTTTCTTTTTTTTAATAGAAAATATAGTATGTGCAATACTACTAATTAAAAAGTTTGATATTATTATGTGTTCTCTAATAAATATTAAATGCTAAAGTAGTAATTAAATAACTAATGCAAAAATAAGAGAATTTAAAGAGAGAGTGAAATGTTTGGACCTTCTTTGGAATCTTTAATGTGGATCTTGATCATGGAAGGGATGCTCTTGGAAGTGGATGAAGGTGGTAGGAGGAGAGGGAATGGAATTTGCTAAATTAGGTAAGGAAATGATGGAAATGGCATATGGGAGAGAGGTTTCAATATGGTAACCATGCTAACTTTGAGAGAATGTTGTTGAGATTGATGAGAGGGACGTTTCTAAGGTGCCTTTCGAAGTGAGATCATGCTCCCTTTATATAGGGTAAAGGGGATTAATGATCGTCATTGTCCTTGTCCTTCCTATCATCCGGAAACCCCATACACAGTACCGATAGGTAGGGAAATGGGCTTGCCATTGGGCAGTCTCATGCATATTTTTCTGGAAAAAAAGGCCATAAAATGCAATACATTGGGTATTTAAAGACTTTTAAGAATCCATTGGGCCTCTCCTAGGTTCGGGAATTGACTGTGATCAAACAGGGCTTGCAAGCGCCCGATGGTCTTTTGGATAAGAGGAAAATGGATCATTCGTTCAAACCCTAGGGTCGATTCGTGCATGAGATAGATCGTTAGAAGTTTATGCAGGGATCATCGATGTTCCAAAGAGTTTTGATTCGTTTAGAGAGTTAACCTTGGTCAAATGGGGTCTGAAAGCGCCCGGTGACCTTCCGGAGTAAAACGAGTCATTTGTCCATACCATAACGTTGATTCATGCATGGTGCACACTGTTGGAAAGTATATTAAGTGTCCTTAAAAGTTTTATTTCGTATCATTCAAACTAAAGAGTTGATGAGAGTCATACGGAGCTCGGGAGTACCCGATGGTCTCCGGATCAGTTTTCGAGGGAAAATGATTCGTTCATCCAGATCGTAAGACTAATTCGTGCATGGGGAGGATAGTTGAAAAGGTGACTCAAGGACCTTTGAAGATTCATTGAGAGCGCCCGGTAGCCTCCATATCAGTTTTTATAGTAAAATGGACCGTTCGTCCGAATTGTAAGGCCAATTTGCGCATAAGACAGACCGTCGTAAAGGGAATTTCGATCCCTTCAAAGATTCATTGAGATTTTTCTCAAGGGAGAGAGTTGACTGGTAGTCATACAGGGTCCAAGAGTGCTCGGTAGCCTTTAGATCGATACTTGGAGTATGACCTGGGGTTTATAGTGAGTGGGGAAGTGCTAGGGACCGAAGGAGAGGCTGGGGGGGGGGGGGTCCTAAAATGTGTTCTTACAATGGGCTTTAGCTATTCCATTTTTTAACTCTTGTAATAATTTTCCTACTCTTCGAGTGGCGATTTTTGTATAATGAAATAGCAATTATCAGTATTTATGTTTAATGCCCATGCATATTGTATGTACATCTGGTTGCACAAATTGCATAGTATCATAAATAGCTACTCCAGGTATTACCCATCCGCCAGGAGAGTTTATAAACAAATACAGATCTTTGGTATCATCCTCGATACTGAGATATACCATAAGACCAATAAGTTGATTCGAGATCTCGCTATCAACCTCTTGGCCTAAAAAAAGTAATCTTTCTCGATAAAGTCGGTTGATTAGGGTAAAATTGTATCCCTTAGGAACCGTACAGGCGCCTTTTGACGCATACGGTTCAAAATTCAAATTGCGAAAAAAAGAATCAATGTGTAGATTCCAATCCTTTTTCTTTTTTCATAGCAGGCTCTTTCTGACTTCTGACGAAAGGACTTTTTCTTCGATTTTTCAATAAAGACGAGTTTTTACTCCATTTACTTTGAACTTCATTTTATTGTTTTCAAGAATATAGTTCTAAATTTCCTTTTTTAATCACTTTATGTATATTACCCTATACTTTGGGATCTATTGATACTTTGCTCGCTATGTTTTATATGCCTTCCAGAATATTTGCAAGTAAGTATACAGTTGGTAAAACAAATCATTTTCCCTTATACTTTGGGAATTCTTTCCTTACTCGCTATATTTTGTTTTTAGGCATTGCAATCATAAATTTGTAATATATTTCCTCAAAATGTTTGGAGTAGATATTTATACTTAATAAACATAGAAACATTTTCACGTGTATTTGGGAATTCATCGACTGTTATGCTCGCTTTATTGTTTTGGTAAATAATACAATCATAATTTAAAACAATATACCCTCAAAATATTTCAAGCAATACTTCGTTAAGAAAAAAAAAAAAATTCCCTCATACTTTGAGAATTATTGGACTGCCTTACTCGCTAGATTTTGTTATTAAGGTAATTTAATCCTAGATTGAAACCTATCTCCTTACAAAATATTGTGAGAAGGTACATCAAAAATAGAACCTTGGTTATAACAAAAAATTCATGAGTAATATGACAACATAAATATAAAAGAAAAATTTTGTCATAAAAATAACATAAATTGTATTCATTATAAACTTGGCACTTTTAGGCTTTTCCCATTCAAAGGAAAATTTTCTTTTCATACAAGAAAATTTTTCTTTTCATAAATAAGAAAAATAACTTTTTTAGGTACCTTATGAGAAGCACTTCTTCAGCCATTTGCAATTGATGGATTATAGATAATCACTCTTTGACTCTGAGATCTAGCAATACTTTGATTTAGCCACTCCTCTGACCATGAATGGTCCTTACCAATTCAGTTTGAACTTTGAGGCAAACATGCTCCTCAAATGATGGGTGGATGCTCAGAAAACTAGATCATAAAACTTGGAACTCACTAGGATTAACTAGTTTCTCGTAACATCTTGAGATTTGTTATGTATAAACTTTAAAGTTTTCTTTATCCTTGACCCTATTCTCATCCAAAGCTTCTAGTTTCACCGCCTTGGGACTGGGAGTAGATCATTGTTCAAATCCATTCTTGAAGAGGGTATTGCTATCTTCACTGGTAGGACAACCTCATTTCCATATACAAGAGAAAATGGAGTGAACCAATTTGGTTTCCTCTTCGAAGTTATGTAATCCCACAAAACCATTGGAAAATTATCATCCCAAGTCCCACATTTTTGTCAGAATATTTATTAAGGATTTGTTGCTTGCTTCAACTTGATCATTCCCCTTTGGATAAGAAATGCTATAGTTGTTATGGATGATCGTGTACTCGTCTGTTAGCAAACCTATATCCTTACATATAAATAACTTTCAATTGTCTATGAGGATGACCTTTGGGATGCCCAACATACAAACGATGTACTCAAGAATAAATTTGGTCATCACTTGTGAAGTTATCCTCCTTAGAGGGATCACTAATGCCCATTTGGTAAATAGATATGTAGCCAATAAGATAAAAGGCTTTTTGCGAGAAGCTGGTATGATCTTTTCTACCAACTCAAATACCCAAGTGTGGAAATGTTAAGGAGCAACCAAACATTGAAAACTCATCGATAGGGCATGCACCATGTTTCCATATACTTGGCATTCTTTACACCATTTCATAAAATTAATGGAGTTAGCCTCTATTGTGGGCCAATAATAACCCAGTGCCATCAACTGGTCATATAGCTTGGATCCACCCATGTGCGAGGGTTCATGATCCTTTTTAGTACTTTTATAATTTCCTCCTTGGCAACACACCGCAGAGTTTTCTCATTGTACCCATTCGAGTACAACTCTCCTTTGACTAGATAAGAATGATCAACCCATTTCTTCAAGTACATTCCATTTTCTTGTTCAATAGGCAATTCTCCATCCTTAAAGTAGGTTATATATCGCTTCCTCCAATCATCTGAATCCTCTATAAAAATTTCTTTTGCTAGGTGATCAAACTAAGTTTGGAATTTCAAAAAAATTTGCTGCAAGTGAGTGATATCTTTGTTTATGTAGGGAAAAAAATACCCCTTAGAAGAATTTGTAAAGGGTAATGTTTGTATCCACATAGTGGGTCTCGTGCATTGGTTACAATTTATCATGGGAGTCCTCTTCTCCCACAAACCTTGCAAAATACCCCCCAGGATTCTTAATGTAAAAAGTATCCAATAATGTTGAACAATTAGCCTTATGATAGTTTTATATTTTCTTCACATGTATCCAAATCTTTGATGATTGAGGATCTCCAATATTTAGGATCCTCACTCAGAAATAAAGAATTCACTATTGTAGGCATTGTTCTCCTTCGGACGGGAGTCATTACTAGAGGTACATTGATTTTAAATTTCTAAGTAATTATTTCTAAAGCATCTTGATATATGTTCATCATTCGGGGATGCCTTTCTATTTCAATAGATAGAAATTTTTTGAACAAACATTGGATGATTTCCTGACAGGGAGGAAGATTTTCCTTCTTGAGAGAGAAATCCCCATTAACCTATTTAACCATTAGGGAAGAGTCTCCTCGTATACAAATGACTCTATCTCCCCTTATTTAAATTTTGAAACAATCCAAGTATTAGTGCCTCATACTAAGATTCATTGTCCGAGTACATAAAATCATATTTATAGGAGAAAGTGATCTTATCTTTGGTATTGTAAAGTATGATTTCAGATCCTTCGTGACTTATGCAGACGAACAGTCAAACTTCATCTTACAATCTTCCATTTCTTCACACAAATAAGCTTAAAAATTATCCACTAATAATTCCTCCCTCGAAGGTCAAAAAATTATCTTAGTAAGTTGGCTAGAAGATCACCCAAATATTGATTGTCAATGGATTTAGGTTCAAAGAATTTCAAATCATACTCCAAGAGGATCAAAAACAACCAAAATTCTTATACAACTAAGACAATCCTCAGGAGCAAGTAATTGATAAGGTCACATTTGGTAATAATATGCACTATAAACGCGAACAAGTATTGCCTTGGCTTCGGCGCTACAAATACCAAAGCTAAGAAATTCTTTTACACACTTGTATATCCTGACTCAGTTCTAGTTATCACTCTAGATACATAATATACTTGTGGGTGCCTATTGTTTCGATCAAGCCCATAAAAGTAGATGACCAAGACCAAGTGAGTTAATCAGATTTTTGGCCCAAATTATGAGCCTTGGTTAAGCAGTTACATTTGATGATATAACTGGGTCTTTCCCAAAAATATCAGAGAGATATTCAATGGATATAGGCTCATTGTTCTAGTTACCAACAGCTTTAATTAATTTAATATATATTGTACCCCTGGCCCGGGGTATAGGGACATATAGCAAAAACCTTCTCGAGAGTTACTTAATAAAAATAGTATACCTATATGTGGACGTAAGCAAGTTGTTGAACCACGTATATTTTTTGTGTTGTGATTATTGTTGTTCATATTTTCTTGGTGATTGTTTTATATCATCCTTGTTCTGTGTTATGATTTTTGTCACCATAGTTGGCGTCATTTTTGGGAATCGATTGTTATTCTTATGAAAACCTTCATCAATAAGAACCAGTGATGTCCCATCACAGCAATAACGTCCCTCAAGAAGGTTACATTCAACAGTAGCCTAACTCTCCAAGGGCAAGGTATGAGGTTCATCATTCAAACCCAAGACTTCTCCAGCAGAGGAAAGTCTCCAAAGAAAGCTAGGGGAGGTCCATGCAGATTTCTAGGTTAATAGACACCTATGAAGCCAGACTCCAAGAGAATGAGGAGGATACTCTCCAACAGCAAGATTAAAATTCCTGCCTCAAGAGATAACTGGAAAGTATGGAGAGAGAACTCCATCGAAGCACAAGGAGACACCATAACCGGACTCCTAACCCTCAAACAAGAAAGTTTCGTAATCGAGGAAGGAACCCGAGGCGTGGGTTAGAAAGAACTAAGAAGTATTGGTCAGATGATGACCATTCTGAATGACTACAACTAGATCACCATTATAGGAGTCTCGTTCGATAGAACGATGACATACGAAGTTTGGTCCGAAAGGAGATGGACCAGAACCCAGATCATCGCGACACCAGATCTATGAAAGAGTTAGACAGGCGAGCTGTCAAAACCCAGACAAAGTTCCATTTTTTAAGGGCAATAGAAGAAAAATAGGCCCCAAAGAAGTTTACGATTCTCAGGTTCAATATTTACAATGGGAAGACTGACCCCATTGACCATGTCAGGCAATACTAGTAAGCTATGACTCTATGAAGTCACAATGATGCGCTTATTTGTCGAATCTTCCCTTTGATCTTGCACGATGTGTCCCAGAAGTGGTTCCAGAAGCTACCTCATAGGTCTATTTGAAATTTTAAATCTTTGGCTGAGCAATTTATAGCTCACTTCATAACAAGCAACTCCCACCCAAAAAGGATGGATGCACTACTTACTATGAAGAAGAATCCATAGAAGAACCTCAGAGAGTATGCGAAGAGGTATTGGTAAGAATTTAATGATATTGAGGATTGGTCGGAGCAAGTCATCGTAGCATCCTTCAAAATCAATTTTCTAAGATCGTGCCTCATGCACCAGTCATTAACTAAGAAGGAAGCTACATCCATCGATGACTTGACGACTCATATTGAGAACTATGCCAAAGTCAAGGATGTGACCCATCTTAATACATGGAATAATGGTCGTGAAAATGGTGGTAAAGGAGTGGAGAAGAACGAACCTCAAAAGAAAGGGAACAACAAAGGGGGAAAAATGGCTCCAATAATGGAAATAAAAATGATGTCTCGAAGGCATTTCAGGCTATGAATACAGTCTTCATGGAGCCAATATACAAGATTTTTGCTAAGATAAGAGATGAGCCATTTGTTAAGTGACCAAAGAATGTGGAAGGGGATACTTCCAAGCTAAATAACGCACTAAGGTGCACCTTTCACAAGGAGGGTGGCCACAAAACTGAGCATTGTAAAGCCCTCCAATCTCATCTCGAATACTTGGCCCAAGCTGATCATCTTAATGAGTTCGTGGAAAATAAGGTAGAAAAGTCCATCATCTAGCCTACTATGTAAGTAAGACTCTTTTAGAAGTTGAGTAGTGGTACCTTCCATTGGAAGAACATAATAGCCATGCATATGCCCTATAAGCTCTGAGTTCAGCAATAGACTCTGACTTGAGAAGAACAATGCAAATAAATTTCCTCACATAGCCCATCATTAATCAGACTACTGAGCCGCTGAATCCTGAGAAGATTATCCACATAAAAAAGGCTCTGAGCTGGATCGACCCCATCGCAGACTACTTACAAAGTGATATACTGCCAAGTGAAAAGAGGTAAACTCATCAATTAAGAGTAAAAGTTTCTCGATTTCACTTATCTATTGATGGTAAGTTATATATAAGGTCCTCCATTGGCCCCTACCTTTAGTGAGTTCATCCACAAGACGTCGAGCAAGTTATGCACGAACTTTATGAGGGAATTTGTGGAAGTCACGCAGAAGGAAGGTCGCTAGCCTTTCAAGTAATAAAAGAAGGGTATTTGTGTCCATACATGCAGAAGGATGTTGTAGTCTACGTTCAAAAGTGCAAAAAATGAAAAAAAACCTCACCCATTGTCCACTAGCCCGCCAGTGACCTAAATTCATTAACCAGCTTGTGGCCCTTCACCTAGTGCGGTTTGGATATCGTAGGTCCTCTACCAACTACAGTAGGCAATCAAAAGTATCTTTTGGTTGCCACAGACTACTTCACTAAGTGGATAGAGGCAGAACCACTAGCGAACACCAAGGACACAGACATGATGAAGTTTATATGGAGAAACATCATTACTCGCTTAGGCATACCTAGGACGACCATTACTGATAACGGGACCCAGTTCGAGAATGTCCCCTTCCAAAGTTTTTGTAATGATCATGCAATTAGGCATTGTTTCAGCTCTATAGTATATCCCCAGAGCAATGGTCAAGCTGAGGCTTCCAACAAGACAGTGATAGATGGACTAAAGAAACGACTGGAACGGGCCAAAGGAGCATGGGCGAACGAATTTCCCCACATCCTCTGGGCCTATCATACCACCCCAAGGTGAGCAACTGGGGAAACACCCTTTGCACTCACAAATGGAATGGAAGCAGTTATCCCACTAGAAGATGATTTCCCTACCATAAGGTCCACATTGGTCGAACAAGTCCAAAATAATGAAGCATTACTCACTCAACTTGATTTAGCTGATGAATGGCGAGAATTGGCTCTAGTTAAACAGGCGCCCCACCAGCAATAGCTAGCCAAACAATACAACCGGAAAGTCAATCCAAGGAAATTTCATATTGGGGACTATGTCCTGAGGAAAGTCATTGGTAGTGATGTAAAACCATCAGATGGAAAACTAGGACCAAACTGGTATGGACCTTTCAAGGTAGTGAAGGATGACTTGCAAGGAGCCTATCACTTGGAAATGTTGGAGGGCAGGGAGATACCAAGGCTTTGGAATGCATCCAACCTAAAGAAATTCTACTTCTAGATTTCTCTATCCATGCACTATTAGTTTAGGCAAATTTTTATTTCACAAACTAATGTTGCTCTTTATTTATGATTTTGAATAATAAAACTCTATTGGTCTTGGCAATCTACATGTATTTGTTTTCTCGAATGTATTTTGTTATATTCACCATTTCTAAGTTATGGGCTCCACTCTTTTTATGATTATAATAGAATTCCTGGATTTTAGTAAGTTGGCTAACTTACTTCAGTCAAAGGGTCTTTTGAACCAGCCTCTTATGATTACAACACAGTGGTTAGGAATATCTTATCTCAACTTGTTTAAATCATAACTAGAAAATTCAACAGGTGATAACCCTCATCAAGCCTCTGTTCCAAAACACAATTGGTCTCATAGGTTGCTCCGACAACAAATAAAGACCTACAAGGGATCCTTAGGAAATATGACCAACTTAGGTTGGTCGCCAACATAGTTTGTCTCCAAAATCCTGCTTAGGTGGATCACCCATTAATCAAGTGTATTATCTCCATCGCCCTACTTAGACCTAAGGTAGTTTAACAACTTGACCTAAGAGGTAAAGTGGATGGAATGGAATGGATACGGCATACTGAACTGGGGGAATGCTTCATTGCAATTAAACTTTAAATAACATTTAGTCGCCTGAAGTGACTAAAATAACTAAAGTTTATTAGTAAGTCGAAAGAAAGCAACACATGTTTAGTCGACTTATGCCCAAAACATAAATATTTTATTTCTTACTACGAATTACATAGTTACGTGCACAATAGTAATGAAGTAAATCAACCCTAAGAGGATCCAGGTCACTAGGCAAGGTAGTCCGCTACTCCAGCCCTCCGACCATCATCAGGGTGAGGGGAAAAGATCTCCACAGCCACCTCTGAGCTTTATTCTAGCAGCTGCCTTAGAATAGTATCTATAGGGATATAGCCGTCATCCCTTCGAAAGGAATTTATCTCTAAGATTGGGGGAGTAATGTCATGCCTATAGCACATAGGAGAGTTTTTGGGGACCATCAACTCCCTAGGGCACTTAGCCACCCTATAATAAAGGCCAGCTCATCCATTTCTTTTAGATTTGTGGGGTAATCTATCCAGCCTTGATCGTAGTTGTCATCCCACACTTCTAGAGGACCTTTTCAAAATAAGTGACGTAGACTTGTGACATCTCTTTGTAGTCCGACGTCAATTATGTATGCTCGTCAAACGTCCCCCTCAACTCGATAATATCCGTCTGAGAATTGTCGTCATCTCTGTTAGCCCACCGTGTCGATGACGAGGAGGAACCTTGAATAACTCGAGAAGCACTGCTTGGAGCATTTTCCTTAAGGTGCGCAATCTCCATACTTAAGGCATCATTTTCCTACTGCAACACCTCCCCAACCTGATTGATCTCGAATGTGTCCAAGATCTTAGCCTTCAGAGCATCTATCTCTTCTTGAAAGGAGGCATCAATATTCTCCATCTTCATAAGCCTATCCTTCAGCCTGGTAACTACTTTGGACTGATCTTTGTAGTCCTTATACCTTGCCCTAAGGGATTTGAAAATCTTGATAAAAGCTCAGTGAACTTGGTCACTTACATTCGAACAAAGGATTTGGCCTAGATGAGAGGTGGCAGGAATGTAATCATCAAGATCGACAAATTACAAGACATCGAACACACAAAACCCATATATCAGTGAACACAAAATATAATTTCTTCATTTCATTAAAAATGGCACTGGCCAGATGTAGGTACATCGAATGACAAGAAGGAAGAATAAAAAATACACAAGTGAAAGAAAAAGCCTAGAAGTCAATTCGGTAACCTCAACCTGCTTAATGGAGGCTTCCTCATTCTCCTTATCAGTGGCAGCCTCGCTCGTCTCAGCCCCAAGTACACCTCCCTCAGTTGGGGTAAGATCACGCTTTGCTCACCAACAGGGACATCAACAGCAAGAACAACATGCTCCACAGTAGTTCGAGAACTAGGGACTTCTTTATCAATGAAGGGCTAAGTACTAAGATTGTGTTCGTCGAATAGAGAGGAGTTGGTAGAAACTCTATCAGCAACTAAGGCTTGATCCCAGCCTTTCCTGAAGTTTTCTTGACTGATGTAGTCGATCTATTTATCAGCATCCTTGTACGCTACCTCCCATCCCTCATTGTATTCACTCTCTCTAACGAAATCCACCTCCGTTTCCTAGCTCTTCACCTTTTTAGCAAGCCCTTTATTCTCATTCGCAAGCACCTCATTATCCTCTCTGATGGCCAATTTTCTCATCACGACCAGCTCATAGTCCTCGCGGAGTTCCTTCATCTCCGTAGTCACTTCATCCCTCTCTTTAGATAAATAAGCCTCAGCCTCTGTGACAGCCTTCTCGGAGGACTTTTGGGCCTTCTGGGGAGACTTCAGGCTCTTCTCGAGCTCAGAGTTCCTCCTCGCTAACTTATTTTGACTGCGCCTAAGGAATAGTCGGACATAAACTATAGGAAGAGATCGAAGTTAGTAAACAGAGTGCGAAGAAATTACAAGTCAAAAAAATAGAGAAAAGGGGAAGTAGCATTACTAAAGCAAGCCTTTGATCTGCTTTCAAGGCTAATAGATCAGGGACCATGTTTGAAGACCACTCACTGTCCTACATGAGCACAGCTCTCTCGAGCATTATTGGAGCGAGATGAGGGGTCAAAGCCACGGAGTCCCCCTCAGCTGGGATGACCACATGCACAAGAGAAGCCTATACTTTCTTCATCCTCTCTTCTCTTATCCTCTTCTCTTCTTCTTTCTTCTTCTTCTTCTTCTTCTTCTTCTTCTTCTTCTTCTTCTTCTTCTTCTCATCTTCTATCTTCCTCTTTCTCTCTCTCTCTCTCTTCTTTTCTACTTTCCTCTTCCTATACACCTCTTTCTCATGAGATATTGTTTGGGAACCACTAGAAGTATCCCCAGACCTTGGTTTTTCGATCTTCAGTCTGTTGGATAACAGAACTTCATCACCATTATCATCACAGATCAAGTTTTTCCTTCTAAGGGGTGCCATATCTTCCTCGCTAGAACATCCTGAACTGTAATCTCCTTAATTAGAACCTACCTCGCTGAAGCTCTCCCCAATGCATTCTTCCTCACTGAATATCCCCTTACTAGATCTTGCCTCACCACTACCACCTGTACCGCCTTCGGCAACACCAGTCTCTGAGCTTCTCTCCTCGTCGTCGTCTAGCTCGATGGGTTCGAGAGCACCTTCTTCCTCTTCTTTTTCTTCTTCTTTTGGGATATCAAGATGGGGAATAGAGTCAATTGGACGGGCGATGGAGCTGGTGGAAGTGTTCTTGTATTCCAACAAGAAGGCAGCCGACTTGGGTTGCTCACCTTCTATAAAGGAGTCCCTTATTTTCCAAGCTTTGTTCAACTCAGCAGCACGGATCTCGTGACGATCAGGTTCTTGATTTTTAGACTTCGCTAGAAAAGAAAAGAAATATTAGAGGAAGAACACGTTAGAGCAACAAGCATTAATGTTGGACAACAATCTATGTACTCATCCCCATATATAGGGATCTGAGGTCCTCTGTACCTTTCTCCGCCACTTGGGGAGGGAATTGCCAGTTCCTAGCAATGAACACCTCAAACCAGTACGCCTTATGTTAATCAGGTAGGTTCACTACTAATACCCTGTCTGGACTCCTTATTTTCAAATAAAGAATACCAGAGCTCGTGCGGGAAAAGGTATAACAGAAGAAAAGTTCAACTAATCCTAAGTAAGTGCCATAAAGTTGATTTATTCTATGGATGCCATTTATAATTTTCCAAAAATTTAGAAAACACTGAGCTGGAACTATATCGAAGTGTTGAAAGAAATTCAAGAACATGCGATTTAGGGGAAAAGTTAAACCCCCTTGAGGTAGTAGAAGAACATGAATCCAGTGTCCATCCTTAATGTCACGAACATTGCAAGGAACCGGGGCACACTTATTATCCACCCATTTGGGGATATTGTATCATTTCTTGAATTCATCCAGAGACTTGTTATCTAGTTTTACCACGAGAAAACCCTAGCTATATTAGAAAGAAAAGCAACGATGAAAGGAAATACATAAAGAGAAGGGACTGAGAACTTACGAAGAAAGAATGAAGCTTGGGATGATAAAAAACCACAGATTTGGAAGGTAAAGAGCAAAAAACATCTTGAGAGCAAGAGATAGCTTGGAAGCGAAGGAAGAAAAGAGTTGAAGTGACAATAGAATTGTCCAACACTTTAGTTTAAACTCATCAATGATAGTGCACATTAATTGAAGAAGATTTGTCGCTCAAACTCCCAGCCAAATGAAGATTCACGCCCCTATCAATCTTGTGAACTATAACAGTGCCATCAAAGGGGGGCGAGAATATGCTTTTTAAAATTTATGAGCCCAAAGACCCCAAAAATTTGAGGGCCAATTGTGGGTGCCTATTGTGTCGATCAATCCCATAAAAGTAGTCGGCTAAGCTCTAGTGAGTTAATCAGGTTTATGACCCAAATTATTATCCTTGTTTAAGTAGTTATATTTGATGATATGACTGAGTCTACCCCAAAAAATCTCACAGAGATATTCAAGGGATACATGCTCAACGTGTCAGTTACCAACACTTTCAATTAATTGAATATATATTGTACCCCTGGCTCAGGGCATAGGGGCATATAGCAAAAACCTTCTTGAGAGGTACTTAATAAAAATAGAAGACCTCTCTGTGGACATAGGCAAGTTAACGAACCACATATATTCTTGTGTTGCGATGGTGATTATTGTTATTCCTATTTTCTTGGTGATTGTTTTCTTTCATCATTGTTCTGTGTTGTGATTTTTGTCACCACAATACTGGTTTTATTTCCCTTATTTCTCTTGAGTGAGAAAATCTCTAATATGTCTTTTTGCATAAGTCAAATACAAGATCAAAGGTTAACCTGCTACCAGTGGAACCATTGTTGAAGGAGATCCATAATTTCCTTAATCCTCTTAAAGGTTTTCTATTTCTTGATCTCCCAAACCCACTTTTCCTTGTCCTTCATCAACTGCGAGAAAGGGTGAGTAGTTTATGCTAGAGTAAGTATGAATCTCCTAAGATAATAAACTTTTTCTAGGAAACTTTTGAGTTATCTTTGGCTCTTTGGTGCTGGCATCATTAAAATTTCTTTATGTTTCTTTTCATTGATTTGCACACTGAATTTCACAAGGAGTTCACTAATGTGTTCGCATGGAAGTACAACTTTTTTGGGGAATAGTCCTTGAGGTAAGCTCTCACAAATTAAATATCTTGCTTAATGTTTTGCTTGTGAGAAAGGCCACTCACGCCTACAAATCAGGATCTAAAGATAAAGGATGAAGTGTAAAAGATTATCGCGACAAGTTTCATGAAAACCATATATCATCCCATTGGGCTCTAGATCATTATGCCCATTGCCAAGAAGTACGGAAAGGAAATTAGGATTTGTGTTGAGTTTAGGGACTTTAATTGCGCATGTCCAAAAGTTGAGTTTCCATTGTTAAGCATTTATATCTTGATGGATTCAACTGTTGGTAATGAAATTTATAGCTTCATGGATGGGTATGTGGGATACAATTAAATCAAAGTGGATTTAGAAGGCACATACAATATAGCTTTTGGAGCTCCTTTTGGAAATTTGCACTACACGATTATGTCATTCAGATTGAAGACTCCTAGGGAAAATTATCATCGATCAATGATGGGTATATTTCATGATTTGATTCATGATATACTAGAGTTATATGTGGATGATCTCATGGGGAAATAAAAAACATAAAGTAAACATGTCTTGGATTTTAGGAGAGTTTTCGAACGTTACATAAAGTACAAGATGTGGATGAACCCTTCAAAGTGCACTTTTAGGGTTATTGAAGGCAAGTTTCTTGGCTTTATTGTTAATAGAGAATGTGATTTCTTCTATTTTCTTTGAACTTAGACTTTTAGATATGAAGATGGGTCCTCATCACCACCTTCTTCTCATTAATTTAATTCTTCTAGCTATTATAATTGGTCCCTTGGCCCGTCTTGCATATATTATGGAGCCGCTTCAGTTTCTTCAACATATTCCACTGTGTGAGAATCTTCAATTACAAAATATTATGATGTCAGATTGATTCTCTCATTCCAAAATGCCACTCGCTCACACCTTTATATATAATGTTAAATAACTATTCCCTTAGGAAACATTATTTTCTTGCAAGTTTGAATAGGTTTGGCCTTTTCTTCCATATCCCCTTTGCCTTTGTCTTCTATCTCAGGGGATGTCGCTTCTAGACCAATCCTGTTATGAACGAACTTCTTTGGTTGGACACATTCATGAACTGTTTGTGAATCTCTAAATTCTTTGCTCAATTCAGCATTTCTCCATTCGTCCAATTTGGTATAGAATATTGCATTAACTACGTGGGATTCCTCTACCTAGAAGGGCCAATTGATTTCTTTGATGACTAATTTTGTCCCAAGAATTCTAGTTTTAGGACATTAGAGGAATGTAGAAGGCCCAATGCCATGAGTACTCTTCCAATCAACAGTTGATAGCTTGAGCTGGCATTATTGACACGAAACTTGATGTGGAAAGCAAGGTTCCCCTATATTTATTCCAGCATTTACATGTCCAATTGAATGCATCCTTGCACTGTGAAGGTTTGAAATAACGAAAGGAATTGGCACGATATATTACTTTGATATCACAGTTTCATAGAATGTGATAATAGGCATAATATTGATTGATTCGCATCCATCTAGAAATGCTTGTAAATAACTAATCCCATTTACCAACTAAGTCGCATACAAAGGCCTACTATAAAACAGTGGTACACGCTTGTAAGCCTCTGAGAACACCACTTAAGATGTGTACTTTTTGATGAGCCTCCCAATTGGCCCATGACAGTTTATTGAGGGACTCCTCTATATTATACAAAGTATTTTCTTGGAGATCAACAACCTTTTCTGAGATTGAACTCCAATTTGACCGAAGAACCACTTGAACTTTGGGCTCTTGTCAATCGCTGCACACTGTAAGTCTATCTCCACCTCATAAGTTTGTGCATTACAAACGTATTATCCCACCCCGAGTTATGGACATGTATATATATATATATATATATATATATATATATATATATATATATATATATATATATACACACATCTTAAATTCAACTAATTCGTAAATATTTACATAATAAAAATTTGACAAAACTTATGTAATATTATATTGTCAACAAAATTTTCAAACTTTGTTTGTAAAAATAGGAAATTTTCTAATCAATAAGAGGCCATAATTTGACGAGCAACATATATGACCGCTTCGTTACAACAATTATCTCAAAGTACTATACATAAAGACCACATAAATAACTAAAGTACATAAAAAATAGTGTTATTTGCACGACAAAATACTAAAATCAACGGAATCAATCACTGCCTCGATCGAGGAATTTTTTTTGCATAGTATAATGAGTAATGCGACCCCCTGAGAACACCTTTCTTCTCTAAACTTAACTCTAAATGTACTATAAGCAATCAATAAAATCACCATATCCCCAAAATCATAATATGAAACTATATACATGTAATCATGTAATCGCATGAATAATAATACATTTTATCATATAGAATTTATCACTCATACTTGGCCCTTTAGAATCATGTACCACTATCAATCAATATAACCATTACAGCACTAAAATCATAATAAGCAACTAATAATGAGTAATCCTATAACTACTTGAATAACAATACATTTTCTCATATAAATTCTCTTACGATAACTAGGCCTCCTCTAGTATCCATGTCAAACCCTACTTTTTGGTATGAATGCACAAGAGAGTATATGTAAAGAAATGAATTAAAGTTAAGGCGGAACAATAGGACTTTATTCATTATTAAAGTAGTTCACATAGTGTAGTACCGACAGCAGGGGTGAGTTACATATTTTTATTTAGATTATAAAGTAGAAAATTGAAAATCTCCACTCCTTGTTCCCATCTAGCTTATTATCTTCCCACACAATCATGTATGCAAACTGGTGACCGCTATCTGTCTTTAAAATTGAAGAGATATTACCTTCTTTCTTCGGGTTCATCTGGAGGAAAAAGGAATTAGCATAAATATACTAAGTAGGCTTTACCAGTTCTAAAAAAGTATATGTATAGACGAAAGTTGGAGTGTGTATGGAATTCAGTGTATACCGACACTAAAATTTAAAGCTGATAATTCCATATTTATCAGTTTATAAATAAAACTATGGTTCTTTGAACTATTGATCCCATACTTACCAGTACATTAAGGATCATATAAATAAAGTCAAGGATCTTTGAACTAATAATCCCATACTTACTAATTCACTAAGGGGTATAGAAGTAATTAAATCATAAGTAAAACCAAATAATAATCAACATAAAACTTGTGGGGAAAAGTAACCAGCTATGTGCACAATTAAAGTGGCACTCATATATATGTAGCAATAATCAAGGCTTTCAATCATCTGAGACCATTAGGCTAAGTAGAAAGTTTTGTAGGATAACACGTTTGCCTACTTCATAGTTAATACTGATGTTCATAATATAAATATTTGCACAAAAGTGCAAGGGTGAACTGAATAAAGAAGGAACTTGATATCACTTATTAGGTCAGAGGAGTTAAATTGATCCACGTTCAAATTCAAATATCGATGAAATTCAATCAAATATATAGTATGGAAATATTATTACATGCAAATACTAAAAGTAAATAGGAGCTATCACATAGTGATATCAATAGCAATATGTCAAATACGCAAAGTTTACTCTTTTAAGAGGTAGAAAAACCTACTTGCTCAGTATATTGTACGTATTTATATATCACAAAAGGATATCGAGAGGAGATGGTATATGATTCTCTTTATATAATGTTTGGGTATAAAAGTATTTATTGGATTTAGGGATTGTGTTGGTCAGTTTATACAAAAACTGTATCTTTCAAAGTTCTGGGGGTTTAATTATAAATAATTTGGGACTTTAAAATACTAGACTTAAGGTCATATTTGAACTTTAGTGCAAGTATCTTTTTATTTTAAAATATTTTGAAGTATTCATTGACGAAATTTGGGGTTGAAATTCGTAAGTTGGAAAAGTCAAGAGGGGTTAAATTGCAATTTAGGAAAAATACTTCTAAGTTAAAACCTCATTTTTGCATAACTTAGGCTAGGTTGATCCAAACATAGACTTGCCTTATATCATTTTGAGCAGAAAAAATAAAATAAAAATACTGGAAAAAATTTCAGAAAATTCTGATTAGCCACGCGCCCTCACGCACGAGTCCAAGATTGGTAGTCAAAAATTTCATCTTCATCCCCTCGACAGTTAACTTTAGGGTTTCTTATTTTTTACCCCTTGAATTACTCCCTCATTTCTAAACCATTTCATTTATTAAGAAATTCAACCTAAAATTTCATATGGAATCCAAATATATAGGTTTTGTGGATTGAGACGTGGTCTATCTCAGGTTCCATAATTATATGTTTTACTGAAAATTTGACCTAACACTCATAGATTTTAAGGATATGGAAAGGATTCTTATCTGCATAGTTTGATTTCTCCTATGTATATGAGTAGTTTGGTTTTGATTTTAGAGGTTGAGATGGATTATATAGGGAGAGTTTAAGCTTTTTATTTTTCTAGTTCAAAATACACTTTTAATCTATTCGAGTTTATTATGCACATTTATGGCATTTTATCATTACACTCGAGTTCCTAAGCTTCTAATGAATACATTCAAAGATTTAAACCTGAGTTTTAACCATTATTTGGAAGTTCATTGTTGATGTTTAAAAATGGACTAACTCCAAATTTATAATCACAGATAAAAATAAGAGAAGTAACTTAAACCACAAATAAAAGAGACAAGGTTTTTAGAGTAGTTCAACTGTAAAATAGCCTACATCCACTGTTGTTTTGATTTAGTAGGGTTTACAATAGCTCGGTATGATGTGCATATGAGTTATTCGAGTTTTCCCTTGAGCTAAGGGAGCAATTTATATTTATAGGGGTGCAAAACCCTAAAGAGCGAGTTCATTATATTGCTAGGCATTTACATCTGTGTACAATAAGTAAAAATCTTGAAATTCAATGCTGGTTGGCATCCCATCCGAGTAGCTATTGGTATTCCTATTGGTTGGCCTTCTGGAGTTGATCGGCATTCTAGTCGACTAAGAGTCTTTGAGATGATTAAGTAGGATGGTCAGCCACATTGGATGATAGGTGTATATTCATCATTGGTCCACGTGGGAGTATAATTTTTACATACAACATTCACTATTGAAGCTCAAGTTTTAATGGTGGAAACTTCATAATTTTCACCTAGGCCCTTTTTTCTAAATTAGAATTCCCACTGTTTTGAGTTATTCTAGCATTATATCAACAAAGAAAATGATTGAAACTAAAAGAATTGAATACAATACATAAAATCGTGGTGTATTTATTTGGAGTGAGAATTTTAAGTTTTGAAACTTTTATTTGAGTGAGATTAAACTAAGGAATTCATGGGGTATTTATTGTATGTGTGAAGGGGAGTTCATTAGTGGAAAAAGGAGGTGGATTTGAAGTGTTATTATGAGGTTTTCTAGCTTGGGTATTGTTCCTCACATGTGTGCATGGGGTACACATGTGATTTTTGGCTACTTGTTCTGATGTGTAGGCTTACTTAGACATGGAGTTTTATGAAATTATCAAAACTTTGGTGTTTTGTCCTTAATTGGTCAAGTATATGCATATATAGCCTTAGAGTGTACTTTTGATAAAGTTTAGGGGAATTTTTGTAATTTCAAAAGGTTTTAAGCATTGAAATTATAATTTTGTGTTAGTTTAAGTGTTAAGGATTAAGTTGATATAATGTTTAGGTTTAGCGGTTAAGTATACGTCAAGTTAAGTTGGTTTAAATTTTGCAGGGGCTAGTTTATAATTACTGAAACTTTAGAGGGTCCAGGTTAATTAGTAAAGTTACAGGGCATCAAGCATAGTTTCATTGTTCTTAGAAAATTTTTGAACTTGAATACTTTATAAGGGTTGAAATAATGAATGTAGGTAATTTAGCCTCGGTTGATATGTTTGAAAATCCGAGTTAATACAATCCACCAACAATATTAAACAACACAATGGACAAGTATACGAAATGCTTCCACTATACAATGTCCCTCGGCCACAATACATATTCCAACTTGCATACGCATATATCAATACCTCCTTGACAAATTCCAGTAGTATAGATTATACTAGTGCACTAAATGTAGGATTATCTCAAACCCAACTGACTCAACATGAACCTCAACTTCAACAACAACAATAACAACTGTTAAAATGATCACAAATTAGATAATGGCCTCGAGCCATGGTAGAGATAACTTTCATATACCAATTAATCAATGTGAATAATATTTTGAACATATGCATTTATGATGAGAATAAACATACTTTTCAACCAAATCACAATAGACGCTAATTTACTCATCACAGGAAATCACCTAAAATATTCTTTGCAAAATTTCTACGTGCAATAAAAGACGTGCTTACTCCAAGATTACATGTATATGATTTTGGTTCTAACATGACAACATGTTTTCATATTAAAGTTTTATTCAATAATCCCATATTTTTAATTTAAATCTTTTAATCAGCACATTAAGGGTAAAATTAAACATAAACTTACTCATAAAAAATATCTACTCTAATTACCCCTATATCATAAATTTTCACTTGTAAGAATTTTCATAATACCCAAATATGTACTGATTAGGTTTAAATTTTATGTGATAAAGGTTCCTTAAAACTTAACTTAAATCTCCTACTGTCTTTATACATTCAGACATTTATATCTATATACAATGAATATAACTGTTGTCCATCTATAGTGGTTGGTGGTCTTCCTTGAGTTACTTGGTATGACATGTGTTGGTTGGTATGCCGACCAACACTCGTCGGGTGCTGACTAACTCTCCTCGGGTGCCGACTAACTCTCCTCGGGTGCCGAACAAGTATGAATATTGCCACGTAGGATGACAGGTGTCCTTTTCTGACTGGTCCTCATAGATGGAGAATTTTTGCATCAACAATCACTAACCTTACTCTAATAAGGACTTTTTTTAAAGGAAAACACCCCAATGAATATAGAAAAAGGATAAAAACAACCTTTCTCCATGGGCTTACATAAAAGAGCATGAAATAGAGAAATAAAAAACAAACGACTGAAAAAATAGGGAAAAGAGACCTTTATAAGGCCTAGCTTTGAATGCCAAGACAATATCTTCATGGATCTCATAAATTACAGAATTGGATTTCATAGTTTTATCTTCAAATGCAGCCTTATTTCTAGCACACCAAATCTTCCAACAAAAGAAACTAGGAGTAACCTTGTAGAGAATGACTCGAATATTTTTCCCACTAGAATTAATCCACCAAAACAAAAGGAGTGATCTAAAACCAGAGTTGTGGAATTTAAGACCCATTAATTTTTCAAAATGTTTCCAAACGGTTATAATAATATCAAAGGAGCCAAGTAATTGAGAAATGCATTACTCTTGAGGTAAAAAAACAACATCGACATCTCGATACCAAAGGAATATTAATAAGTTGTAAAGTCACATCAAGATGATTAGCATTATGAAGAGTACGCCACATAAAAGTAGAAACTTTCGGAGGTAGTCTAGGATCCCAAATCATAGTGAAAGATAATTGAATACCATGCTTATGCCTCATAATATCCCAAGCTTTTTTTAAAGAAAAACCTTTAGATAACCAACATTGATTTGGGGAATGCAATAAATGTTCATCAATAAAACCATACACTACTTGCATTCTCCTCCACGTCCCACTAGAAAAATATTGTGTGCCTCAGAAATTCAAATGAGCTATTTTTTTGTATTTAAAATTTTAAAAATTAGTCCATAAGGAATTATTTTGAAGAAAATGGACTCAGATTTTGAAAGAAAGAGCCACACTCAAAATCATATATCTTACGAACACCAAGGCCACATTTTGATTTTGGTCTAGTTATAATATCCAATGAAACGCAATGATGTTTGTGAGTTTCATTGGAATTACTCTAGAAAAAATTTGCAAAATTTTTGTTAAAGTATTGAATGAAATCCGACGTATGCAAGATTGCTGAAAATACAGGAGATCCTAACATCATAAGAACCAATTGGATCATAATGATCTTACTTAACATAGATAAAAAAAAAACGGACTGCCATTGTTGGATATGGCCAACAGCATTGGCAGTGATGGGAGTGAAGATTAAATTTTTTTTCCGACCTTGATAAAGTGGCACTCCAAGGTAATTAATAGGTAGATTTTTAGTGGTAAAATTAGTTCAGGATAATTTTTTTGGGAGTTGTGATAATGCATCTTTTAGAGAAATTAATACACTAGCCGGACTGATCTTCATATTCTCTAAGAAACTGCATGAAGCATTTTAGAGATCGCAAGTTTCCGTTCTGAAAAAATGATATCATTCGCAAATTAGAGAGAATGAATAAGGGGACATCCTCTCGAAAAACAATAATGATCAATGGAACCTTAAAGCATTAAATTATTAACCCCTCTATTTAGGACCTCCACTACAATCACGCATAAAGTCAGAGACAATGGGTTGTCTTGATGCGCCCCAGGCCCGGACTTGAAGTAACAACATGACTTTCCATTGATGATGATCGAATACTAAGAGTTAGACAATAGCCTCCAAACCATATCAATGAACATCTCAAAAAACCCAAAAACATTAAGTGCCTTTAAAATAAAGATCTATAATATCCCATCAGACGCCTTAGCCATATCCAATTTGATCACCACGTTAGAACCATGTATCTTCTTGTCTAGATTTGAGATTAATTCTTTGGCGAGGATAATATTAGATGTGATGTGCCAATCTTGAATAAAACCTATTTGAAAGGAAGAAATAATATTGGGAAGCAAACTTCAAAAATTGTTTGATAAAATTTTTGTAATGCTTTTGTTTGAAAAATTGCAAAGACTGATGGGTCTAAAATCAGATTTTTTTTTTGGATTATCCGTTTTAGGAGTAAGAACAATATTAGTGGAAGACCAACTTGTGAAATTTCATGTCCGAGAAAAAAAGATTGAATTGCAAAAATAAGATCCTCCTTTATGATTCCCAACAAACTTGAAAGAAACTTCCATTAAATCCATTTAGACCCGCCACACTATCTTTGTCCATAGAAAAGACAACCACCTGAATTTCTTCAATATGTGGAACAATTGTAAGCATAGAATTGTCACAATTATCCATCATTTTAGGAATGTGATGGAAAATAGTAAGATTGCTATAAATGATAGGTTTCTCCTCAATAATAGTTTGGAAATGAGAAATAACAACTTTTTCAATCTCATTAGTATCCGAGATCCAGGATCCATCATCATCCTTAATCCTTTGAATAAGTAGTTTGTTATTCTTCTTCTTAATAATCGAGAGGGAAAAATTTGGAACTAAAATCTCCATGAGTAGCCCATTTAACTCCAGGCTTTTTCCTCCAAAATGTCTCCACATTTTTCAATTCCTTATAAAAATTAGCCTTAGCAAGATGCCAAGATTCTCTATCCATGGGGGAAGGATTAATATCATAAGTTGCCTCCTTGAGAATTAAATCATTCTCCGCTTTTTGGACCCGGGTGAAGATATTGCAAAAAACTTCTTTATTCTATGATTTTAATGCAAGTTTTACATTTGTAAGTTTGGATGTAAATATTGTCATAGGGAACCCACAACCAACAACACCCCGAGCATTTTTCACCACTTCAGTAAATGAATTATGAGAGACCCGCATATTTTGAAAATGAAAGGGTTTAGGGAAAGAGTCATTAGGAAATTTTAAAGAAATAACAAGGGGAGCATGATTAAAATTAGTGCGGTGAAGGTGCTCAATAGAAGAGGAAAAAGAATTATTAAAAAGTAAGAAAAAGGATTATTAAACCACCCATCATTGACAAATACCCTATCAATCCTAGCCCAGATCATCTCACCCCTATCTCGATTATTACACCAAGTAAATTTAGACCCAAAGAAAGGAATTTGATTTAAAGCAACTTGAAGCATAGTAGCATTAAAGTCTAAAACGGAATGCCTATCCAACAAATTACCTCCACATTTTTCATCTTGTTTGGACACAATATTAAAGTATCCTCAAAGAACCCAAGAATCATATCCAAGAGAAGTAATAGTATTAATCTCATCCCACAAAGGTTGTCGATCTTCTTTATTTCATTTAGCATAGATACAAGAAAACAAGTAGGATTTTGGAAACTTTTGAAAATGAACTGAAATAGATAAGACTTGTTCCATATCCCTAACCAACTGCACTTCATAACAAAATATCCAAAGAATCCAAATCTTCCCACTAGTATTAGAAATAACCCTAGAAAAACCAATTTTTCGAACTAGCAATTGGATGTTAACGAAATCAATTTTTTATTCTTAAATAGCAATCACACTAATCTGGAATTTTTTTAATAATACGTTCGAGACTATGAGAGGGAGGATTATTTCCTATTCCCCTAATATTCCATAAGAGGATATTTAACATGTGAAATTATATAGAGGAGGAGTTTGAGAAACAACTGAAGACCTTGTTTTAATATTTCAAGCTGGAACAATTTTAACCTTGTTCTTCTTTCTTTTGGCAATGGACAGGGGAAAAACAACATGATGGATATTGGTTTTTTCCTGAACAGAAATCCCACGATGAGCTGGATTGTTTCCTAAGTCTTTAAATAGTGAAAGTTATTTTCGAAGAGCTGATGAAAACTTTTTCAAACTATCCAAATAGATCCGGTTACCATTAAATTGGGAAGCATCTTCATAAGTATTCCAAAGTGGTTTCATAAATTTTTGGATAGAATTAGTTGCATCTAGAGGAGAATAAATTGATGATTTATGAATGGGATTTTTGTTTGGTAGAAGTACATTTGCGACAATATCTGATTCATAAATGAATTCTCCATATTCTTAATCTAAAATTAAAGCTGAGAAGGAGTTTTGGATATTAAGACATGCATCATCACAGTCTGAAGAATCCGAATTACGTGAGTGGTTACCAATAAGTGTTTAACCAATACCATTACTAGTTTCCCCATAAATGACATAAGAGGTTTTAGAGGTGGAGGTTAGCCCATGGTTCGTGACTTCTTGCAACCCTAAACCTCTAGGGTTATATTTTGGATTTTTAGAAACTGCAAGAGTTTTAGATTTTTTTGGTTCAAGATCAGATTTGGTGCCAACAAAACTTTCCTTCTTAATAAAAATTCCACTGCGAGGCTTTCCCTTCTAAGTTTGCACCAGAGGTTTGGGATCCAACACAGGGTTGGTATGAGAAAGAGATTTAGGTCTAGTGAGAGTGTCAGAAGTGGGAATATTCTGGCTATTAGCGTGAGAATTATAAGTACCTTCCTCATTCCCCAAAAGTAAAGATCTTCTATAATAGAGATGGATGTTTTTATAACAAATCTTTTGCCAAAATCCTTTAGACCCACAAGAAGTCCAACTCCTCTCAGGAAGAGGTTTTAAAAAGTCAATTTCCACACAAATCCTGGCAAGGCTAGGTCTTAAAACAATCGAAGTTGCCTCACCCATAATCAAAGGAATCCCAATACGTTGACATATGGGAAAGAAGGGTGGCTTTGTGAATAAATAGACAGGAAGATGAGGTAGAGTTTCCCATAACTGAAAAATGGAGCACCCTACATTGGGGAAGAAATTCGTGGTCCATTTAAATACTTTCATGGGTGCTTTGAATATATACCATTGCTCCCTTAACCAAAGACATACAAAATCTTCTTCAAATTAAAGTATGATAAGTATATGTTGATCGTCAAGAAGACCCAAGGAAAAAGAGCATTTAAGAGAAAAGTGTTAAAAGGCTTTACGTATGGATTCTACCAAGAAAAAATCTCTCAATGAGAGAGAATTTATAAGGTTGGGCTAAACGATCAGTTTCATATTCAGAGAAAATGACAGCAGGTTCTCCCTTGAAAAGGGAGTCAGTTTTAAATGAGATATTAAGAGACGTAAGAGGATTAAAAATAATGGCAGCGAAGCTTTTGGGAGTGAAATGATATTAATCTAGCAGTTTAAATTTTTGGGCAGACGGTATATCTGTCATGAAGAAGGTTATGGAGGTAGTTATTAAGTCAGAAGAAGTTTTCGCAAAAGGCTAATGATAGAGAAGAGAGAACTTCTAAGGCATCAAAGATCATTAGTGATCTAGACTTTGACGATGAAAAGTATGATCAAGATGATGAGAGTTGCAATAAGGACTTCTACCCAACCACAAAACTTTTATATTAGCTTAGCATTAATTTTCAATTATAAGTCATCACATGCAATTATTTTACTTTTTTTTTTATGGTCATTACATTCTACATAAATTATACAAACATATATACACATTAACACACTTGGGACAATAACTTAACTCTAACTTTAACATTTCATTTAAAATATCCAACCTACTTAAATTTCTATGAATAAATTATGGGGGATTCATATATGAGTCTTTTAAACATGAATTCTTTTTCAGAACAAAGTAATAAGCCAAAAATTTATTAAAATTAGAAAACTAATATGTTATCACGGAGCTTTTACAAAGAATTTCTTGATTAATTAATAAACTTCAAAATTTCATATCTAGTTTATTCTTAACCAACAATTCCAATTTTGGTGTCAAGACATAGATAAATTCAATATCTACACTTAAATATCATAACAAAAATCAAGAAAATTAATTTTATAGGATCGAATTTAAAATAAAACTCACCATACTCATTTTTTATGAAATGTTGTATAACTTAGACGGGGATGAAATTATAGTATGTCATTTTTCTTTATTAAAGGTTCCAAAAATAATTATTTTGTATTTTTTAGATTAAGAATGAGTGGTGTTTTAATTCTCTCTATTGGTATCGATTAAAGTTCCAAGAGCTTTCATGGTTACCTATCATTGCTAAAACTACATTTATGGGAAGAGTTTAAAGAAGAAGATGAGTTCTCACCTATAATAAAAGATATTTATTTGGATTGAATATTTTCTCATAGGCTCCTTTTAGAGTATTATTTTCTTCTTCTCTTCTGCTCGTATTTTCTTCTCTCTCTTTCTCTAGGAATTCTTTCTTTTAGTATGAATGTATGGATGAATTTTAGCTTATGAGGTTTAGTGGTTTACGTATTCTAAAACAATGAGTTTAAGTGGAAAGTAGGCATGCATGAGATACTTAAGTCATTTATTTACACTTGTCCATATCTTATGCTAAATATCCATAAATAGATGAAGTGTCTTGGTTCCTCATTTGGGAATAAAGACTTCATTATTATAGGAAGTGTTCTCCTTCTGACGGTACTCGTTGCTACTAGTTCATCGATTTCAAATTTCTAAGCAATTGTTTCCAGCGCATCTCGATGTATGTTTATCGTTTAGGGATGCCTTTTTTATTTTAATAGATAGAAATTTCTTCAATAAACATCGGATGATTGACCGGTAGGGATCAAGATTTTCATGCTTGATAGTGAACTCACCATTAACCTGTTCAACCATGAGATAAAATTCTCCTCATTTATGAATGACTCTCGCTCCCCTTCTCAAAATTTACAACAATCCAAGTATTATCTTCTTAATTGTTCGAGCACTAAAAATATAATTTATAAGAGAGAGTGGTCTTCTGTTTGGTATTACAAAGTATGATTATATCTCCTTCATGCCTTATGTGAACGAATAATAAAACTCCATCTTCCACTCTTCCATTTCTTCACACAAAAAAGTTTGAAAATTAACCCATGGTTTCGCTCGGAGGTTCATAAAGTTGGCTTTGGAAGTTGTCTAGAAGATCATCCAATGCTTTATTTTTAATGGCTTTAGGTGTAAGGCATTTCAAATTAGACTCTGAGAGGATGAGAAACAACCTAAGTGCTCATACATCTAATAAAATCCTCATGAGAAAGTACTTGATAGGGTCACATTTGGTAATAATATGCACTATAAACGCGAGCAAGTAATGACTTAGCTTCTGCTATACAAAATACCAAAGCCAAACAATGAATTTACACATTTGTATATCTGGACACAGTCCCAGATATCACTCTAGATAGGTAACATACTAGTTTTTATTTCCATTCTTTCTCCTGAGTGAGAAAATCTCCAATATATCTTTTTTGTAGAAGTCACATATAAGAGAAAAGGTTTACCTACTTCCAACGGAACCATTATTGAGGGAGATGCATAATCTCCTTAATAGTCTAAAAGTCTTTTAATTTCTCCGTATCCTTAACTCACTTTGCTTTGTCCTTCATCAATGGTGAGAAAGGGTGATTAAATAATGCTAGAGTAGATATGAATATACTAAGATAAGAAACGTTTCTCTAGAAACGTTTGAGTTGTCTTTGTCTCTTTGGTGGTGGCATTATCAAAAATTATTTTTGTTTCTTTGCATCCATCTACAGACTAACTTTATCAAGGATTTAAATGATGAGTTCGCATGGAAATACATAGATATTCCTTGGATAGACCCTTAAGTAATCTCTTAAAAATTAAATATCCTCCTTAACGATTTTCTTGCGTGACAGTCCACTCGCACCTACAAAGCGGAGTCGGATCTAAAGATAAAGGATAAAGTGGAGAATTTTCTCGAGTCAAGTTTCATTAAACCCATCCAGTATCCCATTGCACTCTCAATCATTATTCTAATCACAAAGAAAGATGAAAAACATCAGGATCAAGGTGGGATTAAAGGACTTAAACCTCACGTGTCCAAAATATGAGCTTCCATTACCAAGCCACTGTTGCTCATTAAATGTGTAGCTTTATGGATATGTGCGTGGGATATTATCAAATCAAAATGGATCCAGAATTGCATAAAATGACTCTTTACAAACACCTTTTGGAAAGTTTCACCAAACAGTTATACCTTTCAAAATGGGATTTTTTTCTCCTTCATTTGATGCTAAACCTTTGGATATGAAGATGGGTATCTCGTCACCACCTCCTTCTCCCAAGTTTAATTCTTCTAACTTTTGTAACTTTTTCCTTGGCCCGTCTTGCATATATTTTGGAGCCTCTTCAGTTTCTTCAACATATTCCGGTAAAACCCCACCTATTTAAATAACGGGTTGCAAGCCCTCTACTAAAATAAAATAGGAATCTCAGACTGGCTCATTCTTAGCATCATTGCCAAAAATCAAATTAATTACAAATAACCTATTAAGCCCGGTGTTAAATTCAAAAACTTATTAACTTGCTTATGTAAACTTCCATTCACACAAAAAACCATTCCAATAATATAAATACACATTCACCACAATAACAAACTGAATGCAGAAAGATGAAATAATAAAATAAAACGAAGACTCCCGGTAGAAAACATCTCAATACAATAATCCAACAAAACTGAAATAAGATAAAATATGCATAAGGTAAAGACCGTCTAATAATTGGCGAGATGCCCTGAATGAACTCCTATCTTTATAGCAAGGAGAGATGCCTCTAATCAAGACTACACTCATATATATCTGTTGTAGCATCGTCTGATAGGAAAGATAATCACGTCTGATGTCCCTCTAGCCGGGCACCTAAAAGTTATTGAAAATATTTTTGATATGGGTCAAAGCCCAAAACGATATGAAAATATTTTGCAAGTATTTAAAATTAAAGGATGCAAATGCAGTATAATCTTTCATAATTAAACTAGTGTAACACTCACATGAGATAATCCTCATCCCTTATCTATAGCGTGCACCTAACGTGTATATTTTAACACCCTAGTTAGGTTACTCGGTCTAACTAGTACCATAACTTAATGTAGTCCCATAAGCTAAACTTTTAGCTAAGTTGTGATACACGTATTCTACTATTTTTATCCTCAATGAGTTATCATATAATCTATAAGATTATAATTCTCAATTGTAATCTTATCATTATCCAATTCACCTAAATTTACACTAGTTATATTTCAATGTTCACACATTCATTTAATTAACATATATATATATATATATATATATATATATATATATAACTGTATTCCCAGAGGTGAGACCGCACGGATGCATTCTCTAGCATGCTATCAGGCTCCCAATACATCATGTACCACTCATGGGCCACCAGTTCAAAATCTCACCATCGATCCCAAATCGTAAGCACATAACTGGACATATATCCATGGGTCATAACCATACCACATTACCTCACTAGACTCCAAACTCACATACATTGGTCATGCAATAGTCTAATTACCTAGGGATCAATCCAACACCTGCTAGTTAATGCCAGGGCGGATCGCCCACTACGCACAACCTCCAACAGTAGCATCCATAGAGTAAGTATGCTTACATATCTCAATCACACAAATATGTCCACATATATATATATATATATATATATATATATATATATATATATATATATATATATATATATATATCCAACTGGCTAAACGTGCATAAGTCACTCATAGCTCTAGCCTATAATTCACGTGTCTACTCTCGACTCCCGAATATTCAAGTAGTCACTTATCTTCAGTGGGAGTTCAGGGTTGGCCTCTTCATTATCATCTGATGCATCATCATCCTTGTTTACTGGGTCATCTTCTTTACACTTATCGGCTCTTATATTTTGGGTATCGTCTCATCCACCGCTTGCACTGCTCCTTTCCACATACTTTTTGAGTTTTCCCTGCTTCAGCATCTTTTCTATCTTGTCTTTAAGTGCTAAGCATCTGTCTGTGGTGTGGTCGTGATCCTAGTGAAACTTACGCCATTTTCTTTTATCCCTCTTGTGAGGAGGGGATTTTAATTTTTTAGGCCATCTCAAGGATCGATCATTCTTGATTTCATTCAGGATCATCTCTGAGGTGGTAGTTAATGGGGTACATTCAATGAACTTGTCATTCATCGACCTCTGCATGCCCCCCCTTTACTTTAAACTTTGGGATTTACTTCTACTTGATCCTTTCTCATTATCTCCTCTGGACGCCATGTCCTCCTCCGCGTTCATGACTCTCCCGACTGTAGCCAGAAGTACTACCATGGACATTAGATGATCCTCGGCCATTCCATAAGAGCTTTCCTTTTTATAATCCTCTCATCAGGTTTGTCATCACAATACTTTCATCATAGTCTTCCACCTCCATTTTTTCTTTGTTGAAGCGGGATATGTAGTCTTTGAAAGACTCATTTTTCCTTATTTGACATATAATAAGTGGGTGGTCTTCTTTCGGGGCTTTACTCCAAAACAAAAGTTATGGATGAACCTCTCGGCTAGTTGCTTAAAATTATCAATTGATGTCTTGGGAAGGGAGGTGTACCATACATGAGAAACACCAGTAAGGGATCTTGAGAAGGGTCAGCATTTAGAATTATCAGAGACTAAAATGATGTCTCTAGTCGATTGAAACATTTCCACTTGATGGACTGGGTTAGTGCTTCCATCATATTTTGGGGTGACATCTGGAGGTTTGAACTTAGTTGGGGTTGGGTAGCTTACTATTATTTCTACGAACGGTTACCTTTCCATGTCACTCCTCTGCAAAGGGTCTTAGATATTTAAAATGTAGCCAATCTTATCTTCAAGTCTCTGAATAGAACTGTTCCACGGCTTGTCAGCTGCGGACACTACTGAATTACCCTCGGCCATAATAGCATTATCACCGTCCCCCTTTTTATTGGTCGGTCATTGCATTGGCTCTCTGCCAGCCATCTTTTGATGAATATTCACTTCTCTTTGCTCCTCGGTACGACCACATGGAGGCTGACGACTATCACACCCACCATTTCTTATGGAACCAGCAATGCTACGGGACCTAGAGAGTCAGTCTCAGAGATCCCCCACTGGTTCGAGTTTATCAAAGGCAAACCATCTACTGAGTCTGTCAAGTGTCGATACACGAGGTTGGTCCTCTCAGTTCGATTTGACACTGTTTCCTCTACTGACTTGAATTGTGAGTACATTATCCTAAGAGATCTTATAGGGTTCCCAATAATCCTCTTTATCACATTGATCATCATCAAATTCTTAACCTTTCTATCCTAGGCATAACTGCCTAGGATCAGCCACATCCCTACTCCTTTACTACTTCACTTCCTCTTTAAGTGGGGTCGGGGGGTGGTTTATGTGTCACCTGATAACCACCTTCCTTAGTGGCCGGAGTTATCATCTCCGCTACAGTGCCAGTGGGATTAGTTAATATATTTTGGCTGAAATTAGACAATTTCTCTTACATTTTCATTTGGCTGGCCACCAGTGAGTACAACTCCATTGTAACCTCAACCATTTCTGACTGGGGCGGCACCTGGCTGGAACTGGGGCCATCAATGTGTGGAAGATCCGAAGCAACGAATTTCAATAAATAGAGAGAATAAAATGTGCACTAGAAGAGCGAATGAACTGGAAAAAAACCTTAGATAACTCAAACTATATCTCTTTCAATGGTGGTTCAAGCCCAGCCAAACGTGGGGTTGGACCACCACCAGAGAACCCAGTGAGGAGTAAGCCTTAAATGAGAGAAATAAGATGATGATCTCACTTTCCACAGACGGTGCCAACTTATGATACCAATTTAGGTATCACCAAGTAATATAGTGAGAGCTTAATCTAGAATAACCTTGAAGGTGCAACAATGGTGGAAATCAGATATATAAGTAAAGAAGGAGGTGAGGCAATGAAGAAAAAGACTATAAAATAAGTGGTTCGATCATCTTGCCTACTCCACTGTGCATGGGTGAGTGAACTTCACTATGAAAATTTCCCAAATGGCCTTGTGATATAATTCACTAAACTTTATCTCTCTACTTTGATGTCAACAAAGTTCTGGCTAGGGTTTGAATCATCGACACTTTACATTGTTAAAATAGATAAGATTATATAGTTCCTAGGTGGTGTAATGTACCCCCAAGCGTGTAGAATATATCTCAACCAATTAGGCTAAGTCACCTATCATTAATACATGTAGATCAGAATGATGAAAATATTCCCCCCATGTGCACATGCGATTCAATTATAAGTGTTTGTCCACGTGGATTGATTGTGTTGAAGTCTTGCATCACACGTTGTGGAGATGTCATCTAGAAAGGTCTCGACCAGGCCGAGTATGAGACCCCTGAAGTGATGTTCAATATTACGTTGGAGGAGTGTAGTCTCAGTTGGGCATTCGTCAAACCAAGATGGGCTTATAGCATGACCACTGAGGTCTCGGCTATCAGGGATGGCAGACGAGATGAGATAAGCAAGTGGATTGAGCTATTAGAGATTCTTGGCATTAAAAAATGGTCGAGGTTATGCCCGCTAATGCTGGATTCCTCATAGATTTTTTGCTCTGTAAGTTCATCTAGGCCATGAAAGTCCTATGCTAAGACGAGATTACACTTAGGCATATCATTAGGTAATGTTGTGCCAATGCATAACTCACCTGGTCAAGCAACCATTTAGGTCTTTTTGGTAAGTTGGGACTTTTCTAAGTGACAACAAGTGTTCCTTTGCAACTAACCATAAAGGTCCTTTGGGCACACTAGGGCTTGGAGAATTCCCAACCTACCTAGTAGAGCAACCATTTAGGTCCTTTTGGTATGTTGGGATGTTTTTAAGCGATCATAAGTGTTCCTTTGCAAGTAACCATAAAGGTCCTATAGGCACACTGGTTCTTGAACACTTCCCAACCTACCTAGTCGAGCAACTGTTTAGGTCTTTTACGTAAGTTAGGACTTTTTAAGTAACCACGAGTGTGCCATTATAAGTAACCATAAAGGTCCTCTAGGCACATTGGGGCTTCAAGACTGCCCAACCTACCTAGTCGAGTAACCATTTAGGTCCTTTAGGTATATTGGGACTTTTTTAAGCGACCACAAGTGTTCCTTTATAGGTAACCATAAAGGTCCTTTGGGCACACAAGGGCTTGAAGAATATTTGTTATTGCCTTTTTTTACCTCTATTTCCATAATTCTTCTTTCAGGTTGAGGTAAATCGACTAGTGAGTTTGGAGAAGTCCACCATTATTTTTTAACAAGTGCCTCTAGAGGTTCCCTCCGAGGTAGTTGTTAAAGAAGATTTAGCAGATGGGGATATGGTGGGGCAGGTTGTTTTGCCCATTGTTAATTAAAATACTGAAAAAGGTTGTGCAACATACTACTCCCATTTTCCAAGATGGTGATAGGGCCTCCAATACCACTTTCCCTTCTACGAGTGACAATGTGTTTAGCATACATCGTCCTGAAGTATCCCCCATTGAAGTTGTAAGGTAGACCTTGGTAAATTTCCCCTATATTTTAACTACTCCACACAGGGAGTTGATTGAACACTTGCTAGAATGGCATCCTTCTACCTTCACATCTCCCTGTGTCTAAGTGTTACCCATTATGATGGGCTGCAAGTTACTTGGGTTTGCTATTATTTTGAGTGATGTTATGCACACTTCTTTGCCCTATTTGAGTCCATCCATGATCAAGGAGTTGTTGGGTAAAATTAATGTTTTGGTGGGTGACGTGTTTTTTATGAGGTGGTTAACTGATTTTCTTATGTCCTTCAAGAAAGTGAACCTTCCCACATTTTATTCCAACCTTCAATTTGCCAACCTCTCACAGGCCGCGATAGCAGAAGAAATGGCAAGTCTAAGCACAGAAATTGTGAAAGTTAAGGAGGAGATAGTTTCCATCTGTGAGGCCCTAGCTGCTGATGAAGGCAAGTTAGACCAACAAACTTTCACTCCTTGCCTGTTTACAACGAACTCTGGGTACTTTCCACTTGTGACCCTAAATGCGCATATGAGGGAGTTCATCTTTAATTTATACTTTTGACACCTTATGAACACCCTCCTCAGATCTTCCAGGTGAGCAGCCTCCTTTTTGGACTTGATTACCTAATCATCAACATAAAACTCCACAATCTTATGGAAGAGATCATGGAATATGGCCATCATAATCCTTTTGTAAGTTGTACCTGCATTTTTTTAGTCCAAAAGGCATAACCATATACATTAAGTTACCTAGCGGGGTACGAACGGCAGTCTTCTCAGCGTCCTCTAGGTCCATTTTGATTTGGTTGTATCCCATATATCTATACATGAAGCTATAAATTTTATGTCATATTGTTGCATCTATCAATCTAGCGATGGAAGGCAATGGGAACTCATCTTTTGGACAGCCCCAGTTCACCCTAATATCCACATAGATCCTAATTTGGTTCTTATCTTTATTCCCCACCAGCACAATGCAAGATAACCAAATAGGATATTGGATAGGCACAATGAAACCCATAGCAAGAAACTTGTGGACCTCCTCCTTTATCTTCAAGTTTAATTCAACCATATATGTTCGATTGGCTTGCTTAACTAGTATCGCAGATGGAATAATCTTTATCTTGTGGTATCTCACCTTTCTATCTACCCCCGACATCTTAGTATACATCCATGCGAAGACATTTTTGAACTCCCATAAAATATCAACTAGATCCCTATTGGAGATAACCTCATGGTCTTTTGAGCTAAACATAGGCCTAGGATCATCACCTTCTTCGACCAAGTTTATCTGTTCCAGCTGAGGTCTCGACCTATCCTTCATGCATTCTAGCTCTTCTTCCACCTCTTCCATAAATTCTTGAATATTGGAGTTTTCAATTACCAAATAGTTGCCCAAATTATCCACTAAACACATTCATAGATTGGTTCATCCTCATCGTCAAGGCTTTCGGCTACCCGCTCACACCGTCACAGTGTATAGATTATCTTGCCATTGGCTAGAACCACCCTTTTACATTGGAGAGATTTCTCCTCTCGACGGGTCCTCTTGTAGTTGTTTTCCTCCAACTCTCTTGATGAAAGCGTGTTAAGAAAACTTTGTTTTTGATCTTAGTGTTCAATAGGGTCAATACGGGGCGTCATCCGATCAGGTAGCTGTCTGAACAGGATGGGGGCCTAATTTCCTCATGAACAATCTCCTCTACCTCGAAATCCACCAATGGGTGAGCTGGTGCGTGCACCTTTTCTCTTGTACTAGGAATCTTAATTCCCACGATATATCGAGTAAGAACACTGGCCTCCTTAGCCAACTCTATATAAAAATCAGCATCCACCAAGTGAGCTTCCTCTCGTGCAAAAGGCTTACTAAATCCTCAAATGACTACCTCATTCCCGTTGATGTTTTCCTTGGAAAATTAATGATAAGTGGAAGGCACCAACTTGTGGTTGTTAATATACACCTACGAGTAGCTGGTAGGACAGTTCACAGTCCATTAGATGGAACTTAATATGAGAAGTAATATTTTCCATAGTAATTCCCACACTAACATAACTAATCGACTTGGAGAACTGATTGTCGTACCAAGCAATTGACAAGGGATTTTGTACAATCCTTGTCTCAAATATGTTGTAGGCATAAAAAAATCCTATGGGAATGATATTGATAGAGGCTCCACCATCCTTCAAAACAAGATTAAAACTGCATCCGTTAACGCTCGTCGTCTCGTAGAGCGGTCGATTATGGGGATACATGATTTCTTACCAGCCTCTGAGAATGTAACTTCCAAGAGGAATTTCCTCACTAACTTAGCCATTGGGCCCCACCATCACAAGTTTGGATCCATGTTTTTCTTGCAATCTCTAAGACCGCTCACATGACCTTCAGACCAGAGTTCTCGAGTAATCCCACTTAGTAAAAAAACCAACCAAACTTTTTTATCATAAACCTGATTAGTTAGTTATAATTTAATATTATTATAATTATTTAATCACTTATGGTTTTTCATTTCTGAAGATAATGTCAGGAGGCAATGTTCAAAACGTACCAAGTGACGAGGTGACACCCCCACGAGGATCCTCACCTTGTTCATAACGACCATAATTCTCAACAACAATCGCTGAGCAATTAACAACTTCACATATACTTCTTTTACCCTACTCCAAGTATGAATCCAAGTAAAAGTAGGCAATAAACCTGTGTTGTTCTAATGCCCCCATCCAGTGCTCTCGGCTCCTCCCGCTCAAATGAAAAGAAGCCCATTGGGTTCTCCCTTATCAGGCCCAAGGGTGATAAAAATGACATGCTTAACTATAAAGCCGAGTGTTTGTCACTGGGAAAAATGAACGTGGGAGTCAGGGGGCAAACAATTGGAACCTTGTTGATTAAGCCATCAAAGATGAAATATATGATCAACTCTTCAAGCAGTTTATGTTTCTCGATAAGTTAAAGCATAAGGTTCTTTCTCGGGTTGTTAAACAATTCAGGACATACCAGAGAAACTTCTGGTAGAGACATTTCCTCAAGGATTCATCGATCTCTGATGTTTTGTTTCTGAAAGACGAGGTGACTTGTAATGTTGAAATGTCGATGGAGTAGTGGAATGATTTTTTAGAGAATGATTTGAAGGATAAGAAGCTTGTCTAGAGGGAATAATAAACAAAACAGGGAAAAAAATTGGTGTTCATAGACGGCTCCAAATCTTTTAAAGATTTGAAGAATGAATGGTCGAGTAGGAGAAAGGATGGTCGAATACAGGTAAACAACCAATTTGAGCCAACTTACACGTTCAACCTCGACAAGGCAAAGATAACCAATTCCCTTCACACTTGGCTAAGACTCTAGAATCAATAGAGGCCATTAGAAGTCAGTCAAGTTCGAGCCCTTTTGATGACTTGAATAATGATGCCCTGACCTAAACCCTTGGAAATGATAAAAGGGGGAGCAAAAGAGGTGTTGGATCACATATGCCAAAAATAAAATTATAACACACCGCACCTCTCCTGGACGAACTTTCTTCGGTCAGGATTTATATATCTCCCCAAGAGAAACAACATTCCAGGATCGATGTGGATTTCCAGGAGATTAAACATAACCTCGGACTCTTGACGAATCAAATTGGGAAACTTGTGACTCTTTTTACTAAAGGTTGTAAGCCCCCAATGCCTCCTTAGGTTTTCCCTTACCCTCTTCCTTAAGGTTTCCTCTTTCCTCCCTCTAGAAATTTCCCTTCCCAAATGATGCCTCCCTTAATATTTCCCTCCCCAATGCCGCTTCATTTAATATTACCCTCCCCAATACCATTTCCTACAACATTACGCTTCCCAGTGCCTCCGTCTGTCACGGGTCTTGGATCATCCTCAACCACTCACGGTGACTATGGTGAACAATTATATTTCAACGATATGGGTAATAGTAGGATTATTGGCATGTGCACATTCATGTCCATAGTTATCGAAACTAATGTACACGACCAACCTTTACAGAAGGGCGAGTCTCAAATAATGGTTGATGAAATATATAAGGGCTGCAAAGATGTACCTGTGTACATTAACAATGGGGAATAGATATAATTGAGGCATTATGCAAATTATTTTACCACTTAGCTAGTTTATCTGTTGGTCAATTTCTTTTAATATTTTTTTTTATTTCAATTGTAATAACAATTGCTTTTGTTTCAGTTGTAATAACAATTTCTTTTAATGTTTTGTTTGAGTTTAAATAATATTTTTTTTCATTTCAGTTGTAGTAATATCACTTGAATGCAACATGAGATTTTCGTAATAATATTAATTTCTTGAATGCAGCATAACATTTTATTTAATCTATCAACACAATACTGAAATTTGGAGATTATTAAATGGATTACCCACAATACAAAGAGTGTATGGGGGAGACTAACCGAATAAAAAATAATCATGTAAAGGGCATTCTGGAATTCGTTAAATGTGCTTACCAAAATCTTAAAAGTGACAAAAATTTGTGTTTGTACACCTGTTCTATGAACGAAAAATACAAGTAATTAGAAGATGTTGAGTTGCATTTAATAAAGTGGGAAATTGGTCAAGACTATAAAATGTGGGCATACTATGGTGAAAAAAATGTACCTTATGTTCCGAAAGAATTATCGGTACCCGACTGCGTGACGGAACTCCAATGAGTGGAAGTGGCACATGATTCACTACCATATCGTCCACTGATCGACTTAATTGATGATGCTTATAGAATCCACAACCGTCAAAACCACCAACCTATGGATACGGATAATGCGCATTATGACCAAGTAAATGAACAATATGATTTTGAACTACTCGGAGATTGTATATACATACGGTTGAAAGTCAATGCAGTTAGACCATTGTATAAAGATTGCGAATGAGATCACTCGGTATTATATGGAATGATTGGTTTGCCAAATTTGAAGAGTCAATTTTGTTTGTCTTGCAATAGCGTAACTGAAATTCTTAAATGGGTTAAAGAAATTCACCACAAAAATACATGTTACTAGACAATTATCCTACCATAGAAAAAGTTTAAAGGGTTTGGGTTTGAAATACAAATCTATTTATGCATTCCAGTACGATTGCGTATTATAACGCAACGAGCACGAAGAGAAGGATGATCCCTCAATGCTGTGAGGCTAGATATGTGGTTTGTGAGAATGTAAAGTATAAAGCTATAAAATATCGCAAGCGATCGCAAGTCCCACAAAAAAACATTGAAGTATTTTCCACTTAGGACGCGGTTAAAATGGTTTTTCACTATAACGTGAAAAAGGGTTTAAATGTGTTTTCACTATATTATGGAGGCTATGACATGGAATGCTAGATGCGAGGTGGGAGGCAACCTAATGCGATATTCGGTTAATTCGCTCATCTGGAAAATTTTAAGCGCATGACTTTAAGATTTTTCAAAGGAGTCGCACAACGTCCGTCTTTGAATGTCAACCTATGGGTTTAACCCTTTTGGTAATTTAAGTAGTAATCAGAGTTATTGACCAGTTCTCATGCCGCCTTTAAGTCTCCCTCTGACACTATGCATGAAAAAGGAGTTCACATTATTATCTTTATTGATACCCGGGACAAAGGCTCCTAGAAATGATATTTATATGTTCTTAGCCACATTAATCGAAGAAATTACAGAATTATGGGATAAAGATGTGAAGGCATTTGACTTTCGTAAGGGTGAAGAATTCACACTTAAAGCAATGGTGATGTGGAAAATCCATGACCTTTTTGCTTATAGGACCTTGTCATTTTGTAATGTTCATGGTTATTATGAATGTCCCATACGTGGGGAGGAAACTAAATATAGTTGACTATATCATAGTGGTAAATTGAGTTATATGGGTCATCATAGACTACAGCTGACCAGTCATCCATTCAGGAACGACAAGTCTAACTTTTTTTCCTCTCGATCACGAATGCATGACATCACATGCTCGGTTTTTTGGTAATCGTATTGACGAGAAGATGATATCTCTGACTCAAGGGTATAGGTACGTAAACCTGAAGCGTAAATCTTGGAAGGATTCGAATGAACCTAGTAAAGGGAAGCCATGGTCGCGACGATCAATATTTTTTGAATTGTCATATTGGAAAGATCATCTTGTAAGGCATGTAATTTATGTGATGCACACAAATAAGAATGTTGCAGAACATATGATAGGAACATGTTTGGGTGGATCTCATTCAAAAGATGGAGAGAGTGCCCACTGCGATCTACATGATATGAAAATAAAGAAGAAAGTGTGGTTAAAAAATGATCCTATAACAAGAGGAATTTCTATCCCCATGACTGCTTTCACTTTGACTACTAGTGAGAAGAAGATACTTTTAGACACAATGTTCAACTTGAAGACTCTAATTGGTTATTCTAGTAATTTACGTAGGATAGTAAGATACCAAGAAAATGAGTTAAAATAGTGAAAGTTTCATAACTAGAACGTAATCATCAAATTAATTCCTCTACTATTTCGGCATTGCTTCTCTGTACACAAATATCTACATCGAGTAATCATGTAAATTAGTTTGTGTTTTACCCTAGTTTGTGCAAAGTGGTAAACAAAAGGCAAATTAAAGTTATGAAATCAACTTTAGCCTAGGTAGTTAGTGTATTAGAGAAATACTTTCCTCTGTCGTTCTTCAATATCAGCATCCACCTACTTATGCATTTAAGCTATGAAACTTTATTTTATGGTCAAGTTAAGTATTTCTAGATGTATCCTTTTAAGCGCTTGATGAAAACCTTCAAAAATTACCTAAAGAATACATGATATATTGGAAGGTTAATTGCTGAAGAATACATAATTGTGGAATCATTGTTATACCCTCGGGAACATATGCTAGAACAAGAGGTGAGGTGGTTCAATCCTCATGGAGACTGAGTGATCGAGTAACCTTATGAGTGTGAGGATGATCTGCCTTTTGGGAATCATAAAGAGGTGAAAACCACAAATCTATAATATGATCAAGCAGCTCGTTATCTCTAGAAATCGCAAGATGAAGTCGAAGACCGGAGAGAGTGAGTATCTACTAAATTCTTCTTCTTTGATTATATGTATTTTATATTTTATGATCTAAACTCTATAATTTACCCCTAGTAAGTACAAGAACGCAATTGCCCAAAATTAAAGGAGAAATTGCACGACAAATGATTTTAGGGCATGGGTATTAAAATAGGTCATTTTCACCTCTTATGTGTGCGTTTATTTTTCATGTGTGGTAAAAACATGCCCTAATAAAAATTCATCAATAAATGCAGCATTCAAAAAGAGGTGATGTCTCTTCAAGACTTTCACGGATAGCAAAAGGTCCTAGTTTTAATGTGAAAGAGTAAAAGAAATTCCACACCAACAGTTTTGATTTCATTTCATATCCATATGAGGAAAATATTTTGACGTAAATAGTGGAGTTTTAATTTGTTCCTTGACTACCTATATCGCTAGCAAAAGTGATAAAAATACAAAAGAGACGGTGCTAACCTATTGTGGGATAATCCAACAAATTGTAGAACTCAATTACTTAGATTTCATAAAAATTGTATTCTTTTGTGATTGGGTGATGGTGGAGGAGACAACGAATGCTTGCAAAGTTGATCCTCACTCCAAACTTATTAAGGTATATTTATTAAAGTTGAAGAGTAAAGATCGCATAGTTGACAAGACTTTTATTTGTGTCTATCAAAAAGTAAAGAAGGCTTTCTACTCAAAGTGCATAAATGATAGCAATTGGTTTATTATTGTGCATGCATTAAAGAGTATGACTACTCAAGTATATGCACTAAAGGCTCCAAAAGAGTTCCAATCAAATCTTGATAACAACACTAATTTGAAGAATATTTTAGTTGATGCAGAGGAAAATCTGACAACCCGTTGAAAATAATAACGGGTGGCCAGCCCTATACTACATTAAATCAGGTATCTCAGATGGCACAGTCTCAACATCAACTGACAATAATAAATAATATAAGGCTAACTACCCGAAATTATTAAAAGAGGGTGCCAAAATTTAAAACTTTTATTTACACCAATAAAAAACCAACCATACAACCATTTACAACAATGCTACATCTAACTATGATGAGTGATAAATGCAGACTCCAATAATATAAAAGAGTACAATACAATGTACAACAAAATCTCATCAATGAAATACCCGAATAAGCTGTCGGGTCACAGACAGTACAAATAATCTGAGGAAGAAAATATAAAAGTGTTAATCTACAACACTTGAGTATAAACTTGAGATGCAAAGTGAATCCTAATCTAGATACATCAAAGATAGGAATCGTCTAAACAAGATGCCGCAAAAGTCCGCTACTGCCACAGCTCCACCAATACACTGGATGGATAAACATCAATGGCATCCTTGCGGAGGAACACCTAAAGTAATACAATATATATACATGGAGGGAGAAAATATAAAACAATCATAGCCCGAGTTGAAAACATTTTATACCAAGTGCATTAAAATGCATAATAATTATAAATGCATTATGACATGATTTAATGGAGTCGACCTCTCCATAATAATCGAACTCACCTCTCAACTAGAGCGCGCAACTAAACGTATGCATGTGGTTTCCAAATAAATGCCCAAATCTAATTAGGAAAATAAATCTAACTAGATCCCAAAATAAATATTCGATTAAGATCATCTAACTAATCTCGCAATCTACACTTATCTAAATTCCATCTAAAACATTACTTTATTTTTAAGTGTCATAGTTCTCTTTATATTTGTTCATTTATTGAACATATAAAGTTGCATAACGATCTTCATAACAACATCATCACAATACATCAACATTCTCTTTTACTAGAATTTCATATATTCTAGTTATGCCCTTATTTTACATGTAATCATATAGATATGAGTTATCATCATCTAAGTGCTAAGGACTAAACTTCTCCCGATTCTCAATACTATATGGCGTTTCGTGCGTGGGACATCTCGCCGAAGCGAAATCCAACCAAGGAACCCCCCCGTTACACTACTCCTGACAGTATTGATCTTCGAGATTCATTATACCCTCAATGCATGATGCATGTAACCCAAGTTCTTATTATTCCATTTTAATTAATTATTATTCTCAATTCTAAATAGTACATGGCGTTTCATGCGTGGGACGTCTCACTGAAGCGAAATCCAAACAAGGAACCCCCCCGTTACACTACTCTAGCACTGTCGATCGTCGGGATAGGTGATATATATATAAATATGAGCATTAAGGACTAACTTCTACCCAATTTCCAACGTTACACTGCGGTTCGTGCATGGGATGTCTCGCCGAGGTGAAATCCAAACAAGGAATCCCTCGATACACTAATCCTAGCAATGTTGGTCGTTGAGGTCCATTGTGCCCTCGATACCCAAGTACAAGCACAACAACAATATCATAACCATTCAATCGAGCTATAACTTGAGGACGCAGGCTCACATGCTATCGTCTTCCAGTAGCCCAATACATGTAGCAAACTGGGGCCACCTGGTGGGGTTCAACGACACCCACCTCGTGATCAACTCACGCACACAACGTCCCTGGAAGAGGTCGTAGCTCCTAACCGAAAAGTGAGAACGTCACATACCCCCAACTTCTCACCCCCAAAAAGAATGCATATATATATCGCATAATAATCACAATGGACGACTATGACCTAAGGAATATCCACACCCTGCTCTTTGAGCCAGGATGCTCACCCTCATCGTACGTAACTTCCCAATGATAGGAAGGAGGGGGTATGTTTCACTATATATATATATATACCATCATATAAGGTATATATACATCATCACATCATATAAAGATATACCATCATATAAGGTATACCTGTCACATTGTTTCATTTTTATTAATGCTCTTAGTCGCAATTGGATTAATATCATTATGTAGTATATTTCCCTCTTGATATACTAATCGTCAATTCTCACACATCTTCCCCACTTAGTATGCACTATACTATTTCTCGCTTAAAGCTCACATGTCGCTTCTATTTATGAATTGTCTTTCAATTCTATTTATGTTAAAGATATTCTTTATATCCTAATGCACTTCAATTATCATTTATAATTCTCCATCCATAATAAGGTTCAATCGATTATATGAACCTTTAAAGTTATCCTATTTGGGATTGGATTCTAAAATCCATTATCATTTAGAGTTCTAACTTGATTATATATATTTTCATAAATATCTCCAAATGGAAATCTAAACGGTAGTGGGCTTCCCCACTTAGATGATACCAAAATCTCAAATCGGTATTCCTCAATTTAAGTCAAAATGATTCCAATAATTTCTGATAAGGGAAAATCTCTAAAGTCTCCAAAATATACTCCATATAACTCCTATAGAGGTTCCCAATCGATAACCTCGAAAGAAACAGAATGAAATTATCCCTAGAAAATATTCCCCCCAAATGCCCTGTTTCCGACTCGATTTGGGCCAATTCCGAATCGATTCGTCCATGCGAATCGATTCGGCCTCCAAGGCGAATCAATTAGGGTCATCAGACCTGGGATTCTGTCTCGAGCCGAATCGATTCTGCTGGGGTCCGGATCGATTCGGTCACTCAGACCTGGGCAACTGCATATTTCCGAATCGATTCGGTAAGGCGTCGAATAAATTCGGCTCTACAGAACTCACGAAAATGGCTACTTTTTATTTAGCCTAAAATCCCCAAAATTCATTTTGATCATTTTCTTTTCAACCCAATCACATATATATCATCAATATTCGTCCAAGAACACATATAAACTAATTTATAACCTCAAATCCATTTATGCATTACAAATCTAAGATTTTCCCAAAAAGTTAGGTTTTGACAAATTAAACCTAAAACCCATAAATTTAGTCCACAAATCATGCAATAAATGGTACACAACAATTATTTAGCAAGTTTAATCACTTGTCTCGGGTTTGTACGGTTTGATCCGTCCTGGAGATCGCGTGTTGGCCGGAAAATCCCCTATCTCTCTCTCTTTTTCTCCTTCTTCTCTTCTTCTCTCTTTATTTCTTTCTTTCCATTTCTCTTTCTCTCTTTGGAGAAATAAATCTCCCATAGGATTTTAACCCCTAACTCCCAAGATACACATCTTTAAGTGGTAATACACACCTTAAATGACTCGGTATCTTTAATTCGAGTCAAACGTACTTAAAATATTTCAGAACCTGAATAGACCTCAAGTACAGTCATTTTGACTTTCTTGACCCTTCCGGACACAACTACACCCTCAGAATCGCCATTCGAAACACTGTCTAACGACTTCAAATTTTGACCTCAATTGCCAATTTAATAGTTCTCCAAATAAAATAATATTTATTTCTCCCAAAATAAGTAAATAATCGTCTCCAAGACCACGGGTTGTTACAAACTTCCAAACTTACAAAAATTTTGTCCTCGAAATTTAGCTAAGCCTAATTCTCCAAAGCTCAACTAGTTCCTACTACACTCATCCTCCCTAATCCTATACCTAAACCTCTAACTCCCCACGACGAATTGAATTTAATTTATTTTATTTTAAGTTGTATAAAGTCAATCCATTAACCACTAAGGCACCCATACACCCTTTATATTCAAGCTTTCTGCTCGTACCACTCATAATGAGGCTTCATTTGCCTCGAAAGTTCCACAATTCCATAAATATATAAATTATACTAGCATTTTATTAGTGTAAAATTTTGGAATGGTCCAAAGAAATAACTCCTCTCAATTCCTTACATTCGCCACTTTCATGCGGGGGACGTCTCGCAAAAAAGAAATACAAACAAGGAACCCTCCCAATTCACTACTATGTAGCGACGTCAGGGATTGAGAGTTTGTTAAATCTGAACTGGAGTTTGAAAATATTTTGACGAAAAATCATTTTGATATGGCCCAAAGGCCAATAAAAAGTTTGATTTTGAAAATAGTTTATTTTATAAAACGGTTTATGTCATACAATATTTATATAAGTGTCTTATGTCCCACACAAGGTCTTAGTAATCATCATATATATAGCAATATGTAGCTCACAAAAATTAGCAAAATTATGAGCTAAAATTTTCCTGCGTCCCAACAATCCACAAACTCTGAACTCTTTTCAGAAATAACATCTCATACCATTTTAATATATTGCCATTTATAAGGCTCATCCATATCTGGAATACAACAATTATATAAGTCTAACATGACTATATAAAAAGAAGTAGCTTTATCATTACTACTTATCCCACCATAACAATTCTTACATCCACCACAAGGTTTATAGCTCTCTTTGAGCACATTACCAAATTATCTATTCTTTCAAAAGATAATAACATAAGAGCTTAACTTGCTCAAAATTCCCCCTTAGGGTCAAAACATACAAGTAGGGCTATAGCACTACCCACTCACAATTATCTCTCATGCGATATTCCCAAAACTTTATATAGTAATTTTCCCATTCATAAAGGAAAATAACTTACATCATCTATCTCTAGTCCGATTGCCCTTCCTCATCAATGGACTCCCAAACAAAGTCCCCCGGTCTAAAATGACCTCGAATCTGTTGTAGGGGTTGCACTTTCAAAACTTCTTCAAAACATTGTCCTTTTCCTTTTTTAGGGCAATATCTCTTTCTATGGACTATTTCTTTACAAAAGAAACATCTACCCAAAATTCCTCTCGGCCCACCTTGAGGAACAAAACGCTATTGTGACTCTTTATAGTCCGTCTTATACCCACTCGCATTACTAGCACTCTCATCGACAAACTTACTTAATGAACTCGAATCTCCAAAGTTCTTACCCTTTTGCGAACGAAGACGATATTCATGACACTTTAGTAGTGCCGCATTCACTACCTCGACGAAAGTCACTAACGTAGGACTCTCTAACAAATGTTGCTAGATTCTCCAATTTAAACCTCGAACAAACTTTGATATACGTTTCTCTTCTGTATTTACCTCATCAGGTACTAATTTCGCCCATCTAGAAAAATCTTCCTCATATTATGCCACCGTTCTATTACCTTGAAAAATCTTTATATTCCGAGTCGAGGAAGGAAAATACATTCGGTCAAAAAGTTCCCAAAATTCTATTATAGGTAAAGTATCTCTCTATTCAGATGTGGTGACAGACTCCCACCATTGGAGAGCCGCACCCGATAGGTTAAAGGTGGCTAAAAATTGCTTCTGCACCTCACTACACTCAACCATACGGAGGTGCCTCTGCATACTATTCTTCCATTGACTCGCAGCCATTGCATTAACTCCCCTTACAAACTCGGGAGGATGTCCCTTACTAAAATCTTCCCTCACTCTCTCCCATAAAGACAATCCTAAATGGGTTTGGGCTGCTTGAACGGCAGATTATTGGGCCATCGTGGAAATGGCAGCAGCTACTGCTTGTGCCACTATATTGGCAACTTCATCTGTTGTCATGTTCCTTTGAGGAATTTGGGGTTATACATTTTCAGCCCATTTATTTGCCCTGGCTGAACGACCTCCTTTCGGTGGCATCTGAAACAAGAACAATTGTATCAGAACACCTTTTAAATATTTTCAAATCACAAAAGAAATATGGACCTAAGAATGCAACCGTCCTAACAATAAGCCTCTACATCAAGAACTCTTACGGAAGATCATAGTAACCCACACAAATCCTAAAGACACTAGAACCTGATGCTCTGATACCATCTGTGACAACCCGCTGAAAATAATAACGGGTGACCAGCCCTATAATACATTAAATCAGGTATCTCAGATGGCACAGTCTCAACATTAACTGACAATACTAAATAATATAAGTCTAACTAGCCGAAATTATTAAAAGAGGGTGCCAAAATTTAAAACTTTTACTTACACCAATAAAAAACCAATCATACAACCATTTACAACAATGCTACATCTAACTATGATGAGAGATAAATGCAGACTCCAATAATATAAAAGAGTACAATACAATGTACAATAAAATCTCATCAATGAAATACCCGAATAAGTTGTCGGGTCACAGACAGTACAAATAATCTGAGGAAGAAAATATAAAAGTGTTAATCTACAACACTTGAGTATAAACTCGAGATGCAAACTGAATCCTAATCTAGATACATCAAAGATAGGAATCGTCTAAACAAGATGCCGCAACAGTCCGCTACTGCCATAGCTCCATGAATACATTGGATGGATAAACATCAATGGCGTCCTTTCGGAGGAACACCTAAAGTAATACAATATATATACATAGAGGGAGAAAATATGAACGGGTCAGAGCCCGAGTTGAAAACATTTTATAGCAAGTGCATTAAAATGCATAATAATTATAAATGCATTATGACATGATTTAATGGAGTCGCCCTCTCCATAATAATCGAACTCTCCTCTCAACTAGAGCGCGCAACTAAACGTATGCACGTAGTATCCAAATAAATGCCCAAATCTAATTAGGCAAATAAATCTAACTAGATCCCAAAATAAATATTCGATTAAGATCATCTAACTCATCTTGCAATCTACACTTATCTAAATTCCATCTAAAACATTACTTTATGTTTAAGTGTCATAGTTCTCTTTATATTTGCTCATTTATTGAACATATAAAGTTGCATAACGATCTTCATAACAACATCATCACAATACATCAACATTCTCTTTTACTAGAATTTCATATATTCTAGTTATGCCCTTATTTGGCATGTAGTCATATATAAATGAGTTATTAGCATCTAAGTGCTAAGGACTAAACTTCTCCCGGTTCTCAATACTGTACGGCATTTCGTGCGTGGGACATCTCACCAAAGCGAAATCCAAATAAGAAACCCCCCCGTTACACTACTCCTGACAGTATTGATCTTCGAGATTCATTATTCCCTCAATGCATGATGCATGTAACCCAAGTTCTTATTATTCCATTTTAATTAATTATTATTCCTAATTCTCAACAGTACACAATGTTTCATGCGTGGGACGTCTCGCTGAAGCGAAATCCAAGCAAGGAACCCCCTGTTACACTACTCCTGGAACTATCGATTGTCGGGATAGGTGATATATATATATATATATATATATATATATATATATATGAGCATTAAGGACTAACTTCTCCCCAATTTCCAACGTTACACTGCGGTTCATGCGTGGGACATCTCGTCGAGGCGAAATCCAAACAAGGAACCCCCCGATACATTAATCCTGGCAATGTTGGTCGTTGAGGTCCATTATGCCCTCGATACCCAAGTACAAGCACAACAACAATATCATAACCATCCAACCAAGCTATAACTCGAGGACACGGGCCCACATGCTATCATCTTCTAGTAGCCCAATACATGTAGCAAACTGGGGCCACCTGGTGGGGTTCAACGACACCCACCTCATGATCAACTCACGCACACAACGTCCCGGGAAGCGGTCATAGCTCCTAACCGGAAAGTGAGAACGTCACATACCCCCAACTTCTCACCCCCAAAAAGAATGTATATATATATATCGCATAATAATCACAATGGACGACTATGACCTGGGGAATATCCACGCCCTGCTCTTTGAGCCAGGATGCTCACCCTCATCGTACGCAACTTTCCAATGATAGTAAGGAGGGGGTATGCTTTACTATATATATATATATATATATATATATATATATATATATATATACCATCATATAAGGTATACATACATCATCACATCATATAAGGATATACCATCATATAAGGTATACATGTCACATTGTTTCATTTTTTATTAAAGCTCTTAGGCGTAATTGCATTAATATCATTATTTAGTACATTTCCCTATTGATATATGTGACACCCCGACTAATTAAATACCGGGTAGCTACTCCTTTATTAAATTAATTCAAAATGCCAAGTTGGCTCAGCTAATAGCATCACTGTCGAAAACATTTTTATTATTACTAACCACCTAGTATTTAAAAAGTAAGTTGCCAAATTTTAATTAAAGTCCGATTAACATGCAACAAGTGTAATGAAGAATAATTACACCATTCACCATACCAAAGTAAATAAAATCACCATCACATAATGTAAATAAAGTCTGGAGGAAAACTCCTCACTACAAACTCCACATCTGAAATGAATAACTAAAAACTGAATACTGAATCAATACATGCCAAAGTCTGAAAACTGTAATGGAAATGTAACTCTAATGGAACTGGGCAACATGCCCTAAAACTGAAGAATACTGAATATGGAATCCAAATGGTAGAAGCGTCTAGAAGCAAATCCCTGTAGCTTCCACAAAGAGCTGCAGCTCGTCACCTGAATGAGTATCCTATGCATGGTGTCCTTGTGGCTGGGCACCTAAAAATGGTTTTACGAAAAAAATAGATTTGAAAGCAAACGGGTCAGAGCCCGAATGTGGAGATATTTTAAAAACCTGCAAGTGCTTTAAAAACATTTAAAACATTAAATGCAAAGTACATGTTAGGACGTGAACTCACATGGAATTCTCACCTCTCGTCTAACTGTGCACTCCTAACGTAAGTACCCATCTAATATGACACAAACCCCTAGCTAAGTGACATCATATCTAGCTAGACTGTCATAGGTTCTACCCTTATTACTCGGTTCCCATTAACATTATAACGTTCGCAATTAAGTAGGGGCTTAACGTAAATTCAGGTTATCACATAAAAGTAATACAACTCATTATAGATCATCTCTTTTGTTATTCCATAGTTATACACACAATACCATATGAAAGTTCTCAGTTTATTAAGTGTATATTTTCCTCAACATAAATATACAATATAAGCACCCCGAGACTAAGCTGCGGTGCACACATACTCTGCTATCCATCCCGGTACATCACGTACATAAGGAATCATGTATTCCGAATCTCTCAGGAATCGTTCAGATAACACAAATCACAAACAGTGGAGGCGAACACAGTCACATCACATGGGTCATGCACATACCTGAGCTCCCACGATCAGCAGACTTATTAACATCCCAATAAGTCCTTCTCTGACCTATGTTCATCGAGGTAACCAGTCTAAATCCGGGCAACACAAGGATTAGAGGGCCCTAAGCGAACGCAAACCTCCCGTGATAGCAAGTATGGTAGGTATGTCATACACACAAATCATATATCAATACTAAGTAAGCACACATCTTAGTAATCACCGTAGTTTAATTGTAGTACTTATCGCATTCTCGTACTAACTTAATATATATACAACTTATATAAAACCCGGTCCATATTTATACGCGCCATAATTTATTCTCACGTCGTAGTAGGCACTCACGTCTCGACTCAAATGTCTATTTGGTTTGATCCACACTTATATAATTTACTCCTCATTATATCTCAAATGTCCCAAGCATACTAATACACCATCAAAGGAATGTTATCTCTATCCTCGAACAAGTTTACGGGACTCCAAAAACCAAAACAGGCCAAAAGGCCTAAACTGCCAGCTCGTTAGAAGTCTCGTTCGAACGAGGCTGTTCGAACGAGATTTCGTTCGAACGAACTGGGATATCTAACGAGATCTCGTTAGAACAAAATTATCGAACGAACATCCCTCTCGTTAGAACCCCAAACTGTCTACTCGTTAGAAGCTCGTTCGAACGAGCTCGTTCGAACGACCTGGGTAGGTCTTCTAACGAGTGACCAGATTCAAGCCCAGAAATTCTATATTCGTTTTTCACCAATTTCTACACTTCTAATCTCAACCAAAATTCGTCCCAACAATGTTTTATGGTCTCTAATCATCCCTAAACATATCAAGGTTATATACAAACGTATTTTAAAGGACCAATTCCTCCTAATCATCATTAATCCATCAAATCTCTACACTTTTCCCCAAATTTTCAAGAACATAAACCCTAAAATTTATGATCATCAATTTACTCAAATTAGATTCGTTTTTGTTACATCCAACACATATTTACATCAGGATAATCATTTCTCTACGATTCTACATGCAATTACTCCTCAACATTCAAATTCTAATTCCAATTAAAATTGGTTTTATTAAACTCTCAAGAACAATTTGATTTATGTAAATTCCTACACATGGAAGATGCATTCTCTATAATAATTGAAATTAAACGACTTGCCTTGATTCAATCTCTGATTTTGATGACGATTTGTTGAAGTTCTCTCTCTCTTTCTGCAGAATTCCCTTCTATCTCTCTCTCTCCAAGCTTATCTCCAATGGTGGCTAGGGTTTTCTTTGGGAAAGTTTTGGAAACCTAATTTGATAACCCCCGTAGCTTATTGGGTCATTAAGGGTTGGTTAGTGGGTTTAGTGGGTCTATTCCCAATCAGATAAAGACTCCTAATTTTCGTCATTATTAATTCCCAAAAAATATAATATTACCAAACTACCCTTATAAGATGCCGGTATGGCCTAAAAATACCCCGGGACCCAAACTAAACCCCCAGCTAGTGTTTTCTGACTATCTCGACCCTTCCGGACGCGTTGGCGCACTCAAAATGACCATACGATTAATAGAATTTAAATTAACTTTTATAAATAAAATAATTATATCCTGACGCGACTGTCACACGCGTCCCAATAAAATGACCAAATTGCCGTATATCAATCTCACGACAAATTTCATAATTCAATAGTCATATATCATCATATATACTCAATATAGTCAAATACCAACTCACATCTTGCTAGTATTTTATCCGGATCAATTCCCAATTAATTCTCATTTAATTAATTAATCCCAAAAATAAATATTGCCAAAAATACGGGGTATTACATACTTCCCCCCTAATAACTGAATTTCGTCCCGAAATTCGGAACTAGAAAGTACCTGCTAAAAAAAACTCTGGATAACGTTCGCGCATCTCATCCTCGCGCTCCCATGTAGACTCCTCGACATTGTGATGTCGCCACTGAACACGCACTAACGGAACTATCTTTGACCGCAGCTTCCTCTCACTTCGGTCCAAAATAGCCATCGGCCCCTCCTCGTAGGAGCTATCCGGCTGGAGATCGATGTCCTCCACAGCAATGTGAGAATGAGCCAAATTATCTCTAAGGTATTTCCTTAGCGAGGAAATATGGAACACATCGTGAATTCGATGCAAATGCTCCGGTAACCCAAGTCTATACGCAACCGGTCCGATCCGCTCAATAATAGGAAACGGCCCCACATACCTCGGTGCCAACTTCCCCTTCTTACCGAAACGCATAATCCCCTTCATAGGAAATACTCTGAGCAAAACCTGGTCCCCCACTTGGAACTCCCTCAAAAATATCTTCGCATCAGCATAACTCTTCTGTCGGTCTTGAGCTACCCGAATGCGACTCCGAATCAACTCAATCCTTGCCGAAGTATCCTGAATCACTTCCGGCCCAAGTAGTTTATTGTCCCCCACCTCTAACCAACATGCTGGGGAACGACAAGGCCTACCGTACAACGCCTCAAACGGAGCCATGCCAATAGTGAACTGATAGGAGTTGTTGTAAGCAAACTCCACCAGTGGAAGGTACTGCTCCCATTCACCCCCAAAGTCAATAATGCACATGCGTAGCATGTCCTCCAACATCTGATTTGTGCGCTCTGTATGCCCATCGGTCTGTGGATGATAAGCCGTACTCAACCGTAATTCCGTGCCCATGGCCTCCTGGAAACTCTCCCAAAACCGCGATACAAATATCTTGTCTCTGTCAGACACGATATTTAGGGGCACACCGTGAAGTCTCACAACCTCTGAAATGAAGAGCTGGGCATACTGTCCCGTAGTGTATTCAGTCCTTGCGGGTAGAAAGTGAGCGACTTTGGACAATCTGTCCACAATTACCCAAACGGAGTCGTGACCCCTCTGCGACGTAGGCAACCCCGTGATAAAATCCATGGATATGCTCTCCCACATCCACATCAGGACCTCCAATGGCTGTAGAAGTCCTGTCGGTCTCTGATGATCCACTTTTACTAGCTGGAAAGTGGCGCATTTCGAAACAAACTCAGCAATATCTCTCTTCATACCGCTCCACCAATACTGCCGTCTCATGTCTTGGTACATTTTGTCCCCTCTGGGATGTACCGCGAACCGTGAGACGTGCGACTCTGCCATCACCTCGTGTCACAATTTCTCCCCTTCCGAAACTACCAATCTCCCATTGAAGCATAATACCCCGTCTGAACTGACGGTATAGGACTCGGCGCCCTCTGCTAGTAATCGAACTATCTGCTCCTGACAGAACGAGTCATTAGCCTGTGCCCGTACTACCTTCGTGACAATCTGTGGTGTAACGGTCATCACAGACATGAAAGATCGGGCCACTGCATCCTGGTGTCCCAACTCCTTCCACTTTGCCTTCCACACCTCTGCCACCTCATCTGCAGGCCTACGGCTCAACGCGTCTGCTACCACGTTAGCCTTACCTGGGTGATACTGGATGTCGAACTGGTAGTCTTTTACAAACTCAAGCCACCTACGCTGCCGCATATTCAACTCTTTCTGCGTGAACAGGTATTGTAGGGACTTGTGGTCCGTGAACAGTTGGAACTTCTCCCCCAAAAGATAGTGCCTCCAAATCCGTAGGGAAAATACCACCGCCGCCAACTCCAAATCATGCGTGGGGTAATTCTTCTCGTGAGGCTTAAGCTTACGGGAAGCATAAGCTATGGCTTGTCTCTCCTGCTGTAATACACCTCCAAGCCCTTGCAAAGACGCATCGGTGTAAACCAAATACTCAACTGCCGATCTCGGCAATGCTAACACAGGTGCTGAGGTCAATTTATCCCTCAATTCATCGAATGCCAACTGACAGGCATCACTCAAGATGAATGGCACACCCTTACGAGTCAGATGTGTCAAAGGACCTGCTATCTTCAAGAAACCCCGGATAAACCTCCTGTAGTATCCTGCTAGGCCCAAGAAACTACGAATCTCAATCGGTGTCGTGGGCTGTCCCCACTCCCTCACCGCGGATACTTTCCCCGGATCAACAGATATTCCCCGATCGGAAATAATATGTCCCAAAAACTGGACCTCCTTCAACCAAAACCCTAATTTCTCATATTTTTCATAAAGCTCGTTCTGACGCAGCGTCTACAAAACCTGCCTCAAATGCTCGGCGTGCTCCTCCTCTGTCTGGGAGTAAACCAGAATATCATCAATGAAGACAATGACAAACTGATCTAGGAAATCCCTGAACACTCTGTTCATCAAGTCCATAAACACTACTGGAGCGTTGGTCAAACCAAAAGGCATAACCCGAAACTCGTAAGAACCATATCTCGACAAGAACGCAGTCTTCGAGACATCCTCCTCCCTGATACGCAACTGATGGTATCCCAATCTCAAATCAATCTTCGAGAAGAAAGAAGCTCCTCTCAACTGGTCGAATAAGTCATCAATTCGAGGTAACGGATACTTATTCCGTATCGTGACCTTATTCAACTCTCGGTAGTCCACACACAATCTCAGTGAACCGTCCCTCTTCTTCACAAACAAAACTGGAGCACCCTAAGGTGAGGTACTCCTGCGAATAAAGCCTTGACCTAATAGCTGCTCTATCTGATCTCGTAGTTCTCGCATCTCTGCCGGAGCCATACGGTACGGTGCGCGTGCTATAGGTCTCGTATCTGGCAATAGGTCTATAACAAAGTCTATCTCTCGACTGGGGGGTAGGCCTGGTATCTCCTGAAACACATCCGAATACTCCCTGACGAATGGGATCGAATATAAAGGAATCACAACCTCTTTAGAGGTATCCTCCTCTAGGTAATACAAATGAGCGGTCGAGCCTCCCTCTGGGCGAGGCATCGCCACTACAAACATCTTTTTCCTCGGAATGGCAAGAACAATGCTCCCACCGAAGCAATCAATCATGGCTCTATAATCAGCGATCCAATCCATACCGATAATCACATCGTGAACATACATATCTAATACCAACATATCTGCAGGTAATACCAGACTACCAATCTCTATCCCCACTCCCCGACATATAAAGAATATAAGTGACCCACTCCCCAATGGTGAGTCGACACATGTCACTGTGCTCTCTGCCATAGCTAACAATCCTAAGGCTTTCACGAAATGTGTAGCTATAAAACAATGTGTAGCCCCCGTATCAAATAATACTCGACCCATAGTGCCATGGATAGGAAACGTACCCTCAATCGCGGGCGGTGCCTGTGGAACTGCTGCCTGGTGGACGTTGTAGACACGTCCATAATGTAGCTGCCCCTGCTGAACTGGGACTGCTGGAATGGGTGGAAGTGTTGCCATCTGTGGCGGTGCAGGGAGAGCGGCGGGAAACATAGGCCTCTGCGGCTCCTGGCGAGCACCCTGCTGCTGCTGCTGTGGGGCCCTACCCCTATCAGGATAATCCTGTCGTTTATGGCTAGTCTTGCCACAAACAAAACACTTACCTAGGGAGTTCCCTCCTCTCTGCCCCTGAGGTCCCCGGCCCTGGTGGCCGTTACCGTTCCTCCCTTGGCCCTGCTGGCCCTGCTGAAACTGCTGCCCATTCTGCCCCTGTTGGCCCTGATGGCCATTTGGACCCTGATGGCCCTGACGAAAACCTCCTTGTCCGTGCCTGTAATTCCCTGATCTGAACCTCTTCTGATCCCCCTACTGCTCACCCTTCTCACCCTGTCTCTGCCCCTGAACAGATTGTGCCCCACCGGCACCATGTCCTCCAATCCTGCCCTGATGGCTAGACTCTCCTGATCTCTTGCCCTCAGTCATATGAAACCGGTGATCCTGGCAGTGTAACGAAGCAGCATTAACCACATCAGAATACGTGGCCAACGAAAGGTTCCCTAACAGATGCTGACGAATCCTCCATGTCAACCCGTCGGTGAATTTCTCAATCTTCTTCTTCTCTGTTGGTATCTCATCCGGAACGATATTCAACAGATTCGTGAACTCGGCCTCATACTCGGCCATGATCTTACCCTCTTGCCTCAGATTCATCAGTTTCCTCCTCATTTCCGTATGAATAGCGGACGGGAAATACTTGCGGTCAAACCGCACCCAGAAGTCCTGTATAGTGAGAGTATCCCTCTCCTCCACGGTGGTAATAGACTCCCACCACTGCAGTGCAGATCCAACTAGCTTGAAAGTATCTAGCACCTGCTTCTGAACGTCCGTGCACTCATACATCCTCAAGTGCCTCTGTATATCCTTCCTCCACTAGCTCGAGACTACCAGATCTGAGCTACCTGCAAACTCTGGCGGATGCGCTTTCTGAAAAGTGTCACGTACACGTTCCCAAGCAGACGGGAATGCATTTGCCTATACTGGCGTGGCAACCGACGCCTGAGGTGTTACCTGCTGGACTACGGCAATTGCAGCATTTACCGCTTGGGCTACAATAGCTGCAACCTCAGCGGCGTTCATCATGCCCTGAACTGGAGCGGGCAGGGGTTCGGGCGTTGCATCCCTGGGAACTCATCGTGCACGTCGTGGAGGCCTCTGAAATAAGAATAAAGTTTATAAGTTCACTTTTATAAACTTAAAATAGCTGAAGAACGAAGCATACACAAATAGAGTACAACAGTCCTAAAATATAGGGCTCTATATCAAAGAAACTTAGCGGAAACATAATAGCCGTACAGATCCTAAAGGACACTAGAACCTGATGCTCTGATACCACCTGTGACACCCCGACTAATTAAATACCGGGTAGCTACTCCTTTATTAAATTAATTCAAAATGCCAAGTTGGCTCAGCTAATAGCATCACTGTCGAAAACATTTTTATTATTACTAACCACCTAGTATTTAAAAAGTAAGTTGCCAAATTTTAATTAAAGTCTGGTTAACATGCAACAAGTGTAATGAAGAATAATAACACCATTCACCATACCGAAGTAAATAAAATCACCATCACATAATGTAAATAAAGTCTGGCGGAAAACTCCTCACTACAAACTCCACATTTGAAATGAATAACTAAAAACTGAATACTGAATCAATACATGCCAAAGTCTGAAAACTGTAATGGAAATGTAACTCTAATGGAACTGGGCAACATGCCCTAAAACTGAAGAATACTGAATATGGAATCCAAATGGTAGAAGCGTCTAGAAGCAAATCCCTGTAGCTTCCACAAAGAGCTACAGCTCGTCACCTGAATGAGTATCCTATGCATGGTGTCCTTGTGGCTGGGCACCTAAAAATGGTTTTACAAAAAAATAGATTTGAAAGCAAACGGGTCAGAGCCCGAATGTGGAGATATTTTAAAAACCTGCAAGTGCTTTAAAAACATTTAAAACATTAAATGCAAAGTACATGTTAGGACGTGCACTCACATGGAATTCTCACCTCTCGTCTAACTGTGCACTCCTAACGTAAGTACCCATCTAATATAACACAAACCCCTAGCTAAGTGACATCATATCTAGCTAGACTGTCATAGGTTCTACCCTTATTACTCGGTTCCCATTAACATTATAACGTTCGCAATTAAGTGGGGGCTTAACGTAAATTCAGTTTATCACGTAAAAGTAATACAACTCATTATAGATCATCTCTTTTGTTATTCCATAGTTATACACACAATACCATATGAAAGTTCTCAGTTTATTAAGTGTATATTTTCCTCAACATAAATATACAATATAAGCACCCCGAGACTAAGCTGCGGTGCACACATACTCTGCTATCCATCCCGGTCCATCACGTACATAAGGAATCACGTATTCCGAATCTCTCAGGAATCGTTCAGATAACACAAATCACAAACAGTGGAGGCGAACACAGTCACATCACATGGGTCACGCACATACCTGCGCTCCCACGATCAGCAGACTTATTAACATCCCAATAAGTCCTTCTCTGGCCTATGTTCATCGAGGTAACCTGTCTAAATCCGGGCAACACAAGGATTAGAGGGCCCTAAGAGAACGCAAACCTCCCGTGATAGCAAGTATGGTAGGTATGTCATACACACAAATCATATATCAATACTAAGTAAGCACACATCTTAGTAATCACCGTAGTTTAATTGTAGTACTTATCACATTCTCGTACTAACTTAATATATATACAACTTATATAAATCCCGGTCCATATTTATACGCGCCATAATTTATTCTCACGTCGTAGTAGGAACTCACGTCTCGACTCAAATGTCTATTTGGTTTGATCCACACTTATATAATTTACTCCTCATTATATCTCAAATGTCCCAAGCATACTAATACACCATCAAAGGAATGCTATCTCTATCCTCGAACAAGTTTACGGGACTCCAAAAATCAAAACAGGCCAAAAGGCCTAAACTGCCAGCTCGTTAGAAGTCTCGTTCGAACGAGGCTGTTCGAACGAGATTTCGTTCGAACGAACTGGGCTATCTAACGAGATCTCGTTAGAACGAGATTATCGAACGAGCATCCCTCTCGTTAGAACCCCAAACTGTCAACTCGTTAGAAGCTCGTTCGAACGTGCTCGTTCGAACGACCTGGGTAGGTCTTCTAACGAGTGACCAGATTCAAGCCCAGAAATTCTATATTAGTTTTTCACCAATTTCTACACTTCTAATCTCAACCAAAATTCATCCCAACAATGTTTTATGGTCTCTAATCATCCTTAAACATATCAAGGTTATATACAAACATATTTTAAAGGACCAATTCCTCCTAATCATCATCAATCCATCAAATCTCTACACTTTTCCCCAAATTTTCAAAAACATAAACCCTAAAATTTATGATCATCAATTTACTCAAATTAGATTCGTTTTTGTTACATCCAACACATATTTACATCAGGGTAATCATTTCTCTACTATTCTACATGCAATTACTCCTCAACATTCAAATTCTAATTCCAATTAAAATGGGTTTTTATTAAACTCTCAAGAACAATTTGATTTATGTAAATTCCTACACATGGAAGATGCATTCTCTATAATAATTGAAATTAAACCACTTGCCTTGATTCAATCTCTAATTTTGATGACGATTTGTTGAAGTTCTCTCTCTCTTTCTACAGAATTCCCTTCTATCTCTCTCTCTCCAAGCTTATCTCTAATGGTGGCTAGGGTTTTCTTTGGGAAAGTTTTGGAAACCTAATTTGATAACCCCCGTAGCTTATTGGGTCATTAAGGGTTGGTTAGTGGGTTTAGTGGGTCTATTCCCAATCAGATAAAGACTCCTAATTTTCGTCATTATTAATTCCCAAAAATACAATATTACCAAACTACCCTTATAAGATGCCGGTATGGCCTAAAAATACCTCAGGACCCAAACTAAACCCCCGGCTAGTGTTTTCTGACTATCTCGACCCTTCCGGACGTGTTGGCGCACTCAAAACGACCATACGGTTAATAGAATTTAAATTCACTTTTTTAAATAAAATAATTATATCCTGACGCGATTGTCACACGCGTCCCAATAAAATGACCAAATTGCCGTATATCAATCTCACGACAAATTTCATAATTCAATATTCATATATCATCATATATACTCAATATAGTCAAATACCAACTCACATCTCTCTAGTATTTTATCCGGATTAATTCCCAATTAATTCTCATTTAATTAATTAATCCCAAAAATAAATATTGCCAAAAATACGGGGTATTACAATATAGTCAATTCACACACATCCTCCCCACTTAGTATGCACTATACTATTTCTCGCTTGAAGCACACATGTCGCTTCTATTTATGAATTTTTTTTCAATTCTATTTATGTTAAGGGTATTGTTTATATCCTAATGCACTTCAATTAGCATTTATAATTCTCCATCCATAATAGGGTTCAATCGATTATATGAACTTTTAAAGTTATCCCATTTGGGATTGGATTCTAAAATCCACTATCATTTAGCGTTCTAACTTGATTATATATATTTTCATAAATATCACCAAATGGAAATCTCAACGGTAGTGGGCTTCTCCACTTAGATGATACCAAAATCTCAAATCGGTATTCCTCAATTTAAGTCAAAATGACTCCAATAATTTCTTATAAGGGAAACTCTCTATAGTCTCCAAAATATACTTCACATAACTCCTATAGAGGTTCCCAATCGATAACCTCGAACAAAACGGAATGAAATTATCCCTAGAAAACATTCCCCCAAAATGCCCTGTTTCCAAATCGATTCGGGCCAATTCCGAATCGATTTGGCCTCCAAGGCGAATCGATTAGGGTCATCAGACCTGGGATTCTATCTCGGGCCGAAACGATTCGACTGGGGTCCTAATCAATTCGGTCACTCAGACCTGGGAATCTGCATATCTCCGAATCGATTCGGTAATGGGCCGAATCGATTCGGCTCTATAGAACTCATGAAAATGGCTACTTTTTATTTATCCTAAAATCCCCAAAATTCATTTTGATCATTTTTCTCTTCATTTCTCTTCAACCCAATCACATATATATCATCAATATTCCACAAAGAACACATATAAACTAATTTATAACCTCAAATCCATTTATACATTATAAATCTAAGGTTTTCCCAAAAAGTTAGGTTTTGACAAATTAAACCTAAAACCCATAAATTTAATCCACAGATCATGCAATAAATGGTACACAATAATTATTTAGCAAGTTTAATCACTTGCCTCGGGTTCGTAGGGTCTGATCCATCCTCGAGATCGCGTGTTGGCTAGAAAATCCCCCTTCTCTCTCTTTTTCTCCTTCTTCTCTTCTTCTCTCTTTCTTTCTTTCTATTTTTCTTTCTCTCTTTGGAGAAATAAATATCCCGTAGGATTTTAAGCCCTAACTCCCAAGATACACATCTTTAAATGATATTACACACCTTAAATGACTCGATATCTTTAATTCGAGTCAAACGTACTTAAAATATTTCGGAACCTAAATAGACCCCAAGTACAGTCATTTTGACTTTCTCGGCCCTTCCGAACACAACTACACCCTCAGAATCGCCATTCGAAATACTTTCTAACGACTTCAAATTTTGACCTCAATTGCCAATTTAATAGTTCTCCAAATAAAATAATATTTATTTCTCCCAAAATAAATAAATAATCATCTCTAAGACCTCGTGTTGTTACAGAAAATTGATTATCAAAACATCATTTAATCAGTTTTAATCTTATTTGTATACTATTATGATATTAACACTATATTAGCGCTTTACTTTTAATGTATGAATGTGTAGTTTAATGAATGGATGTTTAATTTAATTAACGAATGCTTAATATGATTTATTTATGCTTAGTTGTGACATTTTAAAACTTTGCTTATGTAATGCATTTAAAAACATTTACCCTATTCATTTGCAGAAGTAGCTTCGAGACACTTTATGCTTGATAAATATCGAATGTTAACATACATGACTCCAAATAAATTTTTTACATGCTAATGATGGAGAGTACCTAATCATAGAAACAATTTCCATGCCTCCAAATATTGATTTGGGGTCATTAAGTTAACTTTCGATAATATATTATGTTCAATCGAATGTTGGGGGAATGAACACTTTTCATGATATGTTAGTTTAAGAATAGAGTTTACTGATTTTGTGATTGGACAAAATTGACCCAGCTAAATTTCCATGTGTTCCTATACATATACATTTGTTGATTAGTTTCATTGATTAAATATTTATAAAATGAAGGTAAATTAACATCTCACGTGGGAGAAAAATCAACATTACTGATTTTTTAAAATATGGAAATTCTAAATTAGTGATGAGGTTGTTCCATTCTAGAAATTATCCTTGATCAAACTCAAGGAGATTAGTGGATAGGCAATTTCCATTTTTAGAAATTGCCTATCCACGGATATTCTTGAGTCTGATTAATTATAATTTTCAGAACAAAACAACCTCATCACTAACTTAGAGTTTCCAAATTTGGAGAAAGTTGGTAATGTTGATTCTTGTCCTATGTGAGACGTTAATTTACCTTCATTTTATGAAGGTTATATCAAAGAAACTAGTCAGAAAATGTACATGTACAAGAATACGCTGAGGACTCCAAGATTAATTTGGTCTAACCACACATTCAGGAGACTCTATTTAATGGCTTTCTTGGATCGCAGGAACTAGATATTCCTTACTTTAACAAATATTTTTTTATAATTGATATGCATTATCTTTTAAATCTATTGGACATTAGAAGCAATAGGGGATAATTATTGGGTTTGTTTCATTTGGATATTGGATAATTATTGGTTGTTAGTTTGTTTAGGATTATATGTTAGAAGGAGTACGTGATAATTATAAGGAGTATGGGATAATTAATGGTATGGTTGTTGGATAATATGTTGAATAATTATTGGTTATCATAGAACATAGGCACATGTAGCACTTAGTCTTGAAAACATGCTACGAGGGGGTGGACACCACCAACTGCCCCAAATGGCACCGTGTGCGGCATGAATAGCTTATGCCCATCCAAAATAACATGTAGCAATAGACTGCGCAGTCATTGGGTGCTTGATTTCAGAATAAGACCCAGATGTGAAAATAGGAACACTTAGGCTTGGAAATGTGCTGTGAAGGGACAGACGCCACCAACCACCCCAAATAGCACCGTGGGCAGCATGAACACCTCGTGCGCCTCCGACATAACATGCATCAGCTGGTCGCGCAGTCACGGGACTCCCAGTTTGAGAATAGGACTCGAATTGGAAAATAGTCACACTTAGGCTTGAAAACGTACCACGAGTGGGTGGAAACCACCAAAAGCCCCCAAACAGCACCACGAGTGGCACTAACACCTTGTGCATGTCCAACGTAACACGTAGCAACCGACTGTGCAGTCGCAATCTCCTAGTTTGATAATAAGACTCAAATTTGAAAATTGGCACACTTAGGCTTAAAAATGTGCCGCAAGTGGGTAGAAAGTACAAACATCCCCCAAATGGCATCGCGAGTGACACAAATATCTCTTGCATGTCCAACATAATGCATAACAACTGACTTTATAGTCATGGGACTCCCAATTTGAGAATAGGGCTCGAATTTGAGAGTAGGAACACTTAGGCTTGAAAACGTTCCGCGAGGGGGTGGACGCCACCAACCCCCCAACCCCCAAATGACATTGCGGGTAGCACGAACAACTCATGTGCATCCAACGTAACATTTAACAATCGACCATGCAGTTGCGGGACTCCCAGTTTGAGAATAGGACCCAGATTTGAAAGTAGGAACACTTAGGCTTGAAAACGTGCCACGTGGAGGAAGTCGACACCAACCCCCCAAATGGCATTGCCTAGTGGCACAAAAAGCTCATGCACATCCAACATAACACATAGAAATAGGTCGCGTAGTCAAGGGTTCTCCCACTTTGAGAATATGATCCGAATTTGAGAGTAGTAAAACTTACGCTAAAAAATGTGCGTCGAGGGGGAGGATGCCAGCAACAAACCTAAAAGACACCATGGGTGGCACAAAAAGCTCGTGCACATCCAACGTAACACTTAGAAACCTACCATAAAGTCGCGGGACTCTCAGTTTGAGAATCAGATTCGAATTTGATAGTAGGAACACATAGGCTTGAAAACGTGCCGTGAGGGGGCTAACGCCCCTAACCCCACCCAAACGGCACTGCGGGGAACATAAATTGTTCGTGTGTGTCCAACATAACACGTAGTAATCGGTCACATAGTCATGAGATGAAGAGTTTGAGAATAGGCCCGGATTAGAGAGTAGGAATACTTATGCTTAAAAACATGTCGCGAGGGGGTGGATGACACCAATCACCCCTAAATTGCACCCCAGGCAGCACAAACCTTTCATGCGCATCTAACATAACTTTGTAGAAATTGACCATACAGTCACGGGACTACTAGTTTGAGAAAATAGGACCCGAATTTGAAAATTGGCACAGTTAGGCTTGAAAACGTTACGCGAGTGGGCTGAAACCACCAACACACCCAAACAACATCGTGAGTGTCATGAATACCTCGTGTATGTCTAACGTAACACGTAGCATCTGACTTCATAGTTGCATTATTCTCAGTTTGAGAATTGGATCCGAATTTGAAAAGAGACACACTTAAGCTTGAAGACATTCCACAAGTGGGAAGAAACAAACACTACTATTATTCTCTACGGCACGTTCCTTCGACCTAGCTTCTAACTTCAAGTTATCCTTCTTTACTTTCAAAGTTTTTGCATACAACTCATAGAAGGCAACTTGGAGTTCACTCTCGTCTCTACTCTCTCGATGATCACTCACTTGGGATCCATAAACTATGGCCTCGAAAGTATCATGTATATAAATATCTTCATGGGAAAATCTCTCATCAAATCTCACATGACTAGACATGAATGCGGTGTAGTTGCACTCAATGGGGAAATTGGGTCGCTCTTCTAGATCATTATCGATAAGGTTGGTATTGTACACCTTCGATTTTTCCCCTCTTTACATAGTTTAATGGGTCACTCCGCAACCTTATGGTCATGACCATCATAATCGTAACATCTTTCGACTCATCCCTCTTAAAGTTCTCATTTCGATTCTTAGAGAATTGATTGGACTTGTTAAACATATTTTTCTCAAACTTTTTCACATCTTGATTACTTTTGAAACTCAAGAAATTTATTGAATTTCTTTGCTATCAAGACCATATCACCGGACTCGATGTCAGACTCATCATTCGGAGTAGGTGTTTCCTCCTTTTGAGATTTCAAAGTAATGTCTTTATCATTTCTCTTCTCTTTCTTAGAGTAAAACATGTCAAGTTCATAAGTTTGTAAGTTATCTACAAGATCTTCAAATTTCCTAGCGTCCAAAGTACATAAAGAATTCAAAATCATCACTTTTGAATTAAATTTTTTAGGAAATGACCTTAAGATTTTCTTAATTACTCAGTTTTTTAGTATCTTATCTCCCAAGTTAAAAGACGAGTTAACTATGTTGGACAGTCTAGTGTCAAACTCATCAAAGATCTCACTTTTCTTCATCTTAATTGTTTTAAATTGAGTGGTAAGATTTTGGATTTTGGAAGCTTTCACATCACTAGTTCTTTCATGGGTGAGATAGAGTATGTCCTAGGCCTCTTTAGACATTTCACATGTCATTATACGGCGAAAAATCTCTATGTTGACACAACAAAACAGAGCATTTAAACCTCTAGAATTATAATTATCTCACCTATGCTCAATCTCAGTCCATGATTTCACAATTTTGGATATCCTATTCTCTCTAACTAAAGTAGTAGGTGGGTCTAACCATTTAACACCGCTTGCAATACCTGATCATTTATAGCCTTAAGTGCAGACTTCAGAGGTATTTTCCAGTATGTGTAGTTCAACCCATCAAACATTGGGGCTCTAATGCCAAAAAACAACCAAAACTCATGCTTAACAACATGGGATCAAAACACAATAATTTAGCGTAACTCGCTCAAATACCAATTTGAAAAGGTGAATGATAATACGATGTGTGTCTATGCAAGGAATGGTCCGAATAAGAAAAAAAAAATCAATGTTAAAGAATAAAACTTTATACAAATTAAACTCAATAAACTTATTCACCAATTAAAACTGTTTTGTTATGAAAACCTAATTTATCTAATTTTATATTGTTAACCTAAAACATGTATTTAGGTGATGAGTACATAAAATAAATAAATTCAACACAACATACCGATGTACGAGGAATATTATAAGGGGGGAAATATCGAATGGCCCAGCCAAACAAATCACTATGATAAGGTTTTACAAAGACAGACATTAGACTTACTCAACGACTCGTCTCCCTCGCAAGCCTTGTCTCTCTTTTATCTTTGATCTCTCCTCCACAGTGAAACACAAGAGTCCACCCATGCCAGCTGCCATAATGTGTGAGTTAACGCACAACTCGATATCCATTGATGAGTCCGGCAACTTCTTACAGCTTGGAGCACGAAATCCATCGCATCTTCACCGCAACACCATAAGCACAGAGTCCACCGTGTGTAAATAGAAAGTATGGAGTCCACACCATAAAAAGCAATCTCTCAAGATGTAGAGAAACAAACCTTGATGCCCAAACAAAATATCTCAAAGAATATGAATATAAAGAATTTGGATCTTTAAACATAAAGATGTAACACCCGTATTTTTAGATAATTATGAATTTAATTATTCTTGGTATTTATAAATTACACGTGTAATTTAATTAAAATGAAACATTATGTATTTTTATTAATATTAATTGGGTAAGATTAATATTATTATTTATGTGACAAATTTACAAAGTGTGAAGTAAATAACATGTGATAATTATTATATGTCGTAGTGAGTAATAATGACGGGACTATTTCATATCTCAACCAGGGATCATGTGTAGACTATGTTAAGGTCGAGAAAAAATTTATGAAGGGTGACTCGGATAGAGGTTTCGAGGTCACAGTTGATTCTGAATTGGCCAAAATAGGCGGAATAGAGTACCCATGTGTATTATTTGGGTTTCGAGGAGTTTTTAGACAATATCGAGCGCTTACAGGAGTATACGAGTCAAGTGGGCATGGCCCATTAGACAAATTTCTATATTACAGAGTTTATAACCTAAGATTTGAGGTAATGGAAACCATTATCATTAGAGGTAAACACTAAGAGAGAAACGAAGAAAGGCAAAGGCTAGGATAAATATTGAAAGGCCAAATTAGGAGAGAATTGGGGAAGGATTCGAGAAAGATTTGTCGTCTACAATGGAAATCAGAACCTACAAATATCTATAGGCAAGTGATTAAATTTCGATAAAACAAATGAGTTGTATTTCGTGTTCATATAATAGTATGTGTAGACAAACTATTTTGGGAAAGGATTCTTATGAAAATAAAAGGGAATTTGGGGTTTAATTTATCACCTATGATGTTTAAATGATTTAAATGATGAATTGATTAATTTAGATAACATAGGATTTATAGGGAAATTCAACTATGATGAGATAAAGAGGCTGATTTAATCTAGATTCAGATTTATGAATGTAAATTAGGGTTTTTTTTTTAGAGATTTTAAAATAAACCCATTTGATTGATAAAATAGTAAATGTTAGTCCAATCTTTGATGTCATGATGATTTAGACATTTTAGAATCATCGTATTAATGTGTTTTAATGGAAGTTGGGTAGCATGTTGACAAGTTTTGGATCGACGCAGTCAGGGGTAGCGAACTAGTTCTGATTTGTTAGGGGAATCAATTAGGATAGGTTGAGTAACCTGGTTCAGGTGTCTGGGGAAACTGGTTCGGACCACCTGATAGTTCGGACTTTGGTTATTTAATTTCGTGGGTTATTTTTAAGGGTGTGAATTTTAAACCCATAAGGACGAGAAAACTTTATTAGGATAATTTAAGCATATTCATATTACCTAGGAACGGGTGGGTAATTAAAGTTTAATATTATTATAATGCGTGAAACAATTAGTGAATAATTTTATTAACAAATTAAATGGTGTCATTTCATAACCAATTGAAGTACGGGATGGTTGGGTAAGTTAGGGAGTTTTAGTGAGAGTGATGCTACTATTAAATTAATATATGAGAAGTAAAGTAAGCTTAAATGTCAGGGATGTAGACTCGTGATAATTGGGATAGTGCTTCGGGTGATAGGAACAAATTAGCCGAATTTTGGTGAATATATATACGGGTATAGAGACAGTGTATATATACGAATATGAGTAACATTTGTGTGTACGATATTGATTTAAACATACCCATCTTAGTGTATATGCTATCGGTGGAGTTTTCGCACTTTGGGAGGACCCTCTGGAGAATATGAACAGAGCTAGTTATGTTCCCCTGGGTCCTAGGTGTGCATTCCATTTGAGATAGGGTTAGAGTCCTGTGGAATAATGTGGTATGGTTATAATCATGGACTTAAGGCCATGACCACCTCCAATGTCCGTCTTTATTTTTGATTTCAGTGGTGAGATCTCGTCCCGTTTGCCCGGGTCGGAGTGACTCCCTGTAGCTTGATATCATGCTAGAGATTTTACATATATAGTGAGTGACATATATATGTATGAATGTGTGTTATAATTCTATGGAACATATGTAATAGTGTAGTAAATTATATACAGACTTAATGCATTAAGTGTTAGCATTTATGAATACATAGACTAAAGTTATAACAATTGATTAAATGAGATGATTAAGTAAGCTAATGAGTAAAATAGCTAAGGAATAATAGTTCGGAAATTCTCGGGTTATAGTGATGTATTAGTGACATTTGTAACAGGACTAGTTAGGCATGGTGGCATAACTAGGCGGGGTAAAATTTATGCGCTAGGTGCGCACAATAGATGAGAGGTGAGAGGTATCTCATGAGAGTACGACACCGGCTTAAATATGAAAAGTTTACTGCAAAGTTTATTTACTGCGTCTTAATTACTTGCAAATATTTTTTCAAATGTTTTGGGCTCTAAACCGTGTCAAAAATATTTTCCAAAAGCTTTTAGGTGTCCAGCCTATAACACCCCGCGCGCCCGAAAAGAGACACACGGCGTGCTACTATGATAAAAACTAAACTTAAACCATCAATAATAAGTATAGAGCATCTACTTTCCACAAATTTAAATATAACAAATCTGTAATTCTTACACTTCCACAATAATGATTAAAGTAACATTTCTCTCAAAATACACAATTCTCCAACAAAAATTTACACCACTAAAATATACATAAAAAAAATCTTCCAATACAAGCTCTAAAATAATTCTCCAAAATAGTCCATAGCATCCCAATACACGCTAGCCTTCCACTAAAAGAAAATCGGGAAAGTACACAATATGAGAGGAATAGATGCTGAAAAATAATTAGCACGATGAATAAATCGCCAACAATATGAATGCGCATATACAAATCAAATGCAATACTCGAGCATTATATCAATATTTATTTCTCAATAATACATCAATGGGTCACTAGGCCTCACCCCCCATAGGATCTCAAAGCCATATAACGATTTTTGGGCTATTGGCGGGTGCCCATTGTCTGTGCCATATGAAAATCTCATGACACTATACTCAAATCAACAATATAATATATCTCAATGAATCAAATAATAAATTCCAACAATTTCAGGATTCCAATGAATATCACAATTCAACATGAGTGCAATTGACACAGAAAACAAAATGGAATACGCTCGAGAGAATTTAGGAGAAAATTGTGTTAGTCCCGTACCTTAAAAACATCACAAGAATCATCACATAAATTCAACCTCAAAATCTAATCGCACCATCACGTTCCTCTTGCAAAAATAATCAAATCATGTTCCATCCCCAACATGAGATAACTCCAAATAGGCCTCCAAATCTAAGGGTTAAACATTGAATAAAATAGGGGCTAGGGTTTATATATAAAGGAAGAGGAAACAAAAGGGTCTACTGAATTTTTGGGTTTGTGAAAAAGTGGTTTAAAACTTCTACCCACGACCTATTTTTATAAGGGGAAAAGATAGGAGTTTGTAAAAACTAAAACACTTCAAACCCATCCATCTGTCAAACCGCCTTAAAACTGGGATAGTCGATCGATCGACTCCCTAGGTCGATCGAGCAGGAAAAATGATTCTGCCAGCGTGAGAAAAGAAAAAGGGTATAAAACTAAAAACTCTTTATAAACTTCAATTTCATTCCAATTTCAAAATCGATTGAAATTTCACTTTTCAAAAATAAAACTCAACATATTTAATTATTAAAAATAATTAAAACCAAAAATTTATTTTCCTCGAATTTTTCAAAATTAATTTAAAAATACCCATTTAAAAATTCGGGTTGTTACACAGCCACATGTACATCATGGATGAATATTCTTTCCAAGGGACACAAAGTTGAGCTAATGTGGAGGCTTGCAGGTCGCTGAGTAGCCGCTTCACCTATTATAGTATAGAATAGGTTATTTACTTCAGTTTTCAGTTGGATGTGTGGCCCCTCTATTCCTAGACTCAGTTGCTTTTATTGGTTATTGTATTCAGATGTTGCATTGGATTTTTACCCGATGGTTTATCTAGGGACTTTATTTATCTATCTCTGCATTACACTTTACATCGTGGTTTCAATTATGTTGATTACTGTGTATGGTATTATTGTGGTTTCGTTAATATTGTTGTACGTTACTGAAAGATAAAATTTGGTACCGGCTTATTTGATGTATAGGTGGTTAGAAATTTTAAAAATATTTTCGACAGTGATGCTAAGAATGAAGAGAATAAGATTCTTATCTTATTTTAGTAGATGACTGATCACCAAAAATTTAAATAAGTGGGGTGTCACGAATGGAATCAGAGTATCATGTACTAGAGTCCATATTTGTCCAGACTTACGACATTGTCAGTGATGCTTTTTTTTTATATATAGAGCCATATACTTAGGACTGTCGATTCAAATTACGATTTACGTTCTACTGCTTTGAGTATAGTTGATGCGAATCACATATGAGTTCAGTTGGGCTTTCTATACCGAACAATATTGGGCGACCAGCGAGGGCCGTTAAGAGGACTGTAGGAGGAGAGGCTCAATCGAAGCCTTAGAGGATTATAGGAACCGTGATCGGAGTAGAAGTCACCATAATTATAGTTCAGGAAGTTGACATTGGGATGATCATCGGGGAAGAGTATTCCTAGGTACCAACATAGCAGACAGTGGCACAAATTCAGACTCCCCTAGGACAATCGATAAGGGACAGAGTCAAAGGGTTTTTTCAGAAGGGCCATGCGCAAGAATTCGAGGAAGTGTGGAAGTGTGATTAGCCAATGGAAAGAGATCATCCAAAGGAAATTGTGTAGGGTGGAGTGTCGTGACACTCGGGATTAAATTTTGAGTGAAGTTTTAGCTTATAAGAGTAGCGTTGTGGTGATGGGAGTCACTCACCACATCCAAGGAGAGATACCATGAACATCGAGGAATTTGGGGTCTCGTTTGATCGCAAATTCTCTCATCAGTTGTTTAATCAGAGAGGCGCATGAAATTTTAGTACTCATTACAGAAGGGACAGACAGTGGTTGAACATGAGTGAAAAACTACTTGTTTAGCAAACTTTGCACCTGACGAGGTGGATACGGAGAAAAAAAAGGGTCTTTGAGTTGATGATGGACTCATGGGTAAAATACACCAGCATTAAGGGGAAATTCAGTTGGAAGACTAATGTTGATATCGTTAATGTTATACTTTTGTAAGGGAAATGTAAATGCTTCCATCTCAGGGGAGCTAAGAGATTTTAGAGTCTAGTCAGTAGAGCAAGAATGAATGTAATTTATGCGAGTGAGGCACCACAGGGGGGATACCAATCAAGAGACCCATTTTGATGATTCAAATTAATGGAATTTGAACCAAGTGATGGTGGATTAAATTAAGCCGATGGGGCTAGAAGTGTGCTCTATAGGGCCAGAGAGCCAAAGGAACAACGGGGGTAGCAATCGGGGCCAAGGCTACCATGCCCGAGATAAGGACAACATCGGCATGTCCAGTGGGGTCAGAGATAGGGTAAATAACACAGAGAGGTGTCTCATGTGTGGAGAAAAGAGCCACATTTATTCATCTTGTCCACAGCAAGTTAGGGGATAGGAGAAGGATGCCCAGCAGGGGTAACAATTATAAACGTTTTTGGTTCGATCTGAACTAGAGTACCATGCCAGGAACACTTTGAATCACTAGTGTTGTTGGCAAGTTAAAGTGTGAGTTTAATCCTCGTGTAGATGGGGTAAGTTTTGAGTGACACAGATGAGTCGCACTATTTTGCTAGCACTTGATTCGCATATGAGATGAGTTTAGTGGTTGTATCGTTAGTATAATTATTATGTGTGTATATTTACTGTTGGGTAGTGGGGATCTGTTTGGTTCCACCCGCAGGGGAGTAAGTGCAGTCATTGAGAAAATATGTTTTAGTGGATTTACTCTCTGTAGAAATATGATATTCGATTGTGGTGTTATCCTGGGAATAGACTGGTTAGCGATGGTTCGAGAGATGGTGGTCTATCATAGCAAGGTTATCGTGTTCATTGTTACAGGGAAGGATGTGTGGTTTTATGATGTCTCACCTGAAAGAGGGTTGAGATCACGTCTATATTATATTGTGGATGAGATTTCACAGAGTATAGTTGTCTCTTTGTGGTTGATTCTAGTGTGTAGGGACTTTGTTGATGTGATTGAGGGTATATCAGATTTTCTATGAAACGGAGAGATATATCTCGTTATTTATTTAACGTTGGGGACTTAGTGATAGTGCGAGAATAGTGTTATATGACTCCTTACAAAATGTGGGAGTCGATGAATAGACTTGAAGAGTGCGCGTTTGTTCAAATAAAGAAATTATTTAATTAAACTCAGTTTTTTCAATTAAATTCTAAAACATGCATCTATGTGTGATTGGAAATAATATAATTCTGCAAGAATATTTAATCACACACAAAACACACAAATGAGGAAAAATCCCCCAAAGGGGCAAAACCTTTTTATTTTCACTATAATTTGTAAAAACGGTTACACGGATTACAATGAAAATAAGAGCGACTTACGAAATACCCTCAGGAGTCGATTTCGATGTCTTGGCTGGAATCTCCCGCAGGAACTCCAGATGAGCAGCAGTAGAGAAGAAGACAGCTCGTCCACAAAATTACCCCAAATGAGTAGTAAACGATCCTCTTGAAGGTTTAAAGATCTGCATACATAGATGGGAGTTTTTATGTGAATAAACAAGGTGTAAAATCTTAAAAAGTGAAATCTATTTTCTAGGCTGTGAAAACGGAGAAAATAGTGCGTAAAAGACTTGGGAAAATGTGTTGAAGGCACCCAGATATTTATACGAAAATCGAGGAGGCAGCGTCGCTCGAACGAGATAGACATATCGCTCGAACGAAGGACACATGTCATTTGAACGAGATTGCATGAGATACTTAGCTCGCTCGAACAACAGTGTTAACTCGTTTGAACGAGCTCGTCGACCGAAGCACTCTGCTTCTACACGAAAATTTCGGCTTTTGATAAAAATAAATCAGACTTAAAAAAAACATTTTCTAAAAACTTCCCAAATATTTATGCAAATATAAACAACTCCTATAAATCGTTTTACCAATAATGTGTCATGGAGTAGTGGGAAATAGTTGAGCAGCACGTCGCATGTAGCACGATGAACGTGTGAACTTGATCAAGGCATGGATTCGGATAAATCCCATCGTGGATGATTGTGATGACGTGCCGAATGTAGTGGTATCAGACATATAAACTGTGATCTAGGGAAATCAGAAAATCCCTAGATTCTACCCTAGACATTTATAAAATTATGTCCTTACAAATCTCCCCCTATGTCTATGCCGATACATACATAAAAATTTTGAATTATGCAATCTCTAAAAAATGACATATAAGACAATATCACCATTAACCCTCAAACTGAGAATACTAAATGACATATCGCCAATCAAACTCGAACATCTTCAAATCTTCAGCTCTTCAGAAACTCCCAAAGCTTTTCTCATAAGGGTGTGCGGTCCAATCAATATAAATTTTGTACCTACACACATGAGGTAAAGAAGATACCTATGACATGCAACAATTTGAAATATAATGATATGCAAAAATTAAAGATCAATTAAGCTTAAGCAAATCATTGATAAATCAACAAACATTCTCCCCCATAATTCCTTCTCCCCCTTTTATGACGTCCCCAAATAGACAGATATGAGAAGCATAAATATGGAAAATGTCACAGGGAATAAACTTTCTATTTTTGAAGTTTTCAAAAAAAAAAATTTCCACACAAAATATACGACAAAGAATCTCACCAAGAACAAACACAAAAACAGCTAAGTCGAGGATAGCGTAAATGTAGGGGTGTGATCAAATTCGATAGGAAAATCAATGCATACAAACATAACATATGTGCATGATGAATATCGGATGCTCCTAACGAATAAACTCAACATCTTCCTTAGGTGTAGAAAGATGGAAATATGAGCCATTGACTCAATCAAATCAACAAATCAAAGCTCAAAGTGATTTCCACACCAATAATGTCCAAAACGATTTAATGCTTTTTCAGGACTTTCAAGGAAGTGCAAACCCGTTTAAATTCTCCAACCAAACTACCTCGGATTTATATTTTTAATAGAGGTGATCTAAATTCTCAAACTTTAGAGAATTGATGGTGAAACCTAATGACCCATATTTGGCATGTATTGCTTTTTATTGCCTTTAAATTTTTCGGTCTCTTTTAACATCTTTGGACCCCAGATAATAAAATTCCTCAATTTTTTAGGTCCAATTTAACGGTGACTTAATCACAAAGGATAGATAATTACCTTTCGTAGCCCTTCATCGTTATTTTTTTTTAAGAAAAATACTATCTCACCAAACGTTTTTTCACATGCATTCCAATCTGGTCAAGTTTTATCGCTTAAGGTTCGTTGTATAGACAGAATTGAGATGGAAACACTCAAGCCAATATGTGATCGACAAGTACAATAATCAAATAAATTGTGCATGTGTGCAATAAAGGAGATAAGGAGCCAAACATGTAGAAAGATATCACTAATCACATCTCAAAGACTCCAAGCAATGTAAAGCACATGGATGCAATGATGTAGCGTCTCAAATCACTATCAAACAGTCATGTGAATAAATGGAATGAAATTTGTGACTCGGCTATCTTAAATGCTCATCCATAAACGGTGCAAATAAAATACAAAAATCTTTTTGTGCTTTTCTAAAATTTTATAAAACGAAAATCTTTTTGGATTTTTTTAAAAAAATAGAAAAAGCAGAAAAAATAATAATACAAATAATACAAGCTAGCAATAGGAATTATATGATATGAACATGAACATGCATCCTATCCTAGACATGAACCAACCCCTCAGTCAACTGTGCAAATCCCCAAAGACTTCTTAAGACTTTCAAATCTAAGGGCATCTAAAGGCTTCGTGAATATATCGGCTAACTGAAGGTCGGTGGGTACGAAACTCAGGGATACGAATTTCTCCTCAACTAACTGTCGTATAAAGTGCTCGCATATCCTGATGTAATTTGTGTGCGAATGCTGGACTAGATTGCGGGATATGTGTATAGCACTCATGTTATCACAGGAGATATTCATGGTGTCCTGTGAAATCCCATAATCCTTCAACATTTGCTTCATCCACAAGAGTTGCATGAAACAACTCCCGACGGCGATGTACTCAGCCTCCGTAGTGGATAAAGAAATTTAATTTTGCTTCTTGCTCAACCAGGAGACAAGAGCAGAACCAAAATAGAAACACCCACTAGAAATGCTCCTATAACCATCTATATCCCTGTCCCAATCGTCATCTAAATAGGCGGACAAACGGTCATCGATATCAGAGGAATACCAAATATCGTATGAGAGAGTCCCACCACATATTTAATAATACATTTTAGAGCGAGTAAGTGTGACTCTTTCGGGGATGCTTGATATCGCGCACAGACTCCAACACTAAAGGCAATATCGGTATGACTGGCAGTTAAGTAGAGAAGAGTACCTATCATAATATGATACAATGGTTTCTCTACGTCCTTTCCTGAAGTCTCCTTACTAAGCTTGATTGAAGTAATCATAGGTGTATGTGCATGCTTAGCGGAGTCTAAACCAAATTTCTTCACTATGTATTTAGCATACTTATATTGGGAGATGAACATCCCATCCTCTAGCTAACGAACCTGGAGACTAAGGAAGAAAGTAAGATCACCTAGCATGCTCATCTCAAACTTATTTTTCATCTCCTCCTCAAAGTGGTGAGCATGATGGGAGAACATGGATCCAAAGACTATGTCGTCCACATAGACCTGGGCAACCAACATAGCACTGTCATCTCTCCTGATGAACACCTTCATATCAACTCCCCCTCTCTTGAAGGCACGAGCTAAGAGATAGGAAGTAAACCTCTTGTACCAACCACAGGGTTCTTTCTTCAAGCCATACAAGGCTTTCCTCAGATAGTAGACATTCTCTGGGTGCTTAGGGTCTTCAAACCCTTTTGGTTATTCCACGTAAATCTCCTCCTGTAGAATTTCATTGAGAAAGGTACTCTTGACAGCCATTTGATATAACTTAAAGCGCAGATGACATGCGATGGAGAGTAGTAAGTGTACAGACTCAAGCCTCGCAATAGGAGCAAATGTCTCCCCAAAGTCTACACCCTCTATCTGTGTGTATCCTTGAGCGACTAACCTAGCCTTATTTCTTATTATGGTACCATTTTCATCCATTTTATTCTTAAAAATCCACCTTGTACCTTTTACATTAGTCTCACTAGGTCGGGGTATAAGTTTCTAGACATTGTTCTTTTTAAACTGAAGCAACTCATCTTACATGGAAGATATCCAGTGTTCATCCTTGAGTGCTTCTTTATGATTCTTGGCCTTGACTGTGGACATGTAGCAAAAATGACTAACAACGTTCTCTAGATGAGCACGAGTCTTGACCCTAAAGTGGTATCGCCAACAATGGCAGAGGGATCATGACTCTTAAGAACCCAAGAAGGAGTGTCCCCTAACACATGAGTAGGTTCCACAGGGTGTAGGTGAGGGATAAGTAAATCTCTTCCGAAAAAGTACTCACTCTCACATTGAAGGCTAGGATCAATAAGCATCGAAGGTTCGTCATCTTGCACGGTGATGTTTATTGACTCCATAACCTTAGAGTTCTTCAGGTTAAAAACTCGGTACGCTCTACTATTTGATGAATATCCTAGCAATATTCCCTCATCACTCCGGGAGTCAAACTTTCCTAATTGCTCTCTATCCCGTAGAATGTAGCATTTACTCCCAAAGATAAGAAAATATGCGAGGTTGGGTTTCTTGCCAGTCCATAATTCATAAGGCATCTTAAGTGTGTGTGGACATAGGTAAACCCTATTCATCGTGTGGCATACAGTAGGCACTGCCTCTTCCCAAAATCTCCTAGCAAACTTATGACCTAGAATCATAGATCTAGCCATTTCCTGAATCGTCCTATTATTTCTCTCAACAATCCCATTTTGTTGAGGAGTCTTTATAGCAAAAAACTCATGTTTGATTCCAAGGTTGTCACAGTAAAGATCTACCTTTGCTTTCTTAAATTTCGTTTCGTTGTCACTACGTATCCTATTAATAGTGACTCCGTGTTGATTTTACAGGACTCGAAACTTGATAGTTAAAAACTCTACAGCATCGGATTTCTCTCTCAGAAAACTTACAATCGAATATCTAGAGAAATCATCCACCATCATGAGGATATAACTCTTACCACCCAGACTCTCAGTATGAGTAGGACCCATAAGATCCATATGAATCAACTCAAGTACACGAGAGGTGGTAATGGAATGCAACTTCCTATGGGGGCTACGGATTTACTTTCCCAACTGACAGGGTCCATAAACCGTGGAAGTTATCTTTCCAAGTGATGGTAAGCCACGTACTAGGTCCTTTTTAGCTAAGAGTGTCAAATCTCTAACGTTCACATGACCTAGACGTTGGTGCCACACATCCATAGGAGTGATCGTGGCGCTGTTGCAGACAAGTGAGGATGTGGGCACAGTCCCATAGTAATTATCCTCTATCCTCACCCCTTGCACTAAAAGTTTATCGGTTTGATTATAAACATTACGCGCGTCCCGATCAAACTTTACGGCAAAGTCAGCATTGAACAACTGGCTAATGCTGATAAGGTTTGCTTTCAAATATTTGACGTACAAAACATTCTCTAGCTTAGGAAATCCTGGTAACTCTATGTACCTCGTCCTACGATTCTAGACTTTCTCCCGCATCCAAAGGTGACTCTACCTTCCTTATACTCCTCTAGGTAGGTAAAAAATGAGACATCACTTGTCAGATGTCTGGACTCTGGAGCACCCACTATCAAAATACCACTGTGAGGTACTATGTGATTTAAGAGCGACATGAACAACAAGGGACTTTTCATCTTTCTTAGGTATCCAAGAAGGGGTAACCTTTTGTTTACCATTATTGTTGTTGGTTTTATTCGGGATGCGGGAAGCATTCACTGACGGAAAAGACATCCGTCAAAATTCCTCTATCAAACTCTGTGATGTGGAAGCTAAAAACTCAACACGCTCTTTCAGACTGGCAAAATCATCAGTACGATGTGGTGGAGCAGTAGTACATCGTATCTGACCCAAACTTTGGAAAACTCCCTGAGGTGGCCTTTTCTTTTGCAGTACGTACAAAAGAACACAGTCTTAGGCGGACTCGGGTTTGCTTTTCTTGGTCGAACTCTTCTTCGTGGTTTTTTACGATGACCATATGGAGTCGTGTAAACTCAGGAACTGGTTTAGGTGCAATTTGGGACATGGAGGCACCATCATAACCTATTCCTTGCCTATCACCAAAACCTAAAGCGGGGCCGAGGAGCATCTTCCCCATCTTTCTAGATCTGTCCTTGATTTGAACCTTGACTTCCCGTGCTCAATCAAGATCATGAGTAAGCTGGGCTAGGGATTCAAGTTTCTTCCTAGTCTACAGGGAGGAATGGAGCTCACTCATAAGACTAGCCACTTGATTAATCAAGTCCCCTTTCTCGTTCTCAAAACCACTCTCTATCTCTCTAAATAGTTTCTCTCTCTCTAAATAAACTCTCACTCTCAAAGACTCTCTCTCGCTCAAGGCACTGCAGGTGGAGGACTCTCTCTGTCGCTCGCGTCTTCTAACTCTTCCACTAAAGCGGTGATCCTAAGAACCAGATCTTTGTTATGCTTTTTGGTTTTAAATGACTCATTATATAACTCAGCATAGGCGCATTAAAGGTTACTCTCGCTCTCACTTGCATTATCCTCCCCCTCACTCACATATTTCTCACTGTCGAGGTGTCCGTATGAAGCAGCATCCTTATCGCCGTGAGGAGCACTAGAAGTACTCACATGACTATCCATCAATGCGGTGAAGTTACATTCATGAGGTGACTCATCTCCAGAGTCCACCGACTCGACCTCACTGTCGTCACTAAGGGTAGCATTAAGGACAGCTTTGCCTTTTTCTTTTGCACGTTTGTTCATCCTGGTAGTACACTCAAAAGCTCTATTACCCTTACCATCTCACTCATAGCATCTCTCACTATCTTTCTTAGGAGGTTTTTTAAAATCTTTTTTATTTTTCTTATTTTTCTCAAAATTCTTTTTATCTTTGAAATTTCCATTTTTCTTGAATTTGATAATTTTCTTGAAATTTTTAGCAAACATGGCCAAATCATCTAAATCAAAGTCACACTCAGAATCTGAAGTTTCTATCTCCCTTTTTTCTAGATGACTCAACTCTCTTTCTTGTCGACCCCTCACTCTTTCTATCCTGGGCATGAAGTGCAATTCTCTTATCTTTAGGCTTGACAGAAAGTCTCCTACAAGTTCCTCCAATTTAAGCGTGTTTAAATTACCCATAGAATTTAGCACAGTGACTTTAGGTATAAAACGCTTAGGCAGTGATCTTAGAATCTTTTTAACAACTCTAGCATTAGGAATGTGTTCACCAAGATTAAAGCTACTGTTTACAATATCAGATAACTTAGCATAAAATTCATCAAAACATTCAGTATCAAGCATGGTGATTTTTTCAAATTGAGTTGTTAAATTTTGCAGTTTAGACTCTTTCACATCATTAGTTCCTTCATAGGTAAGTTGCAAAACATCCTATTCCTCTTTTGACGTGGTGCGTGTCATTATCCGTCAGAACTCATCAGGTGTGATGAATCCAGAAATAGAACTTAAACCCTTACAATTAAAAGATGACCATTTAAATTCTTCTTCAGTCCATGCAATGACAGATTTTAAATTAGTCACGTTATCAATAGTGACGGAGGGAGGTGTCCACCCTCTTTCAACTAGAATCTAAACACGTTCATCAATGGCTTTTAAAGCAGATTTCATACGGGTTTTCTAGTAAGCACAGTTTGTCCCGTCAAAAACTGGCATTTTATTATATAATTTCTCTATTGAACACGCCCTTTTTCAAAAATCAATTTTTTCAGAAAATTGATATCTTAGAAAAATTTTGTGAAAAATTAGACTTTATAATTGTGTAATTGTCTCTAATACCAATTTGAAGAGTGCGCGTTTGTTCAAAGAAAGAAATTATTTAATTAAACTCAGTTTTTTCAATTAAATCCTAAAACATGCATATAGGTGTGATTGGAAATAATATAATCATGCTAGAATATTTAATCACACACAAAATACACAAATTAGGAAAAATCCCCCAAAGGGGCAAAACCTTCTTATTTTCACTATAATTTGTAAAAACGGTTACACGAATTACAATGAAAATAAGAGCGACATACGAAATACCCTTAGGCGTCAGTTTTGATGTCATGGCTAGAATCTCCCGCGGGAACTCCAGATTGGCAGCATTAGAGAAGAAGACGGCTCCTCAACAAAAATACTCCAGATCAGTAATAAATGATCCTCTTGAAGGTTTAAAGATTCATATACATAGATGAAAGTGTTTATGTGAATAAACAAGGTATAAAACCTAAAAAAATGAAGTCTGTTTTCTGGGCTGTGAAAACACAGAAACTGGTGCGCAAAAGACTTGGTAAAACATCTAGAAGGCACCCATATATTTATACGAAAATCGAGGTGGCGGCGTCGCTCGAACGAGATAAGCATCTCTCTCGAACGAAGGACACGTGTCGTTCGAAAGACATTGCGCGAGATGTTTATCTTTGTCGAATGACAGTGCTAACTCATTTGAACGAGCTCGTTGATCGAGGCACTTCGCTTCTACACTTAGAAAAATTTCTACTTTTGATAAAAATAAATCAGACTTAGAAAAGATATTTTCTAAAAATTCCCAAATATTTATGAAAATATAAACAACTCCAATAAATTATTTTACCAATAATGCATCGTGAAGTAGTGGGAAAAAGTTGAGGAGCACGTCGCATGTAGCATGATCCACGTGAGAAGATGATGGATGCATGGATTCGGATAAAGGTCGGCGTGAATGATCATGATGATGTGCCGAATGTAGCAGTATCAGACATACAAACTATGATCTAAGGAAATCGGGAAATCCCTAGATTCTACCCCGAACATTTATAAAAATATGTCCTTACAAGACTTATATGTCTATGGGTAGGGTTTTGAGTGTCTCGATTATATGCTTTGGGCCTACAAAACACGATAACCGACAATGGTAGGAAGCAGTGTGTTATGGGGTTCCTTATTTAGATTTCTCTTGTGTGATGTCCCACTCATGAATCCTAATGAATGTCGGGAGTTAAGAGATGTGTTGGTCACTAGGGAACGGGTTCAAAACTTTAGTTATTACACGTGTGTGGTGGTAAAGCCATGGGTGGAGAGTTATTATATGATATATGGCCAGAGGTGCCTACGGAAGTGAGGCCTTTTATAACATGGAGATAATAAAGTTAGTGAGGTATATTCTCGTCTTTTGAAGTATCGTTAGTAGATTCATGATAATTTTTCATATCATTGTATAAGAGAGGCCTTAAGAAAAATTAAGTATATCGGTATGTAAAAGTTTGAATGAACTTATCACTAACCTTGGGATTGAGTGAGTAGACCTTCAGTGAACATGGTACCACTGGCGTATGTATAGTGGAAACTTTGAATACGTTCGGATGCATTGAGTGTAAGGATATGATGTTTTTGGTACTAAGAATATTCGAATTTTGGGGACGAAATTCCTTTGCAAGAGGAGGAGTATGTAACACCCCGTATTTTTAGATATTTATGAATTTAATTACTCCTGGTATTTTTAAATTACACGTGTGGGAAACCATTTAACATATACCATGAGAATAGCCAACCATCCCGGATTAATTAAAGCGTAGCCAAGCCCAAACCACAATTTAATTCACACACGAGTATTTCAAGTACACTAGAACACTGTATATAGTCAAATCAACTACCAATCATCTTGGAGGAGATATTTAGGTGCTTCTTGATATATTCAACATGTTAATTAAGTTCTTTATACAACTCAACCTCTACTTCGATACACCTATAAATTGTACACCATCACCCGGGACAAGGGGATTTAACCTGAGACCCTTAAAGACACTATAATATAAACAATAACATCTCCGTGGACATAGGCAAGTTGTCGAACCAGGTATATCATTATTTCGTGTGGTATTTTCTTTCTATTCTTTGTGCTTTTTTTGTAGATCTCTTTATTGTGGAACTTCTTGTACTCATAATTGGCTCCATCTGTGGGACGCGATATATATTCCTACAAAAATATTAACAAACAGAAAGCTTGTGATGTCTAACCATAGCAGTAACCTTCCTCAAGTTGGCGATGTGCAGGAAGACCCAGTTCCTCCTAAGGTTAGGTATGAGATTTTTCGACATATAAACCCTAGGTTCCGCCAGTAAAGGTAACCTTCCGAAGAAAGCCAGGGACCACCCAAATCTAATCATATCTCCAGGTTGGTCGACACTTACGAAGCCTGGCTTTGCAAATAACAAAAGGCTACGTGCCTTCAGGTAGAAGAGAATGCTCACCTCCAAAGGCGACATGAAAGAATAAAGAGAGATCTCCAAAGGAGCATCAGGAAGCGTCGAGATAGAACTACTAGTCCTCAGGTGAGTAACACTCGCGGTTGAGGAAGGAGATCTAGGAGTGACCAGGAAGGGACATAACATAGCAAATCAGAGCATGGTCGATCAGAATGTGGCCAATCATAAAGGATCCATAGGGATAACGATCTATAGAATATAGGCATTAGGATTCTAGTTCGTAAGGAGATGGACCAATATCTAGCCCACCATGGAGCCAGAACTACGAGAGAACTAGCCAGGCGATCTCTCAATACCTAAATGAAATCCCCTTTTTGAAAGGAAATTAAAGAGGAGGATCCCCCAAAGAATTTTGCTATTCCCATGTTCAAGATCTATGATAGAAAATATAGACCCCACAGACCATCTTCGACAATACAGACAAGCAATGACCTTATGGAGCCACAATGATGCACTGATGTGCTAAATTTCCCCTTATATCCTATATAATGTATCACATAAATGGTTTGAGAGGCTTCCCCACAGGCTGATCAGAAATTTCACAACTCTAGTAGAGGCCTTCACCGCTCACTTCATAACCAGCAGCTCCCAACCCAAGCGGATGGATGCACTGCTTACGATGAAGAAGAAGTCACGGGAGAGACTCCGAGATTATGCCAAAAGCTATAGAGAAGTTTTTAACAAAGTCAAGGATTGCTCAGAGAAATTTTCTATAACATCCTTCAAAATCGGTCTATCGACCACCATTTTATTACATAAGTCTCTAATTAAGAAAAAAATCAGCACCATTGATGAACTCATGGCTCGTATTGATAAATACTCTAAGGTAGAAGATGTGGTCCATTATAACGTAGAGGATAATGGTCGAGAAACGACAAAAAAAGAAACATAGAATAATGATACTCCAAATAAGGGAAATAAGAATAGGGGCAAGAACGGGTCCAAAAACGGAAACAATATTGATCCTCCAAGGTGTTTCAGGCTATTAACACAATTTTTAAGGAACTTATTTATAAGATTTTAAGCAAAATAAAAGATGAACCATTAGTCAAGTGGACCAAAAAGATGGTTGGAGACCCAGCAAAAAGAAATAATGCGTTGAGATGCGCATTACACAAGGAGGGCGACCACAGGACTAAAAATTACAAGGCTCTGAAGTCACACGTGGAAGAGTTGTTCCAAGATGGGAACCTTATTGAGTACATCGAGAAGAAGACATATAAGGTCGTAATCAAGGGCGACCAGAAGCCGTACAATGTCCTTGACAACGATACAGGATATGAGTTCGCAATAATATATTGGGTTTCGGAGCTTAATCAAATCCAGTGAAATGATATTCAAATGGAGTTGAAGAAGGTTACCGCCATAATGGAGGCATTCCAGATTGATTCTGCCAAACCCAGATTAGTAATCATCGATGTCGACTAAACTGAGCGTATCATTTTCATCGAGGAAGATTTGGTTAGGGTTAGAACTCCACATCATGACGCATTGGTAATCGCACTTAGAATAGCCAATTGGGACATTGAAAAACTGCTCGTGGGAGTTCATCAGAAGTAATGTATATGGAATTGTTCCATAAGTTGAAGTTGAACATTATCGACCTTAAAGAATTTAGAGATCCATTAGGCAGCTTCGTAGGAAGGATCATGACACAGTTGGGAAAGATAGTCCTGCCATGAGGGAAGGAAACATCTCAAAGCTAATTGAGTTCTTAGTGGTGGACAGTGAGTCCTCATATCATGACATCTTAGGCAGAGGATGGCTACACGCCATAAGGGATGTACCACCAAACGTTGAAGTACGATACTGACCGGGGCATCGTCAAAATCTGTGATAATCAAGTCACTACCATAAAATGCTTCTTCCCAACCATTTGCCATAAGAGAGAAAAGAAATATGAGGTAATGGGCGCTCATTAGGAAGCCCATGAGGGTGTTGTACCCTTCAAATAATAACTATGGTACGATCCACCAAGGGTGGAGGAGACCGTGATCCATCCGGCCAATAGGGTCATTGACAACTTGGAAGAAGTTAGGTCCGATGACAACCTTCCAGAGAGGAAATTTTTTATTGGAGATACCCTTGCCTACCAAGAGAAAAAAGAACTGGCCACCTTCCTCAAGAGAAACCAAGATGTTTTTTCTTAGGAACCGTATGACTTACTAGGAACTGATCCCAACGTAGCCCGTCATTGCTTACACATTAATCCGGCCATCAACCCAATCACTCAAAAGTCTCACCGAATAGCCCCTGAGAAGGACAAAGCGGTGGAGAATGAACTGGGGAATTTATTGGATGCAGGTTCCATCAGGGAAGTACAGTTCCCTAATTGGTTATCTGACCTAATGGCAGTACTCAAGAGCAATGGCAGTTGGAGGGTCTGTATTGACATCAAGAAACTCAACAGAGAATGGCCCAAATATAGATTCCCACTTCCTAAAATAGATCAATTAGTTGACACCACATCAACATACAAAAAGATGAGTTTCCTGAATGCCTACTCTGGCTACCATCAAATTCCTTTATTCGGGCCCGATCAGGATAAACGTCTTTTATAACCCCTACCAGGTTGTTCTGCTTCAAGGTTATGCCATTCAACTTAAAGAATGTAGGGGTCACTCATCAGAGGTTGGCCAACAAGATGTTCAAGATACAGATGGGAGACACAATGGAGGTCTGCATCGATGATATGGTAGTTAAGAGCAATAACAAGGGCGACCACCTCATGAACTTAGACAGAACTTTTAAGGTCCTAAAAAAGTATAGAATGATGCATAACGCCAATAAATGTTCATTTGATGTCCAGTCAGGAAAGTTCTTAGGCTAACTTAATAGTAAAAGAGGAATTGAGGCCAATCCAAACCAAATTGATGTTATTAATAAGGTCCAGCCTCCTCAGACGTTGCGGGATGTTTAAAATCTCACTAGTATGCTCGTAACACTCAATCGCTTCATCTATAAGTCTTTGGAACACTGTCAACCATTCTTTAAACTCGTAAAAAAGGATAAAGGCCTCACATGGAATGATGATTTTTCAAAAGCTCTGGAAGAGATTTAATCATACCTCAAGAAGCCACCCCTGTTGGGTATTCCAAGTGATGGAGACCCACTATAGCTTTACCTTGCAGTTTCAAACCACGTTGTAAGCTCTGCCTTCGTATGTTAAACGAAGGATGTCAGCATCCAGTTTACTACGCCAACAAGACACTTATGGACACAGAACAACGCTACCTACCTCTAGAGAAACTCGACTACACACTGGTAGTCACCTTGAGGATGCTGATGCATTACTTTGAAGACCATTCAATAACTGGAATCACTTCTTACCCCCTTAAAGTCGTTATACAGAAAGGTGATCTCTCTGGACAACTTTCAAAATGGTCGATCGATCTTGGAAGATTCAATATTCACTTCCAACCAAGAACAATGATTAAGGGACAAATTTTAGTAGATTTAATTGCTGAATTTATAGAAGCCCATTATTTCGACCAACTGGAAGAGGAGAGGGTGACAGATAAGGAAGCACAGTCTAATGACTGGACCCTATATGTTTGATGAAGCCTCTAATTCAAAGGGGGCAGGTGTAAGTATCATTCTCGTCACCCCAAAAGGTACTATGATTGAGTAAGGAATCAAATTGGGATTTGAGTTCTCTAATAATAAAGTTGAATATGAAGTAACGATTTCTGGCTTGCACAAGGCCCAACTGCTGGGGGTAAAGTGCCTTCACGTATTCGACGACTCCAAACTATTCTCTAAGAAATTTAGCGTGGACTTAAATGTCAAAGATAATATGATGGAAGCCTACCTCATTAGGGTAAGAGGACTTAAGGCAAGATCTGAGAAAGTAGACATTTAACAGCTCCCCCGAGGCAAAAAATAATCACACTGATGCCTTAACAGACCTAAGCTCAACAATTGACTCTAACCTAAGGAGAACTATTTAAATAGAGTTCCTCATGAATCCAAGTATTGACCAAATAATCATATGCAAGAAATTTCTCCCTACAGATAAGTCCCTCAATTGGTTGGATCCTATCATCTATTATCTACAAAGAAATATACGGCCTGATGACAAAAGGGCAGCCCATTAGGTAAGGGTCAAGGCTTCTCATTTTTATCTCTCCCTAGATGGGAAACTCTACAAGAAGTCATTCGCAGGTCCTTATCTCCAGTGCGTCCACCCATATGACACCGAGCAATTACTTGGCACACTTCGTGAGGGAGTTTATGGAAGTCATGCAAAAGGGATATCTCTAGCCATTCGAGCAACCAAAGATGGTTACTGGTGGCTTCATATGCAAAAGGACGCACGCACTTACGTTCACAAGTGTGAAATGTGTTAAAAGCATTCTCATATGATCCACCAACCCGCTAGTGACCTAAAATCACTGACAAACCCATAGTCATTCGCATAATGGGGACTAAACATGGTGGGACCACTACCTACCGCATCTGGAAATCGAAAGTACCTATTGGTAGGTTGAGATGACTTCACCAAATGGGTAGAGACGGGACTGCTGGCGAACATTCATGACTCGAATATGACCAGGTTCATTTAAAGAATCATCATAACATGCCTTCGGGTACCAAGGACTACATCACCGACAACGGGAAGCAATTTAAAAGTGGTTTCTTTCAAGGTTTTCATGATGAATACGGTATTAAGCACCACTTTAGTTCTATAGTGTACCCCTAAGCAATGGGCAGGAGGAGACCTCCAATAAAACCATTGTTCGGCAGACTAAAAAAGTGACTAGAAAGAGCCAAAGGTGTCTGGGTGGATGAAATCCTTCATATTCTATGGGCTTATCATACCACCCCCCAAGCGACCAAATGGGGAAACACCATTCCCGCTTGCTTACGGGATGGAAGCTATCATTCCATTAGAAGTAGGTCTCCCCACCATGAGAACTACCTTGGTCAGCTAAGGCCTTAATAATGATGCCTTACGCATTGAACTTGACTTAGCAGACGAAAGGAGAGAGAAGGCCATGATCATGTTGGCTTCTTACCAACAATAACTATTCAGGAAATACAGTAAAAAAGTCAACCCGAGGAAATTTGTGGTTGGATATTATTTCCTAAGGAATGTCCTCGACAGTGACATAAAACCATCAGATGGCAAACTAGGACCAAACTGGGAAGGACCCTTCAGAGTAATCAGAGAAAATATTCAATTAACATATCACTTGGAAACACTGTAACACAAGTAATCTCAAGAAGTTATACTTTTAGTCTTCTTTATCTTTTGTTAGCACATTTAGTTGAGGAAATTTTTTATTTTCAAACTTATGTTGCTCGGCGGACAATATTCATTGAATAAAGGCCAGTTATCCCCTGCACTTTTATATTATCCATTGCTTGCTTAATGTTTTATTGCATCTCATTAATACACACCTTTTCCAATTGATAACTCCTTCGTGCATGGCTAAACTACTAGGATTACAACAAGTGGATCAACTTGATTGCAATCAGGGAATCTCACGTGTCAAGCAGGGTTTACAGTAGTTATAATAAGTTAATAGAAGCGTTTCAATTACTACAATCCTCAAATCCTCATTACAAACACAGGAGACCTCGGGAGTTTCCCCGATAATAACAAAAGTCCTACAGTAACCCTTAGGCAAAAAAGCAAAATTAGGTTGGTTGCTAACTTTGTTGGTCGTAAAAAGCCTATTCGGGTGAATAACCCATCTACCAGGTACATTCTTACCATCATCTTACTTAGGCCTAAGGGAGTGTGATGACACAACCTAAAAGGTAAAGTAGATGGAATGATGCACTAGTTCTAAATACCATTTAGTCAGCTAAGAAGCTCAAACTGATAAAACCTAAGTACCATTTCACTTGGATAATAAAGGATCCAGGTTAGTTAAACAATATCATTTGGTTGACAAATATGTTGATTAACAAATTTATAGCACGTGTTTAGTCTACACAGGCTCAAAACATCAGAGATTGATAAATTACACTTTTTCATTCACTATAATGAGAAGTTACATTTATAATAAAGATAAAAAAAATATACAAGTGCTTAGGATGGCCCAGGGTAGCCAACAAGGTATTCAACAACGATCTCCCTTTGACCCTTATCTGGTTTGGGAGCAAGGTCCTCCATATCACCATCTAGATCATGCTCCAAAAGGTGGGAAGGAATGACATCAAGTGGAATCCATTTATCATCCCTCAAGAAGGGATTATGGCAATAGGAAGCACATTTGTCCTCGTATTTATACCATAATCCATACTCCTTGGGTATCTTGGCCTCTTTAAGGGCGCTCAACCACCCATGGGAAAAGGCTACATCTTTTGCGTCCTTAAGCTTTGTTGGGGAATCTTCACAACCTGCATTATACCTGTCCGTCTAAGATTCTCAAGGTTCTATTTTGAATTTATTCCTCAATCTCATGACATCTTCCTCAAGTCTAGCAATCTTAACTTTAATTTTGGTAACCTCCCTCCTCAAAGCATCATTTTCACCCTGAAGGACTTCACCCACTTAGCTGACCTCAGTGCTCTCTAAGAGTTTTACCCTTAGGGAGTTTACTTCTACTTAAATCGAGGATTTTTTTGAAGATTATCCTTCAGCTTAGCAACCAGCTTAGACAGATTTTTATTCCTAACTCTTAAAGACTTGTAGATCTTTACGAAGGCTTTGTGAGCCTTCAATATTATTTTTAGCCCAAGGATATGTCCCAGGCAGGAGTTAGGGGGAATGTATTCATCTAATCAATAGACTATAATTAGCACAACTAGATGATATGTAAGATATTTGCACATAAAGAATAAGCAAGCGCATGCACAAGAACAAGATTCCATCTTCACTAATTCACAAAAAGGAGGGAGCTAAGGGCTAATACATTAAGTTTTTAAGAACATTTACAAACGTTTAAAAGATAAAATCATACAAGAAAGAAGGAAAAATTTCGAGTCTACAAGCCTTGATCCTTCACTTGATCAGCTTCGATAATGGTTTTCCCTTTATCCATGATGATTTTCTCCTCGTAAGCATCATTATTTTTTTTAGCATCATCCTTAACTCCAACCTCAGTAGAAAGGATCTCAACATGACCAGTAACATTATCATCACCCTCTTTATCCTCCTCGAAAGGATTGGGACTAGGGGAGTGAATGATGAAAATCTCAGATTCAACAAGAGTCCCATCAGCCTTCAAGGCCTAATACATTCCCTTCTTAAATGACACCTTGCAATCGTAGGCTAGATATTACTTAATATTGTCATTATCTTTATTGAAGCCTGCGCGATAACTGACATTTTTCTTAGGCAAAGGCGCCGCCTCCAACTTAACAACCTTACTGGATAGAGCATTGTTTTCCTCGGCCAATTGTGCCTTCTTAGTAACCATTACTTTCTGACATGCCCCAAGCACATCGTAACACTTGGCCATCATCTCTCTCTCCCAATCTCTAAAAATGCTAATGGTCAACAGCGAGCACTTCCCTCTTTAGTAGATCAGATGAAATATAAGGGGCATCACCCATGCTAGCTCCCTCAGCATATGAAATAAAAGGAGGAAATATGGAAGCCATCAGGACTAACTTCCTTTTGGCTTCCCTCATTTTCTCCTCTTCTTTCTCCCTCTCTCTCTCTCTCTCTCTCTCTCTCTCTCTCTCTCTCCTTCTTCCTCTCTTCTGCCTCTCTCTTCTTCTATTTCTCCTTCTCTTTGCACCTATCAAATGGGCTATAACCACAAGTCCTAGGGGATCTAGCTTCACATGTCTTCAAAGACTTAAGACGATTAGATATAATGGTATGATCATCATCATCATCATCATTATAGAGTCTCAACTTCCTTCTCTTAATTAGAGGGTCAATTTCCTCATCTTTTTTTCCTCTTCTTCTTCTTCTTCTTCTTCTTCTTCTTCTTCTTCTTCTTCTTCTTCTTCTTCTTCTACTACTACTACTACTTCCACTTACTTTTATTATAATTCCCCCTCCTCCTCATTAGATCCTTGTCCTTCCCCTTCAGTTTCCTCTTCCTCTTCTTCAATCACAATTGGGTCAGAAGTGATAACTCTAGGAGATTATATAGTTGGAACCTTGTCAACCAGAGGAGTAATAAACATAGTAGTTGTATTTTTGTATTCCAATAGGTAGGCCACCGACGCCGGGTGCTCGTCGTCTGGTATCTTTTCCTTGATGTTCCATTCTTTTAGAAGCTCATCAACATCGACCTTACTTATATTAGGCTCCTAATTTTTTATGTGAACTGAAAGAACAAAGGGAGAAGCACATTATCTAAGATGATAGAGGTTCGAAAGAGAAATTGGGTAGTCAAGAATTAAAAAAAAAACTAGTTGGACCTCTCTATAGTCTGACATTATATCCCCCCCTATGCCTTTCGCCCACACTAGTAGTAAGACATTGCCAGTTTATAGCAATAAAATCATATTCCCATAAATCTCTATGGGAATCCAAAAGATTCACCACTATGACCCTCTCAGCCTTCCTAGTTTTTAAATACATGAGACCATCACTACTTCACGACCACATATAGTAATAGAAGATCTCAACAAAAAAAAAAAAAATTTCCCATAAAGGGTATTTATCCTATTGACCCCATTAACTATCTTCCATATATTGGGTGCACACTGGGCAGGCACAACTTGAAAATATTTTAAAAACCTCAAAAACAACTAGTTTGGGTGAAACATTAAACCCCCCATGGGATAGCAGGAGGGTGTGAATCCAGTGTCCCCTTTAATATCACTAACATTCTGAGGAAGAGGGCCACAATTGATGATCACCCAATCTGGAATATTGTAATGATGCCTAAACTCAACTACCATTTTTTTTATCTAGCATCGCCACAGTTATACAAACAAGGGAGAAAACCCTAACTACAACTACAGAAAAAGTTCCCCGAAAAGCTTAACAAATAAAGAGTTGGACTTACCAAGATTAATGGAGCCTGGAAGAAAAGAGAATGCTAAAGAAGATGGACTTAGGAAAGCTTAGAAAGAAAGTAAGTAACTTAATCAAACTAACGAAAAGGATTGTATCTCCGATGTGAAACCCAATGTCAATGATGGACACAATATCCTAAATTATTTTTGGCAGTTCAAATGCCAGATCGGATAATAGTACCCTCGCCCATTCAAATAAATTATAAGTACGACATGAAAATTAATTCAGAATGAACGTACCCCTATTATTCCCTCATATATACAAGAATGACTTCCCAAAATCAGAGAACGAAGATTTCAAGTCACGGTCCATTTAAAAATTATTGGCGCAAGGTTCACAAGGCCCACAAATTTTAGGGGCTATTATGGGGACCCATTTAACATGGCCCATGAGAATAGCTAACCAGCCCAGATTAATCAAAGTGCGACACGGCCCAAATCATAATTTAATTCACACACGAGTATTTCAAGTGCAATAGAACACTTATATATATAGTCAAATCAGTTACCAATAATCTCAGAGGAGATATTCAGGTGCATTTTGATATATTCAACGTGTTAATAAAGTTCTTTGTACAACTCAACCTCTACTTTAATATACCTATAAATTGTACACCCTGACTTGGGGCAAGGGGATGTAACTTGAGACCTTAAGAGACACTATAATATAAATAATAACCTCTCCGAGGACATAGGCAAGTTGTCGAACTAGGTATATCGTGGTTGCATGTGGTCTTTATTTTCTATTCTTTCTGGTTTTTTTCTTAGATCTCTTTATTGTGGTATTTGTAGCGTTGGCTGCCATTATCATTAGAGGAAAATCATAAAAGAGAAAGGAAGAGAGGCAAAGGCTAGGAGAAGGATTGAAAGGCCAAATTGGGGATAGAATTTGGGAAGGATTCGAGATCGATCTTCCATTAACAATGTAATTCAGAACCTAAAAACATCTAGAGGTAAGTGATTAACTTGATTTAAATCAAATGAGTAGTATTTCTTATTCATATCATAGTAGGTGTAGACAAACTATTTAAGGAAAGGTTTCTTATGAAAACAAAAGGGGATTTGGGCCTGAATTTATCTCCTGAGATGTTTAAATAATTTAAATGATGAATTAATGAATTTATATTACTTAAAATTTGATGGGAAATTTAACTTTGATGAGATATAGAGGCTGATTTAATTTAGATTCGGATTTGTGAATGTAATTTAGGGTTTCTTCAGGAGATTTTAAAATAAACCCATTTGATTGATAAAATAGTAAATGTTAGCCCAATCTTTGATGTCATGACTATTTAGACATGTTAAAATCATCATATTTTTGTTCCATTAAGTTTTATGTGTTTCAATGGAGGTTGGGTAGTATATTAAAGAGGTTTGGATCGAATTTGGAAAAGTGTGACACCCCGCCTAATTAAATCCCGGGTGATCAGTCCTAAATTTAATTAAAATAGGTTTCTCGGTTGGTTCATTCTTAGCATCATTATCGAAATATTTTTAAATTACTAACCACCTAGGTTAATTAGGATAGTGACAAATTTTAACTTCCATTAAACACACTATAACATGCGGAGCAATGTATAAGTCTCATACCAGCATAGAAATCTGAATATAACAACTAAAGTAAACAAGTCTTGACGAATAAACCATCGGCCAAAAACCACAAATATCAAAATCCCAACTAATGAAAATATGGTGGAACAACATGTCCATACTAAAAACTAAATTTTGCACTAGATTAGAAATGATAAGAGAAGCGTCTAATCAATGTCCTGCAACATCCCTCTGTGTTGCAGCTCCGAAATCCCTGGAATGAAGTCACGCTTGGCATCCCTGTGGCTGGACACCTAAAAGGTTTTAAAAATATTTTACATAGCAAGATTTATTACTCAAAATGTTTTGAAAATATTTAGAAAGTAATTTATTGCAGAAAGATCAGTTATTGATTAAACATGTTAGGCTCACGCACACTCACTTGAGTTTCCTCACCTCTCATCTATAGTGCACGCCTAACGTTCCATACTTAGCCTAGTTAGCTACAACTACCCAAGCTATTTAGAATATAGTACTTGTTTGAACTCATCTACATGTCTAAGTTCCCGTAACGCCCATACAGTTCTAAGTTTCATTAACACTTCTCATATTGCTAATAAATTTCCAAGTAACATTTCACATATGTTAGTTTCTAATTTGAAAGTTAAGTCTGATCACTTAATCTTATTCATTAGATGTTCACTATCTAATATAATTTCAAAGTTAAGTCTGATCACTTAATCTTGTTCATTAGATGTTCACTATCTAATATAATGTTTTTCCAATGAATCTGCCTCCACTTAAATTACTATTTAGATGTATTCACGTTATCTATTTATCTACTACTCCATCCTAGTATATTATTCATATAGTATATATTTCATACACAATATAGAATATAAGGATAATTGACCCGGTCTAATCATCGACTCAAATTATCCCAAATTATTTATCTTTTAGATGTATGCACATCATATCATCATCGACCATTCTACCCAAGTAGATTATTTATATAGTATATATTTCTCACACAATATATACTATAAGGAGTATTGTCCCGGTCTAATCATCGACTCCAATTATCATATCACATACATTGTCCCAGTCTAATCCTCGACTCCAAATGTAAATGAAATAGTAAAATATTGGCCCGGTCTAGTCCTCGACTCCAATATCATATAGGCACTATAGGTATTAACCCAACCTAAGTACAAAATTTATAGGTATTCACACGACCTAAAGATTTACATTAGTATGTATTATATTTCTCTCCAACACTCACCGTACCTTGCATTTTTTTTTTATTTCTTTCCTTATCGCACTTACTCAAGCTTTCACCCAACTCTAAGGGACCTAGTTAACCCCTTTGTAATTTCAGTAGCTAAGCCTAACTCACTCTACTGGTATGTAATATGGATAAATTTTACTTCCCTCCATAACTCATGCTACACATTTCTCGATATATATCCCAATCAATTTATCCTCATCGATCCTACTTTGAGTCTCACTCTAAAGGACCCTATTGGGCTTAACTATATACCTACTGGTCTTTACTAAGTCCCCAACTAGATATAATATCATTCCTAAGGTTACCCTCGATCATTATGAATCAAATAACCATCAATACACAAAAGAGCCTCAATTCATCTTTAGTCGATCGATCGATGGTTTTTGGTCGATCGATCGATCGACATTCATAGGTCGATCGATTGATCGACCAGATGCTCAGTTTTGAATTTCTCCAAGTTTGATCCTTATAAACTTCTTAAAACCTTATAAAACACTCTCCCATCATCACGAAACATTACTAACATTTATATGGACTAATCCTCACATAAATAAATCATGAAATCCATACGAAATCCTTCAAGAATCATCAAAATTCAGTTTCCATTAAACCCTAGATAATGGTGTTCTTCATGTTCATTTTAACATAAACTCAGGATTAAGATCTGTAGTGACAATCAAATTTCTTCTAATTTTTAATCCTCTACAGGTGTTAATGTCAAGTACATGCGATCCTAACCAAACATGCATCAAAATCAATCTTTTTCTCCAAGAAGGTAAAATAATATTTTCATAAATCATGTAACCCTACACATGGGTATTATAACTTTAAATTTAATTTCAATAAACCACTTGCCTTATATAGTGGTGATCCGATTTCATGATGATTTGATGTGCTTCCTTTCAAATCTTCACTCCTTAGGTGCTTAGGATGTAAGAACACCTTCCAATCCTTCGTAACCCCTCCTTTAGCTCTTGGAAATGGTCTCTCTTTACCCTCTAATGAATTCTATACTTTTTGAGTTATGAACCGTAATCCACAATTCTAATTATTAGATATAGGACTCTAATTTTCATAGGTCCTTTAGCCTCTATTTTTAGAATGACCAAATTACCCCCGTAAGGTGCCAGTTTGGCCCAAGATTAACTCGTGACTCAATTGACATCCCCGTGTATACTATTTTGACTAATTTGCCCCTTTCGGGTTCATCCGTGACCTCTAAATTATCATCCGAGACACTTGAAATATTTTTCTCATTTCTCACCTCAAAAATAGTCTACACGCGACTCTTGGTGAGGTAACATAAATTATGTCCATATCACTCGCTATGGCGTAAACATCATATCCATATTAATCAGTATCTATCTCTCGATTAATATTTAATAAATATAATTATTATTAACTCACTTAATAACCATAATTATTATTAAATCACATTAAATTACTCTACTCACGTAATTTAAATTAAAATGTATTTTCTATTTAATTATTCAATTAATTAAATTCTAAATACGCCAGAAATTATGGGGGTATTACAAAAAGATGGTTTGCAGTCAGGGGTAGCGAACCGGTTTGGATCGCCTGCAGTTTGGGTGCAACCAGTACGGTATGATCGGTAACTTCCCCTTACTAATTCCAGAACCACATTCTAAATGGTAAAATCATTTGTAGCAATTTACCGGACGGTACATCAAAACAAGAACCAAAACCAAACCGGTTGGTTTTTCGGCGTTTTTGGTATTTTTTGGTATTTTTGGTTTCGGTAATTTCGGTTTGAATTCCGTTTTTTCCCCGTAAATACCAGAATTTTAAATCATTTTATGTATTCGATAAATCTGGTATATATTTCGATATTATGATTTCGATAAACTTTTAAACTCATTTAAGTGGTTAGATGCATTACTTGAAACTAAAATATAATATAAATTGCACTGAAAAATCAAATGAAGATCATGAAGAAACAAACTAAATTTCATAATTAATATTGTCCACTCCATATCAATACACACATTAAGCTCCAAATTAAAAGTTAGAATACAATAACAAAATAAAACAACACCATCATGCAAAATAAACTACAATTTTTTTCTTTCTGATATTAATACGTGTCTCCTCATCTTCTCTTTTGCCTCCAATTTTTTCACTTCCCCTATAAATCAAGACAAAAGAGAAAATAATATTAGGAAAACTAAGAGAAACATTCCTAAAAACAGTATTAAAAAGCACTAAAATAGGAAGAAAAAAAAAATTCCTAAACAACCCTAAAAATAACTTAAAATGGCTAAAATAGAACTTAGAAGCCTTTAAAAAATCCATAAAAGCACTAAAAACAGCTCAACATATCACTAAAAACAACCCTCAGAAGCAGTAAAAACATCATTAAAAAATACCTCATTTTTCAAAAGATCAATGACGATTAATCTGAACCGATGTTCAATCCATTGAACTCATCCATCACACCAACAAGCACAACAAAAAAAACATCAAATGCATATCAATAAATATAAATAAATTAGTTACAAAATAATTGAACTTAAAGATTATAAATATAAAATACATACAAGCTAATTTCAAATCTGAAATTAATATACCATATGGTGTTGTTTCACAAATCTGAAAGCATGTCTGTACTCTGTATAATTTTAACATTTCACCCTGGTAAAAAATAGTGTCTGAATTCTGAGTCTACAATTAAGTGTCAATAAATTACAATTGTGGATAGACACGGAGAAGAGACAGGTGGAAGATAGCAAAGTTACAATCTTGTTATAATAAATTAAAGTCAAATTAAAGATAGCTAAGTTACGGATCCGCTATAATAAACTACAATAATATTACTTCTATTAGACGGATCTACTGTTTCGGCAATAAATTACAGTAATATAAATTACACTAGTATTACGCTTTTATGCAAATGTCCCTTTAGAGTTAACACAAAAAAAGGATCTGCTATTTTGGCCAAGGCTCTATTATTCCGGCTAAGGTAAAAATTATGTAAAATTATGTAAATGCCCCTTTCTACTGGTATTCCGGCCAAGGATATACTATTCCGAACTAAACCCAACTGGTACATCACAAGACAACTGGTATTATTCCGGCCAAAAATGTAACAGCGACAATGCAACAAGTACAACTCTTAATAAGAAAAAAAAGAGATACATACATAGTTTGCAATGATTTGGAAAAAAGAAGATGTTACCTTGTTCTTTGGAGAGAGGGATTTCGAGTTTGTTGTGTGTGCGGGCGGAAAATTTTGTGTTTAAGTTTAGGGTTTGGTGGCATCTATGGTAAGGGAAATGAATGGATGAGATTAGTTTAAAAAAATGAAGGGTCTTGATAATTGGGCATATATATATATATATATATATATATATATATATATATATATATAAAATTTTTATTTGGTAATTGATATGGTAATATGCAGTAAGTTTGGTACGGTAATTTTGGTGCAGTAAATTCAGTATGATAAGTCGGTACAGTAAATTCGGTAAATCACTTTTTATATCAAAAAACCAAAACTAATAAATTTTTTATGGTATTTTCGATTTTGGTAAAATCGGTTTTCAATATTTCATAATATGAAACCAAAACTATTTTTTGTCTATCTAAAATGTTATAGTACGATAAAAATCCAAACCGGTTGCAACCCTACCTGACAGTTTGGGCTTTGGTTATTTAATTTTGTGGGTTATTTCAGAGGATTCCAATGGGAATTTAAAAACTGAAGAGATGAGAAAACTTTATTAGGGTAATTTAGGAAAATTTATATTTCCTAGGAATGAGTGGGTAATTAAAGTTGAATATTATTATAATGCGAAAAACCATTGATGAATAATTTTATTAACGAATTAGGTGGGGGTTAATTCATAACCAACTGACGTACAGTCTAGTTGGGTAAGTCCGAGAGGTTTAGTGGAGTTATGATACTATTAAATTAATAAATGATAAATAAAGTAATCTTAAGAGTTGGGGATGTAGACTCGGGATAATTGGGTTAGTTCTTTGGGTGATTGGCATGAATTAGTCGAATTAGAGAGATAGTATGTATATGCGGATATGAGTAACATTTGTGTGTATGATATTGATTTAAACATACACTTCTTAGCGTATATGCTATCGATGAAGGTTGTGTGCTATGGGAGGACCTTCTAAAGAATCTTAGCAGAGCTAGTTCCATTCCCCTGGGTCATAGGTTTTGTACATGTCTATGAGAGATAGGATTGGAGTGCCATGGAATAATGTGGTATGGTTATAACCATGGACTTAAGGCTATGATCGCTTCCAATGTTCCTCTTTATTTTCGGGTTCGGTGGTGAGATCCCATTTGCCCAGGTCAGAGTGACTCTCTAGAGCTGGATAATATGTAAGATATTTTACATATATAGTGATTGATATATATGTGTATGCATATGTATGTGATAATTCAATGGAACATATATAATGGTTTAGTGAATTATATACAGACTTAATACATAAATGTGAACATTTATGAATAGCTAGAGTAAAGTTATATCAACTGATTAAATGAGATGATTAAGTAAACTAATGAGTATAATAGCTAAGGAATAGACATTAAAAAATATTTGGGTTATAGTAGTGTATTAGTGATATATTACACATGACTAGTTAGGCGGGGTATCGTAACTAGGGGTTAAAATGTACGCGCTAGGTGTACACAATAGATGAGAGGTGAGGGGTATCTCATGAGAGTGCGACATTGGCTTAAATATCGAAAATTTACTACATAATTTATTTACTACATCTTAATTACTTGCAAATATTTTTCAAATGTTTTTGGCTCTGAGCCATGCCAAAAATATTTTCCAAAACTTATAGGTTTCCAACCACAGGGACGCCATGCATGAATATTCTTTCCAAGGGACACAAAGTTGCAACTGATGTGGAGGCTTGCAGGTCGCTGAGTAGCCGCTTCACTTATTGTAATCTAGAATAGGTTCTTTACTTCAGTTGTCAGTTGGGTGTGTTTCCCTTTTATTTCCAAACTCAATTACTTTTATTGGTTATTTGATTCAGATACTGCATTAGATTTTTCCCCAATGGTTTATGCGAGGAATTTTTATCTATCTCTACTTTACACTTTATATCGTGGTTTAATTTATATGGATTAATGTGTATGGGATTTTTATGGCTTGGTTAATATTATTGTACATTAATGAAAGATAAAAGTTGGCATCGACTTATTTAATTAATATGTGGTTAGAAATTTCTAAAACATTTTCGACGGTGATGCTAAGAATGAACCAGGTGAGATTCCTGTTTCATTTTAATATAGGATTGATCACCCAATATTTAAATAAGATGGGTGTAACAAAAGGGTGAAGCTAGGTTTTTAGAACTTTTATATACAATTAAGGAATTATTCTTACCAAAAGTTCTTTAAAAATCTAAGACCAACACATGGTCACAACTGGAGATCGTGACACCATGTGCACCCTCTCTTGGTCATGATCCCAAACCATAACCATTAAGTTATGACCAATTTGAATTAAATGATTGTCATTGTTATGGGTCATGGTTCAAAATTGTGATTATAGTTTACTAAGGCTAGGTCACTGCTTGGTTACGATCCAAAACTGTGACCATCAACCTGGCAAAATTAATGAGAATTTTAATGCTTAAAGGGTCATGGATTGGTCACAGTCTGGAGTAATTACCACAATGGCCACGATCTAGAATGATGAACAATCCTTATCTATATCACTCCTTACCTTAGTCACGAAATTTTTTATTTGGTCACTAATTTGGACTGTGACCGCCTTGGTCACGGATTTGGACTATGACCAAGTGAATGTGACAATTCTCGGTATATAGCGTAGTGAAATTACCCAAAATCTACAGGGTCCAACCATGAAATGTTCATTAGCTAGATGGTGCATGAGGTGGATATGACCACAAAGAAATATAGTGAGAAATATATTTCCAAGATATAAAGTGCTTTTATAAGTGCTTGTTTTTCCTTCATCAATTATTTTCTAAAAATCACTTTCGAGCACAACCCTTAAAGAATATGCTTATATGATATACGGATTTATATAAAGCCTTATTATCCATAAAAGAATGCATAAGTAATATCGGAAGAAAATGTTTCATAATCACGTGATAGTCATGAGAATTAAGATTAATAAATTTTGATAGGTCTTCATTAACATGGTTGTGGAGGCTAGTTAAAACCCCGGTTGGAACCTTAAGTACTTTTAAGGTTTTATAAAATTTCTTTTTCTATTCTTTGCCTAAAGAAAATGGAGATTGAGGCATTCATATTTTAACACCACCCTCAACATGTATACATAAGTTCCACTCCAAAATCAATGGATTTTTTAGACCCTCTTGTTCTTGGATTATATCCTTATTTGATGCCCCTTCACTGATAAGATGGTTCCTAAAAGAGTCTTAGTGACATTGTTCTCAATACGTATGAGATCAGGATTATGGAGATTATCATGATCCTTCTATTACTCTAATTCAAACAAAATATACCTCCTTAAGAATCCTTGAATACTCATGAAATCCATATCATCACCCTCGCTAAGGCAAATCATTAGTTTCATTTACTTCCATCACTATTGACGATTTCCCTTTACCTTTTTAACCCTATGTTATTTCTCTAAAACTTTGTCGAGCGATAACTACCATAATTTAATCAACCTTCATACGAGTTAACTTGTGTGGACCCATATCGAACTCTTATTTTCCATTGAATGTGTTCTTTGAAGTGTCAAACCTATAATGATGATCTTAGGGGATGAATTTATGAGATCGAAGATAACAACATTTCTTAGACCTCGGGATATATTTAGGTGTGTATTTCAAGAAAACTGGACAAGCATAATAACTTTGGCTTACATGATCTAATAATATACCATAGGTAGGAAAATCATGAATACCCAAACTTCATTAATTGGAAAGTTTCTTTCTTACTTACATCCCAAAATTCAGCTCCAGCCCAAGGCTCCTTCAACTCATCAACTAATGGTTAGAAAAAACATCAGCATTACTTTTTGGTGAACTTAACGCATGTATCAAAGTTGTCAACAATAAGAACTCACAACAATAAGAACTCACTCTTCATATAAGATGAATGGGGAGGTTGGGAGGCTAAATTATAACTTACCAACAAATATAACTTCAACCTAACATACTGTTGGGGTTAAACTCATCAGCTACTAATACAAGTCAAAGATTTTGCAGTTCCTTAGAAAAGTCCTTCCGTAAAATATTTGTAGTTCCCCAATCTACGGAATCTCGTGGATGTGTAAAAAATTATTACAAGACCTTTCTTTAGAGTCCCAAGTCATTTCTTCAGCTATCCATTTTATAGTATACAACCACTTCAACCTGGGAATGAGAGGAAAGTGTCTCATTACCTTTTAAGGAATCTTCTGAAACCTCACAAACCCCTTTCCATCTACGGTCCTTACCTCATCATTATCTCGTGAAGTCACCTTGTGGCTCTTCGCCCTACACTTTAAACATTCATTAATATGTGTGTGATCCTTTCAGAATATCATGAAACTCTCAATGAACACATCATACTTCACGTAATCCATACCAAAATCTTTTATCGTGTTCTTTATGTTAGTAAATCTAGTTAGTAGGTTAATGCCCTCAGGAAGCGAATCATTCAATAATCTTAGAATTCCACCACTAGAACCATCAGACGAATTAAATTGTGTCTTCAAATCATTTAACCTCAAAAGAGCATACAATGTCGTATGATGTGAAGCACCGATGGAAGGGTGCAGGGGTTCCATTGCGAGATGTTGTAAAAGTTTATACTTTTTTTCCATTATTTATTTTTGGATCATTCGAAACCTCAGAAGTGATAGTTGAAGGGTCAACTTTCCTTGTGAAATTCTCACAAGCATAATTAACAAGGTCATCCAAATTAGGTAAATATAATTTGGCAATGTGCTAAATGGGTTGAGGTGGATGATGGAGTTGATTTACATGCATAGTCACCCCATGGAAATGCCATATCATCCACACCATGATTAATTAAATGGACAAATATATCACCCGCATCTATTTTTCCTCTTCCATTTCTACAATGCCTACATGAACATGAATGTTTATTATCGGGTACATTTTTTTCTACATACTTTAGAACTCAAACACCACATCCCTATATTCATCGGCCCCAAAGTTGTTTTCTTTATTCAATCCCTTTTATCATCGATAACATCCTAAAGGAATTATAAGATAAAAAAATTACATGTGAAAAAAAAATAAAGCATATGCACATCATGGACTTGCAAGATAAAATAGACAAAACAATAAACAAAAAAGTGACGTGTAAGAGATTCACAATTTAAAAGTAAATACAAGAGATAAACATGAGAGATTCACTCCAAAAATAATACAAGACACAATCCCAGATCGTATACGAAATCTCACACTCTAGCTAAGACAAGAATTACAAATGGAATTACTCCAACTTGCCAAAATACAAATAAGATTATCTGTGGTTTTGGAAACATACTACAGAATAAAGAAACACAACAGTACTTTGTAAGGTTTGGTCAAGTTTAAAAAAACAATACATGCACACACATAGTACAACACATGAATAAACACGGTGTATAATGCACAGACCACACAAGACCACACGCACAAACCAATCACCACCCTCATCAAACCACCTGCTTACAACCACCAACAAACCTTTAACCCAATAATCATCTTCAATCCAACCACTGTTATCATCAATTATCCCCTCAAACAAAAACCACCACCATAATAAACCGAACACCCTCAAAAAACACCGATCCATTTGTTAAAAATAATAAATGCAGAATATATGAAAAAACCCAAATACGAAATAGATAAAATTCGAAGAACTTATCAATCCAGGTTTGTGTTTGACACAAAGTCCTAAAGGTGAAATTGCCTGCTGATATTTGTAGTTTTCAACCTCGTGAGCAAACACCTCCCAGGATTCAACAATCAGATTTAAACACCAGCTTAATTTTAAATCTTTTAACTCTAAGGATACGCTAGCACTCCCATATAAAAATTAATGTATAAAATAGGCAAAATAATTTTTTGCAAAGAAAGTGAGAGAGATAGAAAAATTTTCGTGTTTTTTTCTAAAGTAGTAGCCCTTTTTTTGTACAAAAATTGGTAAAAAATGTGGGTATTGGTTTTAAGAAACTAACCCACGAATATCTCCACTAATGGGTAGACTATTTAGAATTAGAGACTAAGTCAAAAATTAGTTAAAAACGAATTAATAAAAAGGGTAAAAATTATGGGCACTCCATAAACACCCAAAGACCCAAGGCCCAATCAATGACTAATAATGTTTAGTGTGCCTCATAGAGATTAAACCCATGACCTCAAGCACCAAACCACATAAACTTACCACTTGGCCACTTACCCCAACTTATTTTGTTCATTAAAAACAAATATATATATATTAATATACCCAACAATCCCCCACATGAAATAAATAAATATATAAAGACGCCCTGGAGTATCATTAGGAGTGACGTAAAAGGCGAAGGTGTCATTCGAGTTGAAACTTTACTTTGTGTTGATCTATTGACTTTACCAGTAAATAGTGAACTAATGTCTTTAACTATTTCACCATTGTTGTAACTTAGATCAATTGAACACACACGTGACTCCCAAAATCATCATCGAGTTCCCACGATTGTGCTAGTTTTGGCCTTGAGCATGCCAAGTTTTGTTTAGTGCTCTAGAGAATCAGCCTTAATTCTCAAAGGAAGCAGCACCACTACCACACTCATATAGGTTCTTCTATCAAGAGTGTAATGTATCTCACACCCCACTGAATAATAGCTATCGAAAGCATTGAGATACTAAATCTCATCCTCCATCGATACAGAGGTACTACATCATAGGAATGGCTTTTAAGTAAAACTGAAGTTAGTACCCCAATAAATCACTCATATAACTTTGTTATCCCATTAAACCCATATATTGGGATCTCCAGTCATATGGGTTGGGTTTCCATTATAGGTGATTCAAATATTAATAGGCTTCAGTCCCATTCCTCTCGATTTATGATAAACTAGATCTCTAGCTAGCCCTTTAGTCAATGGATCTTCCAGATTTTCCTTTGAGTTGACATAGTCGATTGTTATAACTCCATCTTTCAATAGTTGTCTCACTGTGTTGTATCTTCTCCTGATATGTCTAGACTTTCCATTGTAGGAGTTAATATGTGCTCTTGCGATCGCTGATTGACTATCACATTCAATGGACAAAGTCGGAACTTCTTTTGGCCACAAATGGATGTCTAATATGAAACCCCTCAACCATTCAGCCTCTTCGTTTGCTTTATCCAATGCTATGAACTCAGACTCCATGGGGGATCTAGCTATGCATATTTTCTTAGCAGATTTCCAAGATATAGCGTCTCCTGCCAAGTCAAAAACATAGCCACTCGTAGACTTACATTCATCATTATCAGAAATCCAATTAGCATCACAAAATCCTTCAATTACAGCAGGATATCTAACTTAATGAATACCATAATTTATTGTGTATTATATATATCTCAAAACTCTAATCAAGGCATCCCAATGCTCATTATTAGGCTTACACCTATATCTACTAAGTCTACCCACAGCATATGCAATATCAGGTCTAATGCAATTCATAAGATACATTAGACTGCCAAAAGCTCTAGAATATTCTAACGACGATACACTAGAACCGAAATGTTTTCTTAAGTGACAACTAGGGTCATAATGCGTTTTAGCGGGAATATAATTAAATTGTTCAAATTTTCTAAGACCTTTCTCTACATAATGAGATTGGATTAAAACAATTCCTTCACAATTTTTAATGATTTCAATTCCAAGTATAACATCCTCAACACCCAAATCTTTCATATCAAATTTCTTATTAAGGAATTTTTTGGTTTTATTAACTACATCCATATCAGTTCCAAAAATAAGCATATCATCCAGATATAAGAAAATAATCACACCAGAATTATCCTTGAATTTGCTATAAATACATTTATCCACTTCATTAGTGTTAAACCCATAAGAGATCACTATTTGATCAAATTTTTCATGCCATTGTTTAGGATCTTATTTTAGTCCATATAAAGATTTTTTTAAGTCTACACAATTTTTTATCTAGGCCTTGGACTACAAACCCCTCTATTTGATCCATATAAATTTCTTCTTCAAGATCTCCATTCAAAAAAGTGGTTTTAACATCCAATTGATGAATTGTCAACTTATGTAATGAAGCAATAGCAATTAATATCCTAATAGATGTAATTCTAGTAATAGGAGAGTAAGTGTCAAAGATATCAATTCCTTCCTTTTGCCTATAGCCTTTAGCTACCAATCTTGCCTTAAATTTATCGGTAGAACCATCATCTTTTAATTTCTTTTTAAAAATCCATTTGCATCGAATAGTTTTACATCCTTTAGGCAAGTCAACTAAATCCCAAGTGTTGTTAGAAATAATAGAATCATATTCACTATTTAGAGCTTCTTTCCAAAAAATATAATCGGGTGACGACATTGCCTCATTAAAAGTGACAGGGTCATTTTCCATTAAGTATGTTAAAAATTTAGGACCAAAAGAAGTAGCTATCCTAGGTATTTTACATTTTTTAATTCCAATTTCTTCTGAATTTGAAGATTCATTTCTAACACTAGGACCCAATAGAATAGAACTACTAGTTCCCTCACTTCTCACTTTAAAAGGAAATTTTTTCTCATAAAACTCAGCATCTCTTGACTCAAAAATAGTTCCTTTATCCATATATTGACTTTTATAATCAATTACAAGAAACCTATATGCATTACTATTTTTTGCATAACCTATAAAAACACAATCAATTATCTTTGGGCCAAGTATAGTTCTCTTAGGTATTGGTATTGAAACCTTAGCAAGACACCCCTACACTTTAAGGTGTTTATAAGAAGGTTTTTTGTTTTTCCACGTTTCATAGGGAGTTTTATCATTTTTCTTAAAATGTATTTTATTAAGAATATAACAAGCAGTAAGAAGTGTCTCACCCCACATATTATAAGGTAAACCCGAAGTGCTTAACACAGAATGTACCATATCCTTAAGAGTTTTGTATTTTCTTTCCACCACACCATTAGATTGGGGTGGATAAGGAGGAGTAACTTGATGAATTATTCCATTATCTTTACAATATTTATCAAGATCACCGGTGTCTTCTCCTCTCCTATCAGATCTTAATGTTTTAATGAATTTTTCCAATTATTTTTCAACTTCTAATTTATAAGAAACATTGATAAACTCTCATCTTTACTCGTAATGAGATAAATATGATATTAACGAGAGTAATCATCAATAAAAGTAACAAAGTATTTATTTCCACCACGTGTCACATAACCTTTTAAATCACAAAGATCATAATGTATTAAACTTAAAATAGTTGAACTTCTTTCGACACTCGAAAAATGTTTTTTATCATATTTTGATTCAACACATTTCACATTCATAGTTGGAAGAAATATCTTATTTTGGTATGTTTCCCAAAAATACAATTTTTTTAACGAATGTCTTATTTATATGACCAAGTCTAAAATTCCACATATCAAAAGAGTCAATCAAATAAGCAAAAGAAGTAGATGTTTTATTATTATCATCCACGGATACATTTAGTTTGAAAATACCCTCACGAACATCATATTTCCCCACAAAAGAACCTCCCTTAGTCATAGCTACCTTATCACTCACTAGAACTATTTTAAAACCCTTTTTAACTAAGATAAAACTGAACATTATATTCTTCCTAACCTTAGGGACATACAAAACATCTTTCAATGTAAGAACATTTCTTGAAGTGAACTTTAAAAATACGGTTCCCTTCCCCTCAACCTTAGATGAAGAGGAGTTTCCTATGTGCAAACGTTCCCCCTCACTCACAGTAGTGAGGGTAGTGAAGCACCTATCATGCCTCTAATATGTTTGGTAGCGCCAGAATTAAGCCACCAGTCTATCACGTTACTCACTAGTTTTTCCTCGATCACCACAGTAGTAAAGTTACCCTCTTCGGTTTCATTTGCTTGAGGCTTCACATTCCAACTCTTCCTAAACTTGCAATCTTTAGCATAATGACCTGGTTTTCCACACACAAAGCATTGACCTGCAGGTTTAGATTTAAATCGAAGTTTAGAATTTTCATTCTCATCATTATGTTTGAATTTATGGTTGGACCTGGAATTCTGGTTTGGTTTATGCTACCCATTTTTCAAGTTTGAATGGTTAGGTTTAAACTGGTTATGTTTTTTGTTTCCATTTGATTTCCCCTCGACTAAATTAGCCTTAGAACTGAATTCGGAATTTTCTCCTTAAGTTTTGCATTCCTATTGTCTTTCTCAATTCTCAAATGACCTATCAAATCTTCTAGTGTCATCTCATTTTTCTTATTCTTAAGACCATTTTTATAACCATTCCAAGAAGGGGGTAATTTTTAAATTATAGACGACACTCGAAATCCCTCACATATACTATAACCGTCGGCCAAAATTTCATGAATAATGATTTTTAGTTCTTCAAGTTGCGACACAATAAATTTATTATCTTCCATTTTGAAATCCAAAAAATTTCCAACCAAAAATTTTTTAGACCCAGCATCTTCAGTTGCATATTTTTAATCCAGTGTGTTCCATAATTCTTTAGCAGTGGGACAAAGCCAATAGACATCATACTGTACAAGGTAGGGACAATTCAGAATATAATTACTACACATATAATCCATTTGTTTCCAAACAACTAGTTCTTCAGGTATAAAAGTTCTATCAGATGCAATCAAATCAACTACCTTAAGACTTGTTTGGTAAAATTATCGTTTCATTTGACATCTCTTAAAATTCTTTCCATCAAATAGTTCAGGTTTTTCAGAGTATTTTGCATTAGTATTATCCATAGCAGGTTGTAGAATAACACGTGAATTTCATCTTTAGATTGTTGGAAATAATAAGTGCAGAATATATGAAAAAACCCAAATACAAAATAGACAAAATTGGAAGAACTTATTGATCGAGGTTTGTGCTTAACACAAAGTCGTAAAGGTGAAATTGTCTGCTGATATTAGTAGACGTCAACCTCGTGAGCAAACACCTCCCAGGATTCAATGATCAGATTTAAACACCAGCTTAATGTTAAATATTGAAACTCCCAGGATACGCCAGCACTCCCAAATAAATAACGAATATAGAAATTATTGCAGAAAATTGGAAAATAATTTTTTTAAGAGAAAGTGAAAGAGAGAGAAATTATTCAGTGTTTTTTCTAAAATTGTAGGCTTTATTTTGTACTAAAATTGGTCAAAAACGTGGGTAGTGGTTTTAAGCAACTAACCCACTTATATCTCCACTAACAGGTAGTTTATTTAGAATAAGAGACTAAGTCAAAAATTAAAAACGGGTTTAAAATTAGTTAAAAACGAATTAATAAAAAAGGTAAAAAAATATGGGCACTCAATAGAAGCTCAAAGACCCAAGGCCCAATCAAAGACTATTAATATTTAGTGTGCCTCCTAGGGATTGAACCCATGACCTCAAGAACCCGACCCCATAAACTTACCACTTGCCCACTTACCCTAACTTATTTAGTTCATTCAAAATAAATATATATATATATATACTAATATACCCAACAATCCCCTATATGAAATAGATATATAAAGACACTCTGGAGTATCATTAGAAGTGAGGTATAGGACGAAGGTGTTATTCAACTTGAAGATTTGCTTTGTGTTGATCTATTGAGTTTATCGATTATTGGTGAACTAATGTCTTGAACTATTTCACCGTTGTTGCAAACTTAGATCAATATAACACACACGTGACTCCCAAAATCATCATCGAGTTCCCACTGTTGTGATCGTTTTGGCCTTAAGCATGCCAAGGTTTCTGGGTGCTCTAGAGAATCAACCTTAATTCTCATAGGAAGCGGCCCCACTACCAAACGCATATAGGTGCTTCCATGAAGACTGTACTGTATCTCACACCCCACTGAATAACAACTATAGAAAGCATTAGGAGATTAAATCTCATCCTCCATTGATACAGAGGTACTGCATCATAGGAATGGGTTTTAAGTAAAACTTAAGACAGTACCCCCATAAATCACTCGTATAACTTTGTTATCCCATTGAACCCAGATCTTTGGATCTCCAGTCATATGATTTGGGCTTCCATTATTGGTGATTATAATTTTAATAGGCTGTAGGCCCATTCCCCTCAATGATTGATAAACTAGCTCTCTTTCTAGCCCTTTAGTCAATGGATCTGCCAGGTTTTCCTTTGACTTGACATAGTCGATTGCTATAACTCCATCTTTCAATAGCTGTCTCACTATGTTGTGTCTCCTCCTGATATGTCTAGACTTTCCGTTGTAGGAGTTATTATGGACTCTTGCGACCGCTGTTTGACTATGACAGTGAATGGATAAAGCTAGAACTGGTTTGGGTTACAAATGGAGGTCTAATATGATATTCCTTAACCATTCAGCCTCTTCACTTTCTTTATCCAAAGCTATGAACTAAGACTCCATAGTGGATCTCGATATGCAGGTTTGCTTGATAGATTTCTAAGATATAGTGCCTCCTGCCAAGGCAAAATCATAGCCACTCATATATTTACATTCATTATTATCAGAAATCCAATTATCATCAAAAAGCCTTCAATCACATCAGGATATCTAACATAATGAATACCATAATTTATTATGTATTTTAGATATCTCAAAACTCTAATCAAAGCATCCCAATGTTCATTATTAGGATTGCAAGTATATCTACTAAGTCTACCCACAGCATATGAAATATCAGGTCTAGTGTAGTTCATAAGATACATTAGAAAAACAATAACTCGAGAATATATTCTAACGATGATACACCAGGACCTAAATGTTTTTTTAAGTGACAACTAGGGCCATAAGGTGTTTTAAAAGGAATACAATTAAATTGTTCAAACTTTCTAAGAACTTTCTCTACATAATGAGATTGGGTTAAAACAATTCCTTCAAAATTTGTAATGATTTTAATTCCAAGTATAACATCAGCAACACCCAAATCCTTCATATCAAATTACTTATTAAGGAAATTTTTCGTTTTACTAACTACATCCATAACAGTTCCAAAAATAAGCATATCATCCATATATAAGAAAATAATCAGACCATAATTATCCTTGAATTTGCTATAAATACATTAATCAGCTTCAATAATGTTAAAACCATTAGAGATCACTACTTGATCAAATTTTTCAAGACATTGTTTAGGAGCTTGTTTTAGTCCATATAAAGATTTTTTAAGTCTACACATTTTTTTATCTAGGCCTTGGACTACAAACCCCTCGGGTTGATCCCTATAAATTTCTTCTTCAAAATCTCTATTCAAAAAAGTCATTTTAACATCCATTTTATGAATTATCAGATTATGTAATGAAGAAATAACAATTAATATCCTAATAGATGTAATTCTAGTAACAGGAGAGTAAGTGTCAAAGAAATCAATTCCTTCCTTTTGCCTATAGCCTTTAGCTACCAATCTTGCCTTAAATTTATCAGTAGTACCATAAGCTTTTAATTTCTTTTAAAAAATCAATTTACATTCAATAGTTTTTCATCCATTAGGTAAGGCAACTAAGTCCCAAGTGTTGTTAGAAATAATAGAATCATATTCACTATTTATAGCGTCTTTCTAAAAAATAGAATCGTGTGAGGATATTGCCTCACTAAAAGTGACAGGGTCATTTTCCATTAAGTATGTTCAAAAATTCAGGACCAAAGAAGTATCTATCAGAGGTCTTTTACTTTTTCTAATTACAATTTCTTCTGAATTCGAAGATTCATTTCTAACACTAGGACCCACCAGAATAGAACTACTAGTTTCCTCACTTCTCACTTTTAAGAAAAATTTGTTCTTATAAAATTCAGCATATCTTGACTCAAAAATAGTGTTTTTATCCATATATTGATTTTTAAAATTAATTACAAAAAATCTATATGCATTATTGTTTTTAGCATAACCTGTAAAAACACAATCAACTGTCTTTTGGCCAAGTTTAGTTCTCTTAGGTACTAGTATTTAAACCGTAGCAAGACACCCCCACACTTTAAGGTGTTTAAAAGAAGGTTTTATATTTTTCCACATTTCATAGGGTGTTTTATCATTTTTTTTTTTAAAGTTATTTTATTAACAATATAACAAGCAATAAGAAGTGCCTCGCCCCACATATTATAAGGTAAACCCGAAATGCTTAACATTAAATTTACCATATCCTTAAGAGTTATATTTTTTCTTTCTACCACACCATTAGATTGGGGTGAATAAGGAGGAATAACTTGATAAATTATTCCATTATCTTTACAAAATTTATCAAGACCACCGGTGTATTCTCTGCCCCTATCGGTACTTAATGTTTTAAATGATTTTTCCAATTGTTTTTCAACTTCTAATGTATAAGAGATAAATTTTGGGAAAATCTCATCTTTACTCGTAAGGAGATAAATATAACAGTAACGAGAGTAATCATCAATAAAAGTAACGAAGTATTTATTTCCACCTCGTGCAACATAACCTTTTAAACCACAAATATTAGAAAGTATTATACTTAAAATACTTGAACTTATTTTGACACTCGAAAAAGGTTTTTTAGCATATTTTGATTCAACACATATTTCACATCCAGAGTTGGAAGAAATATCAGATTTTGGTATGTTTCCCAAAAACATTAATTTTTTAATATATGCCTTATTTACATGACCAAGTCTACAATGACCATGATTACATTTAGTTTGAAAAGACCCTCATGAACATAACCTTTCCCCACAAAATCACCTCCCTTAGTCACAACTACCTTATCACTCTCTAGAAGAATTTCAAAACCCTTCTTAGCTAAGAAAAAATTGGACACCAGATTCTTCCTAACCTCATGGACATACAAAACATCTTTCAAGGTACAAAAATTTTATAAAGTGAACTTTAAAACTATGGTTCTCCTCCCCTCAACCTTAGACGAAGAGGAGTTTCCCATGTACAGACGTTCACCCTCACCCAGAGCAGTGAAGGCACCTCTTGTGCCGCAAATATGTTTGGTAGCTACAGAATCAAGCCACCAATCTGTTTTGTTACTCACAATGTTTGCCTTGGTCACCACAGCAAAAAACTTACCATCCTCTGTTACATTTGCTTAAGGCTTCACATTCCGACTCTTCCTAAACTTGCAATCTTTAGCGTAATGACCTTGTTTTCCACACACAAAGCATTGACCTGCAGGTTTAGAATTTTTATTTTGATAATTAGGTTTGAATTTATGGTTGGACCTTAAATTCTGGTTTGGTTTATGGTGCCCATTTTCCTTGTTTGAATGGTTAGGCTTAAACTGGTTATGTTTTTAGTTTCCATTTGATTTCCCCTTGACCAAATTAGTTTTAGAACTGAATTCAGTATTTTTCTCCTTAAGTTTTGCATTCATATTATCTTCCTCAATTCTCAAACGAACTATAAAATCTTATAGGGTCATTTCCTTTTTCTTATGCTTAAAACCGTTTTTATAATCTTTTCAAGAAGGTGGCATGTTTTTCATTAGAGACGACACTTGAAATCCCTCACGTATACTATGACCCTCGCCCAGAATTTCATGAATAATAATTTGTAGTTCTTAAAGTTGTGAAACAATAGATTTATTATCTTCCATTTTGAAATCCAAAAATTTTCCAACCATAAATTTTTTAGACCCAACATTTTTATTTTTTATCCAGTGTGTTCCATAATTCTTTAGCAGTGGGACAGGACCAATAAACATCATACAGTTCAAGGCAGAGATAATTCAGAATATAATTCCTACACATATAATCCCTTTGTTTCTAAACAACTAGTTCTTCAGGTATATAAGGACTGTCAGATGCAATCCCCTTAAGAGTTGTTAGGAAAATTGCAGTTTCATTTGCCATCTCTTAAAATTCTTTCCATCAAACAGTGCAGGTTTTTTAGAGTATTTTGCATTGGGATTTTCCATAGCAGGTTGTAGAATAAGACAGGAATTTCACCTTTAGATTGTTGAAAATAATAAATGCAAAATGTATGAAAAACCCAAATATGAAATAGATAAAATTGAAAGAACTTGTTGATTGAGGTTTGTGTTTGACATAAAGTCCTAAGGTGAAATTGGCCGCTGATATTTGTAGCTGTCAACCTCATGATCAAACACCTCCCAAGATTAAACGATTAGATTTAAACACCATATTAATGTTAAATATTGGAACTCTCAATATACTCCATCTCTACCAAATTAATAACGAATATAAAAATTATTGCAAAAAATAAGCAAATAATTTTTTGCAGAGACATTGAGAGAGATAGAAATTTTTCTATGTTTTTTCTAAACCTGTAGCCTTTGCTTTGTACAGAAATTTGTCAAAAATGTGGGTAGGGGTTTTAAACAACTAACCCACTAATATCTCCACTAATGGGTAGTTTATTTAGAATAGGAGACTAATTCAAAAATTAAAAGCGGGTTTAAAATTAGTTAAAAACAAAGGCTCAAGGCCCAATCAAATAGTATTACTGTTTAGTGTGTATCCTAGGGATTGAACCCATGACCTCAATCACCAAACCCCATAAACTTTCACTTGGCCACTTACCCCAACTTGTTTAGTGCAAACAACGTTATCAAATTTTGATGTTTAGGGAATGAATATGGACCAAAGTGTTCAATGTCCATTGTTGAATAAAGTAAACAATAAATTAGATCATTGTAGTTGGAAGAATAAATATATTATGTTAATAATTATAAATCAAAAGAATGGAAAAAACTTAAAACTTACCATTCTTTATTGCATCCTCTTTTATGAGAATATAATATGTTCACTTGTTTTCATATTCCCAAGCTATCAAAACATAAAACAATAAAAAAAAAAACAGAATCAAATCATAAGTTGAATATTATGAACAGCACAAGTGAACATTATTTGGGGAAATTTTTAAACCCACTATAAAAATTGCTTCAACATACTGCAAGAAAAATAAATAAGATTTTTGCTAAGGGTCACCACCCAATATATATATATATATATATATATATATATATATATATATATATATATATATATATATATATATATTACCCAATTACAATACGAAATACCACTACACTCCAAACTCTCCCTTTCTCTCTCTATCCACTACACTCCAAACTCTTCATTTCTTATCTTTACTTCAACCAACAAATTTATATCCTTTAATCCAACCAACCATCTTCAACAACATCTTAAACAATATTATTAAAGTTTTGTTTCTTTGATTCCCACACATCATTATTAATTTTTTGTCCCCCACCAACCATCTTCAACAACGTTATTAAATATCTAGGGTTTGTTCTTTAAATATTCAAATACTAATGGATATTCCCTCAAAAGCAATTGACAACTCTACAAAACCCATTTTTGAGGTAAACTTTGGGCCCCATTACATATATATTTGTTTTTTCATAAGGATTGAAAATCTAAAAAAACACAAAAAACATACAGTTGGTTCGGGATCGGGCCCCTGATTTCAAGGCAGAATTTTGAGATAAACCTCTATATTTTTTTTTTGAAGTATAGCCATTCATTGTAATCATGTTGAACCAGATATATATAGTCAGTATCTATACCCCTAACCATCTATAACAATTCATTAGGTTCACCCCGAACCAGATGAGTTAATACGTTATGTTCACCTCGAACCATCTAAAATAATTCGTCATCTTCCCTCTGAAATAATGAAACCATTTCATTAAATTCATGCCAACTATAATTAAAACATAGAAAATGTTGCAAGCTTATTATCAAATGTAATTACGTTCTGATTAAAATTTGATTTATTCCCACCTAATAATAATTTTAACTGTGCAGGAAGCCTTCATGGATTTCAATTCCTTGTTATTTGATCAGGCTTTATCGAACATCGATATATCCCATAACGGGGAAGGTGGTGTGGTGTTAGTAGATATTAGTGTGACGTTCTTTATGGCGTAGGTATTATAATGTGTATTATTGATGTAATATATTTATATATTTTAATTATATGTTACTGATTAATTATATTCTTAATTCTAGGGCATTTCCTACTTGGCAAGAGTTGGTTGCTTGGACTCAAGAGAAAGTTCGATCCGTTAAACCAATAATAGTCATCACCAAGTCCGACGAACCTTCTTCAACGTGCAAGGGACGTCTACAAATGGTTTACGAGAGAGGTGGTGAGTACTGTGATTATCATAGGAAGAATGATGGGAACGTAGGGAATAGTCAAGGGGAAAAAAGTCGGAAGAGGAAGAAGGCCACCCGAAAGTGCAACTGTTCATTTTTAATGAACGGCATTCCGCTTGACAACGGACAGTGGATGTTGTTAGCCGTTAGTGGCGTTCATAATCACTTATTGCCGAAAACATTAGTTGGATAAGCATACGTCGGCCGACTTACTTCGGTGGAGAAAAACATTATTGAAGAGATGTCCTTTAGTGGGGTAAAGTCGTCCGCCATTCTAACGACGATTTAAATTCGTAATGTTAATAATGTTTCGACCATGAAAAAATTTTACAATGCCAAGGGGAAGTGGAGGATTTCCGAACGAGATGGTAGAACGGCGATGCAACATTTAATGAAGATGCTTGGGGATAAACATTATGTCTATTGGTATAGAATGAATGATTCTACCCTGGAGGTGGAAGACATTTTTTTGGATCATCCAAACTCAATCCAACCATCCAAGTGTTTTTCGTCCATTGTCATTGTTGACTGCACATAAAAGAGCAATTGATACAAGATTCCTTTGTTAGAGATGGTTAATATAATGTCGTATAGACGAACTTTTAATATTACCATTAATTTTTTAGCAACGGAGCAGGTAGAGAACTATCGGTTGGCATTGGGACGATTGAAATCCCTATTCAATCCATTTGCATGTCCCGCGATTTTCATCACAGATCGGGAGTACGTGTGTATGAACGTGTTATGGGTTGTGTTCCCTAAGGCGAGATCTATGGTTCGCACTTTCCACGTTCATCGCAATGTGGAACTCTATTCTAGGAAAGAGATCCACAATGAGGATACAATGAATAAGTTCATGATGGATTGGATGCATTTGGTTGAATCCCCCACCAAGAATGATTTTAATGAAGAGTGGGTGTTATTTCACGGTGATTGGGTTGCATACTCGAACACGCTTTGCTACAAAGATTTCATATGGTACAATCTAAGGGAGAGCTTCATTCATGCATGGACAAATATGGTTAGGCACTGGAAAAAATATGGTTGGTTGATATTTAAATGAAGTTGTCACGACCCTGACCCGAAAATAGTAGGGAACGAGTGTCTTAACATGCCACCAAGGCATCCAATATTCTAGCCTTAAAATTTTTCTTTTAAAATATATGTAGCGGATGTATAATCACATGGTTATGAATCGTAAAATACTAAAAGTGAAGGAATTACATCATCAGATCTTTCTAAAGGGAACTTCATTTGTATTAAAATATCAACGAGTTACAACTTGACACAAAGAGCTAAACATGCTCTAACTAATTAAACAAACTTCTACTTAAGGTAACAAAAAGAGCTTTAAAAGCTAAATCTTCAACATAGTCCTTTTTTGTTCCATCCACAAACTTAATTATTTTCGGAAAAATGGTTATTTATACAACGTCAGCTAAAAGCCGAATGAGATTCAATCTCCATACATTCCAGGGTTTTTCAGAAAATTGATACCTATTCAATTTAGAACAGAAAGTATATACATAAAGATAGGAATTTCAAGTAATATATATAAAGTAGATGACAATATATATATTCAGAATAAACAGTTCAGAACATAGCTGATAAAACAATTAAGCATGTGTCAATTATTCAGTTTCAGTGGCCATGTACGCTCTAATACCCAGACAGATAGTGTTACCAAATGTTTCCATCGGCAACAACACAGACAGAAAATCATGATTTCTGGAACAACGCCTTGTTTAGGGCACACCAGCGATAAACCAGCAGGGAAGGTACCACCCAAATATTTCCACTCGGTAGTCAAGGCCAATATAGTAAGAGAGTTCTCATAGGCCGAATCAATAATTTCAGAATTCAAATTAGATGTTTATATGGAGAGATATAAACATATAACAAACGACGGAATCATCGGTATCAGATGCATTTTGAGAATAAAAGCATTTCACAAACTAAACATAGTTTGCATAATATAATATAATCAAAATGCGCAAGAAATTGTATAGAGTACACACCTAAAATAGAGGTCGAAATTATAGATAATGAGTCTTCGATCGCACGTTAATCTAACAAATACGATAAAGGTTTAAGTATATGTTCTAAATAAGGTCCAATCTACATATTGTATTTTAATAGTAACTTGTTTTAAAGGATTACTAAAAACCATTTTCTTAACTTTTAAAACTTATTGATCTTAATTAAAGGATTCAATTCATAGTTCTACCTAATCAGTCGGTTCCCAGTAGAGATGGAGGCTCACAGGGGCACCGCTTAAATACCATCTCCTCTAGACAGAACACTTCTGGATTCATTCCCATTAGAGATGGAGGGTCACAGGGGCACCACTTAAATACCATCTCGTCTAGACAGAATTTCACCGGGCCTGACTTTGGAATTACTTAAATAGGATTCCATAATAACGAGCAATTACTTTTAAAAAATCATTTTTAAAAGAGTATATACAATTTCAAACAAGTTTACATGAAAATAAAATCAACTTGGATTTATTCTAAACTTTAAGTTTTGATTAGTGAAGTCCTTAGTGTATTTTACCAGCATAACTACTAAGTAAAGCTATAAAACAAAAAATTAAAACTATAAAAATACATTATAACATTTAAATAAAATCATACCTACAAAATGAATTATTTCTTCGAAATTATAGAACTCCTTCTTAAGATATTTCCCAAGCTTTCTATCACTCTTTTTTACTATAATTCTCAAGGAATTGGTGTGAGTTTCAAATGAACCGTAAGGCCCTATTTATAGGTTTCCAAAAGTATTACGGTGTTGACACGTGTCTAATGACTAGGCTTTTTGGAGTGGTGATTCAACACCCAGGTGTCGCGATCCGGAGTGGTCTTGCAGTGTTAATATCACCAAATGATGACAAGTGTTTTAGCTTTCTCTCTAAAGATGACATGTGTAAGGTGGAAGTTACCAGCACGTGGTGGAAAGGTGATAAGGGTATAAAGGTCATTTCACACATGAAGGGTATTTTGGTAATCTCACACTATATATTTTTAATATTTCTTAAAGGTCCTTGAAAATATTTTATTTACAAAATGGCCCATTTATATTTTTATTTTAGTCTTTAAAGTTTCATAAAATTATATTTTTTACCCCAAAACTTATTATTTTCCTTAAGATATGTCATAAGACTTCGATTTGATCCAATTTACCGTTGATTCTTCGTAATTAAAAATGGGGTTTGTTATATTGATAGCCAATAATACCATATATCTAATAATAGAAAATTTATAAGATAATAAGTAACACAAGAGTGTAAAAACAAACTATATATAAAAGTGGGGTCATTACATCCTACCCTCCTTATAAAAAGTTTGGTCCCCAAACTTTACTTACATTAATTTTCAAAAAGGTATGGATATCGCTCCTTTATTTCATCTTCCCGCTCCCATATTGCTTCTTCAATAGAATGATTCTGCCATAATACTTTAACTAGTGGAATAACTTTGGTTCGTAATATTTGATTTTTATGGTCCAAAATTTCCACTGGATGCTCAATGTACGACAAATCTTCTCTAACTTGAAGAGGCTCGTGACTTAAGATATGTTTTGGATCTGGGACATATTTCTTTATCATTGATACGTGAAACACATTATGTACACTAGAGAGTTCCGGTGGTAAGGTTATTTTATACACAAGAGCTCCTATCCTTTCAAGGATTTCAAAAGGTCATATGTATCTTGGGCTCAACTTCCCTTTCTTCCCAAATCGTATTACTCCCTTTGCAGGCGATACTCGCAAGAACACATAATCTCCTCTTTGGAATTCTAATTGTCGGTGTCGATTATCAACATAACTCTTTTGATGGCTTTGAGCGGTTCAAAGTTGGTCTTGTATTAATTTCACCTTCTCTATTGTGATCTGAATCAATTCTGGTCCCAATAATTTTCTTTCCCCAACTTCTACCCAACATGTAGGGGAACGACACCTTCTACCATAGAGTGCCTCATACGAAGCCATTTGAATAATTGTTTGATTGCTATTATTAAATGCGAATTCCACTAACGATAAATGATCATCCCAATTCGCTTTTAAATCAGTGCACATTCCCTAAGCATATCCTCTAAGGTTTGAATAGTTCTCTCTGATTGTCCATCCGTTTGAGGATGAAAAGTAGTGCTAAAATTCAATTTTGTTCCCACGGCTTCTTGTAGGCTTTTTCAAAAGCGAGACACAAATCTAGGGTCACGGTCAGAAACAATTGAAATTGGGGTTCCATGAAGCCTAATAATTTCCTTCACATACAACTTAGCTAACTTTTCTAAAGAAAGGGTAATCTTAATGGCAAGAAAATGAGCAGATTTAGTTAGCCTATCAATAATTACCCAAATAGAATCATTACCACTTGAGCACCTTGGTAAACCTGTCACAAAATCCATAGTGATATGTTCCCATTTCCACTCAGGGATAGGCAGTGGTTGTAGCAATCCCAATGGTCTCTGATGCTCAGCTTTTACTTGCTGACGAACCAAACACTGAGATACAAATTCCGTTGTCTCCCTTTTTATGTTATTCCACCAAAACACTTCTCGAATATCTCTATACATCTTGGTATTTCTAGGATGAAATGTGAATCTCAAGTAATGACTTTCCTCCAAAATTTGCCTCTTTAGTTGGGCATCATGTGGAACACACACTCTATTTCCAAACCTCAATATATCATCCCGTATCGTAAATTCAATTCGCTTCCCTTCAATAACCTCCTCTCTAATCTTCTTCAGTTGTGGGTCATTTACTTGTGCAATTTTGATCCTTTCCATCAATATGGGTTGTACTTGTAAGTTTGCAATCATTCCACCTTTGCTATAAATATGAACATCTATTTCCATATTTCTTAAATCCTTCACTAGAGCCTCCTGGTTTGTAATAAGACATGATAAATTTGGTGTAGGCTTCCTACTTAAAGCATCAGCTACTACATTAGCTTTCCTTGGGTTATAATGAATATTCAAATCATACTCCTTCATCAATTCTAACCACTTCCTTTGTCTCATGGTCAATTCTTTCTGAGTAAATATATATTTCAAACTCCTATTATCGGTATAAATCTCACAAGTCTCACCATATAAATAGTGTCTCCAAATCTTAAGAGCAAAAATTACAGCTGCTAATTCTTGGTCATAGGTTGGATAATTTTGTTCATGTGGTTTTAACTGTCTTGAGGTATAAAAAACTACACTACACCAAAATGACAAAATTGTCACCTTTCACTCGGTCACCCTTGTCAAGGTCATTGACCGTGACAAAAAACACGCGTTTTGTGTCACGGTCATTGACCTTGACACGACCGTGACAAAGAATTGTCACGGTCATTGACCGTGATAATTCTTTAAATAATTGTCGCGGTCAATGACCCTGACACGACCGTGACAATGTTTGCAGCAAAAACCCTTTCCCCTTCTTTTTCCCCTCCCGCCGTTCCCTCCCTCTCTCTCTCTCGATGCTCTCTCTCTCTCTCTCTACTTTCAGGTTTAATTCTCTCTCTCTCTCTCTCTCTCTCTCTCTCTCTTCCATTTATATATATGTTTGTGTGTATGTGTGTATATATGTGCGTGTGTGTGTGCGGGGGTAGGGTTGGGGCAGGGTGAGGGTAGGGGGTGGGGTAGGGTGGGGATAGGTTGGGGGCAGAGTGGGGGTAGGGGGTTAAAAATGTAATATTATTTTGATACAACATTAATTTGTGTATGAGTTTCATAATTATAAATAATATCCAAAAATATTGGATAACAATTTATTTTCATTCAAAATAAATAAGTAATTTTCTACAAATTTGATAAAAAAATTGAAGGCCGGCTTAATATGTGATTTAAGTATGAAATAATCTCTATATACTTATACTAATGGAGAAAAAAACCATATATGGCGTTTTCTGTTTTTATTAGATGCAAAATAACACATATAGGTATCACATGACTTTATATCCATCAAATAAAATTTTACCATAAAATATCATTTTGTGGAAGGCAAGATCTATTACAATATATTTACATACCTAAATGATTTTTTTTAAATGACATTACAACAAAAAACTACAATAAGGGTTAAAATGGCATCCGAAATTGCTAAAAGCATGAAAAATAAAATATCATTTAGTCTATGTTGTTGAAAAATTTGATCAAATTGGTGAGCCCTTCATATTTTAAAAATGTTGTTTTTATTCTTATTTAACTTTTCTTTCTATACACCCTTAATTATATTTAAAGTTTAATAAAATAGGAGTTATAGAAAGAAAAGTGGGGTTTAAATAAAAACACTTTTTTTAAATTTTAGGTTCTGGTGCATAATCTTACTTTGTCACAATTAATTTATATGCCTCAAAGTTATTTTATCACTCTTAGTTTATATTTGTGATAATACTTTATGAACCACAACTTTTGGTTGATTATTTTAGAACTTAAACTTCAAGATACAAAAAATAATTCTATAGAACAGCTTAGATATCTTAACAAAACACATATCTAACATTGAATATGATTTATAAAAAGCACAAAACAATAGTAGAAATTCAATATATGAAATTAACGTTGAGATTATTTTAAATAGACAGTCACTACATGAAATTAACATTGAGATTATTTTAAATAGTGAGTGGGGGTGGTGGTGTGTGTGTATGTGGTGAGTGGGGGGTGTGGAGGGAGGTGGGTGGGTGTGTGTGTGTGTGTGTGTGTGTGTGTGTGTGTGTGTGTGTGTGTATTTGAAATAACCCATGAATTTGTATTTTTGTATTTGAATTAACCCATGAATTGATTTTTGTAATTGAATTAACCCATGAATTTATTTTTGTATTTGAATTAACCCATTATATGAAACATACTTGAAATTAAATATAGTGCGCATAGATACTAGCCTTCTAGTTCTTATGCGTACACATTCAATAGCCCTTAGACCCATTCGAGAGTCATTACCCCTGTAATGAGATCTCTCGAATTGTCCCGTTTGGACAGTTTGAGACTGTATAATTTCTGTATAATATTCTTATTGGCTTAAAGTTGTTACTTTTGGAGGAAGTTCTGCAGTCGTATCTTAATGTTCTCTGGGTACATACTAGATTGACAAGTGTGACTATTATTTCAATTGACCAATTGAAATAACACTCACACCTGCCAATCTACGTCGTGTACTTGGAGAACTAAGGGGATATGCTGTCGAATTTTTTTCAAATCGTAACAATGTGCATGAGTTGTTAAGTATATTATAGAAAAATGCAGTCTTGAATGGGATAGGATCACTTACCCTTTAATAGGATAATTAAATGATGGGATAATTAAATAAAACATACTATAAATCTAAGTTTTTTTTACCTTTAATAGGTGTTTAGTTGTGGTAGCTGTGATGGGATTTCCGAAATACAAAGAGTGGATGGATGAGACTAATAGAATGGGGGATGTGTTTCGCAGAGGTGCTAACGAATTTGTGAAATATGCAAAGAGATGTCGTAATGATGAAGAGTTTTCGTGTCTGTGTGCTAGGTGTAAGAATGTTAAGGTGTTTGAGTAGAAAACAGTTAAACTACATTTGTTAAGATCGGGTATGCAAGATAGTTATCGATTTTGGAGTTTTCACGGTGAATTGAAAGTTCATTTTGTCCCCGACCAACCTTCACAACAACCTTCAACAAGTAGAATAGAGAAGGGGACGACGTAGATCATAATATGTTAGAGGATTTAGTTGATGATGCGTACGGATTTTATGAAGCTGAGGAGAATGAGGTTACTGATGATGTAGAAGATTCAACTGCTCGTGAAGATAACACGATAAAACTTGACGATGACTACCAAAGTTTAAAATTTAAGGCGACCCAACCCTTATACTCTGGCTGTGAGAAAGATCAAACATCTTTACATGCCATGGTTGGTTTGCACAGTTTGAAGACGCAGTACGGTTTGTTTGGCAATAGCGTGACGAGAATTTTGAAATGGGTGAAGGGCTTATTACCCAAGGTGAATACACTTCCAAATAGTTATCCTGTTATGAAGAACAGTTTGAAAGGTTTGGGAATGAAGTATAAATCGATTCATGCTTGTGTGTATGACTTCATACTATACCGAAAGGAGTATGAAAATCTCGATCGTTGTCCGGTATGCGATGAACCTAGATATGTCCAATCTACTAGTAAGGAAGGCACAAGATCAAACGTGCCTCAAAAAGTATTAAAATATTTTCCCGTTGGGCCTAGATTAAAGCAATTTTTTACAGTACCATGGATTGCAGAGGCAATGACTTGGCATGCTAGGGCAGAAGTAGGGGTAATATCATGCGTCATCCTATTGATTCTACTGCCTGGCGGAGGATGAATTTTGAGTATCCCGATTTTGCTCGAGAACAACGCAACATTCGTTTGGCTATATCAACAGATTGTTTCAATCCATTTGGAAATCTAAGCACCAATCAGAGTGTATAGCCAGTGATCCTAGCCCCACTCAACTTCCCTCCTTCACAGTGTATGAGACCTGAATTTTCGATGATGGCTTTATTGATACCAGGGCCAAAGGCACCAAGTGATGACATTGATATCTACATGGCTCCTTTGGTATAAGAATTAAATGAGTTGTGGGAAGAGGGTGAGCAATCATTTGACTCTTTTAGGAAAGAAGAGTTTACGCTGAAAGCTATGTTGATGTGGGCAATTCATGATTTTCCAGCTTATGGGACATTATCCGGATGTGCAGTACATGGTTATTTGGGGTGTCCTATTTATGGAGAGGAGACTGAATCTCTTCATCTATCCTCTAGCTTAAAAAATGTATGTCATTGCCACAGGAGGTTTTTATCCCCAGCTCATAGTTTCAGATTTGAGAAAGGTTCCAATTTTTTATTGGGCGGAGTTGAACATAGGCTACCGCCGAGACAACTTTCGGGTTCAGAAATTGAAAGTAAATCTTCTGAATGTGGCCCAAATATGCGAGGTAAGAATCCAAAATTTAAATATGTCAAGCATAAGAAGACCCCAACTGGGAAAAAAACTGATATAAGAAAGGCATGGTCTCGGAGGTCAATTTTATTTGACTTGCCTTATTGGAAGAAAAACTCGGTGCGCCATGTATTGGATGTGATGCATGCAGAGAAGAACTTCGTTGAACATATTGTGGGTACTTGCCTTGGGGGGAGTCATTCGAAGGATGGAGAAAATGCACGAAAAGACCTTAAAACGTTAAAACTTAAGCCACAACTATGGTTAAAAGAAGATAGTAGGGGAAGGACAATAATTCCCCCTGGTGCGTTTACTTTGACGAGTGGGGAAATGAAGGTGCTTCTAGACACAATATATAATTTGAAGGGCCGATCTACTTTTTCGTCCAACTTGCAAAGGATTGGGAATTATGCTACTCATGATTTACATAAGTGTAAGTCCCACGATTGGCATGTGATCATGTAATTGGTTCCTCTATTGTTTAAGCACTGTTTCTCCAAGCACAAAGATTTGCGTAGGGCTATTATGCAAATTAGTATTACCTTCTCCCTCTTATGTGAGAAGGTAGTGAATCGAGAACACATAGTGGCCGCAAAATTGGCTGTGAACGAAGCGATTTGTGTATTGGAGAAGTACTTTCCCCCAGCATTCTTTGACATAAGTGTTCACTTGTTGGTACACCTATGCGACGAGGCACTTCTTTTTGGTCCAGTTAGATATCGGTGGATGTATCCGTTTGAAAGATTGATGAAAGTTTTTAAAGATTACGTCAAGAATACGCGATATATTGCAAGATCAATTGCAGAGGAATACATCACCGTGGAGTCATCAATATATACTCGAGAATATATGCCTGGCTCGACCAGCGTTGATCACACTGATGAATTCCTCGATGATGGTGGTAATGTGATGGGAAAACGAGTGAAATTAACGAGTTTGCAACATGAACAAGTAGCTCGTTGTCTATTTGACACACATGAAGATGTCTAAGAATGGAAAAAGTAAGTTTCAAATATTATAATGTTTAGCATTATTTTAGATTATTGTGTGATGCGACATCAAGGCTTGCTCGTCTAGCCACTGGACCCTTGTTCGTGGCACAAGAGTACAAAAAGTATCGATTGAAAGGTTACATTTTCGGCGCTAAAGTGTACGAGGAAAGTACAAATGTACAGAACTTGGGAATTTCATACAAGGCTCTTACTTTCTTTCGAGCGAGCGCAAAAGATAAAAACCTCGTTGAAGCTGAAATGACTTGCTATGGTGTAATCCAAAATATATTTGAATTGGATTATATAAGATTCAAAGAGGTTGTATTTTACTGTGAATGGGTAAGAGTTGAGGATAAAAATGCTTGTAAAGTTGATCCTGTCACCAATTTGATCATGGTTGACTTGTCCAAGTTGAAGAGCAATGACCACGTGAGCGATGAGCCGTTTGTTTGTGCATTTCAAAAGGTTAAGCAAGTGTTTTACTCGGAGTATATCAACAACGAGCCGTGGTCAATTTTCCAACACGCGCCAAGGCGTCTAAATAGTAGTGTGGATGACTTGGCTGCTACTACCGAATATCAATCCATTTTTTATGATAACCCGAATTTGAAACAATTTTTCAATTTGTAATAAATATTTCAATTTGTACCGAAACATCCATTTTTAATGCTTTTAATTAATCTGCACTTTATCATTTTCACTCTTGTGTAGTGTGCGTGTGTGGAGAGGAGATTAATACATAAATATTCCAACTACATCTAAGTTTTGTTTATACTAATCCATGAATATACGCTTCTTACCTTTAATAGGTGATTAGTACATAGTTATTTGGGGTGTCCTATTTGTGGAGAGGAGACTGAATCTTTTCGTCTATTCGAACACTAAGAAATGCCATAATCCTATGGAGCGATGCTCTGCAAATTCCTCCCAACCGTTATGTAGCCAAACATCACCAGTTGAAGTTGTCAATTCCACTTTCCATACCCCACCACTTGGAACTTCTAGCAAAACATGGGAGACCATTGAAAGGTGGAATTGATAACTTCAACTGCTGATTTTTGTCTACACAATGGTTGGAAGGAATTTGCAACGCATAACTCCATAGGATTATGGTATTTCTTAGTATTTAGATATGAAGAGAATTATATTTGACACGATTTCCCGGGGTACATTAGTTGGAAGGAGGTGCCATATGAGCTCAAGTTAGCTATTTGAGTGACACTACAGGTAATGTATTTATATTTTACGTCAATTTCGATTTCGATTTCAATTACGATTTATATTTATCTATATTTGAGGGGCGGATACTAATTTTACTTTATTTCAATTCAGGGGACAGGGAGTGGCCCTAAGGGTAGGCCACATATGCTCTATACTTATGTGGCTATTCGGATGAGAAGGGAAGGATAAGGAGGTGTCCCCGAGCGTCGCGATACAAAATCTCTTTTCCATGCAAATAATTTGTAGATTTGAGATAATTGATGGTGATGTTGTTTCTTCTTAAATAGTTTCTATTTTGAATATATATTTGCATTATCTTTAGTTTGTTTGGATATATGATGTTTGGAACAGGTACAACATTGCTTTAACAGGTGCAAATATACTGCTGGGCAGTGGCAGTGGCCATACTGCCCAGCAGATTTTTTTTAAATTCTGTCCAGAATTGTCACGATCAATGGCCATGATAAATTTTTTAAAAAGGGTCACGGCTTTGTCACGGTTATAAACCGTGACAAATGTGTCACGGTCATTGACCGCGACACGACCGTGACACAAAACGCGAGTTTTATGTCAAGGTCAATGATCGTGACACGACCGTGACAAAAAAGTTGTCTCTCCTCGAAATGTCACGGTCATTGACCTTGACAAGTTGGATTTGTCAAGGTCAATGACCTTGACAATTCGGCAGATTTGGTGTAGTTCTACTTTTCCATTTTGCATTAACACACATCCTAAACCATTTTTTGGAGCATCACTATAAATCACCAATCCTTTCGTACCTGAAGGAATTGTCAAAATTGGGGCAGTCACTAATCGATTCTTAAGTTCTTGAAAACTTTTCTCGACTTCCTCAGACCATTCATATTTTACCTTCTTTTGTATTAAGCTATATAGAGGTTTGGCAATACTAGAAAATCCTTCAACAAATCTTCGATAATAATCTGCTAATCCAAGGAAACTACGAATCTCACTCACATTAGTTAGTCTGGGCCAATCTAGTATAGCCTCAATCTTTTGAGGGGCAACTGACACTCCCTCTTTGGATATGACATGTCCTAGAAAAGAAACACTAGGCATCCAAAACTCACACTTCTTTAATTTTGTATATAATTTCTCTTTCCTAGGGATTTGTAATATTGTCTCTAAATGCTTCTCGTGTTCTTCAATACACTTAGAATAAATGAGAATGTCATCAATGAAAACAATAACACATTGATCCAAATATTTCCTAAAGACTCTATTCATCATATTCATAAAAGCGGCTGGTGCATTAGTTAGTCCAAATGGCATTACGAGAAATTCATAGTGACCATATCTAGTACGAAAAGCTGATTTTGAAATATCATCATCCTTAATCTTCAATTGATGATAGCCTGGCCTAAGGTCAATCTTAGAGAATACTTGTGCACCTTCTAATTGATCAAAAAAGTCATCTATACGAGATAAGGGGTATTTATTCTTAATGGTTACCTTATTCAGTTCACGATAATCTATACACAGTCTCATTGTCCCATCCTTCTTTTTCATAAATAACACTGGAGCACCCCAAGGCGATATACTTGGTTTGATAAAACCCTTGTCTAAAAGGTCTTCTAATTGAACTTTTAAATCTCTTAATTCTAAAGGTGACATATGATATGGTGGTTTTGAGATCGGTATAGTTCTAAGACTAATGTCAATGGTAAGTTCTATTTCTCTATTAGGAGGTAGACCGGGTAAATTATCAGGAAAAGCAACCATAAATTTCTTAGCAATAGGAATATCTTCTAATCTTTTCTCTATCATTTCCAAACTACTAACAGTTGCAAGAAATCCTTGACATCCCTTCTTAAGAAAACTATAGGCTTGCATTGCAGAAATAATACATATCAGAGATATGATGCCAGTTCCTTCAAAACTAAATTTTGGTTAGTGAGGAATTTGGAAAGTAACACTCTTTTCAGAACAGTCTACCTTAGCATGATGTGATGCTAACCAATCTATCCCCAAAATGACTTCAAAATCTTTAATGTCTAAAACTATCAAATCAACAAATAGTTTATGACTATCAATATCTATGGGGCAAGCCTTGTATACTAATTTACCCATCAATAACTCACCCGAAGGATTAGAAACGTGTATGTTATGATTCAAGAGTTCAAGCAATTTATGAAAGCGATTTAATACATTTATAGATATGAACGAATGGGTAGAACCAGGATCTATCAAAGCTTTTAAAGGTTGTGCACATATAGAAAGTGTACCTGACACTGCCGCATTAGAAGCTTGGGTATCAGAAAGTGCAAAAACTCTACCCTGTCTGTCTTGATCCTTCTTAGCACTTGAAGGCTTTATCGGAACCCTTGCTGGGTTTGGGCAGCCTTTTATCTGATGTCCTTTCTGTCCACATCTAAAACAAGCTCCTGAATCCTTATAACAAGGTCGTCCTCTATGCATCTTTCCACATTGCTGACATGACTGCTTATTATATTATTTGTTATCACTAAACCCAACATTGGATGTGTTCCTAAAGAAATTTCTATTATTCGGGTTCTTTCCTTTTTGTTCCCCAAACTTCCTCTTGCCATCTCTAATTCGATTGTACTCCTCACCATCCCTCTCAGCTATTGTAGCCCTAGTCACGACATCAGTATGTGATGTTAATTTCAGTATGGAAATTCGACTACGAATATTCAACCTTAACCCACGCTTAAACTTCTTCTCTCTTAAAACATTAGTTGCTACAACATGACGTGAAAAATGGGATAACTCAGTAAACTTTGCCTCATATTGACTAACCGTCATATTCCCTTGCACCAGACTCATGAAGTCAGCTGCCATTTCGTCTTTCACCGTTTCCAGAAAATATTTCTCATAAAATATTACTAAGAAATCATTCCAACCTATGTAAGTATTCCTTTCCCCGTGTATTCTCTTAGTCATTCTCCACCAATGTTCGGCATCCCCTTTTATAGAAATGTTGCAAATGACACCCTTTATTCATTGGTACACTTAAGAACATCGAGTATCTTTTCCATCTGTATCATCCAACTTTCTGCCTCGGTGGGGTTAGGAGTACCTTTAAAAGATGGAGGATTCAACTTCTTGAAATCATCAATATTACATCTAATTAGTTCAAGATTCTTTGGTACTCCATTGTTCACCTGCTGCTCCACAATCTTTGCTAGACTTTCAATTGCCTTGTATGCACCTTCCAGTCCTTCTATACTCGAATCACTAGTTCCCATTGAGGATCTTCTCTTGGTCATTTTCTACAGTCATGGCCAAATGTAAGATCCACTATACTATATCAATATTGAAAACTAAAAGGCCAATTATAAATAATATAACACATAAGGAGGGTTATCACATAAATTAGGTTTTTAATACTATCTCCTAAGGATGGAAACATAAAATCTATAACATTCGAAACCTATGCTCAATAGTCTACGGGTTCATAACCTATGCTCTAATACCACCTCTGTCACGACCCCGACCCGAAAATAGTAGGGAACGAGTGTCTTGACATGCAACCAAGGCATCCAATATTCTGGCCTTAAAATTTCCCTTTTAAAATATATGTAGCGAAAGTATAATCACATGGTTATGAATCATAAAATACTGAAAGTGAAGGAATTACATCATCAGAGCTTTCTAAAGGGAACTTCACTTGTATTAAAATATCAACGAGTTACAACTTGACACAAAGAGCTAAACATGCTCTATCTAATTAAACAAACTTCTACTTAAGGTAACAAAAAGAGCTTTAAAAGCTAAATCTTCAACATAGTCCTTTTTCGTTCCATCCACGAACTTAATTATTTCCTGAAAAAATTGTTATTTATACAACGTTAGCTAAAAGCCGAATGAGATTCAATCTCCAGACATTCCAGGGTTTTTCAGAAAATTCATACCTATTCAATTTAGAACAAAAAGTATATACGTAAAGATAGGAATTTCAAGTAATATATATAAAGTAGATGAATATATATATATATATATATATATATATATATATATATATATATATATTCAGAATAAACAGTTCAGAATAGAGCAGATAAAACAATTGAGCATGTGTCAATTATTCAGTTTTAGTGGTCATGTACGCTCTAATACCCAGACAGATAGTGTTACCAAATGTTTCCACCCGACAACAACACAGACAGAAAATTATGATTTCTGGAACAACGCCTTGTTTAGGGCGCACCAGCGATAAACCAGATGGGAAGGTACCATCCAAATATTTCCACCCAATAGTCAAGGCCAATATAGTAAGAGAGTTTCCATACGCCGAATCAATAATTTCATAATTCAAATCAGATGTTTATATGGAGAGATATAAACATATAACAAACGACGGAATCATCGGTATTAGATGCATTTTGAGAATAAAAGCATTTCACAAAATATACATAGTTTTCATAAAATAATATAATCAAAATGTGCACGAAATTGCATAGAGTACTCACCTAAAATAGAGGTCAAAATTAGAGATAATGATTCTTCGATCGCACGTTAATCTAATAAATACGATAAAGGTTTAAGTATATGTTCTAAACAAGGTCCAGTCTACATATTGTATTTTAATAGTAACTTGTTTCAAAGGATTACTAAAAACCATTTTCTTAACTTTTAAAACTTATTGATCGTAATTAAAGGATTCAATTCATAGTTCTTCCTAATCAGTCGGTTCCTAGTAGAGATGGAGGGTCATAGGGGCAACGCTTAAATACGATCTCCTCTAGACAGAACATTTCCGGATTCATTCCCAGTAGAGATGGAGGGTCACAGGGGCACCACTTAAATACCATCTCGTCTAGACAGAATTTCCTCGGGCCTAACTTTGGAATTACTTAAATGGGATTCCATAATAACGAGCAATTAATTTTAAAAAAATCATTTTTAAAAGCGTATATACAATTTCAAACAAGTTTACATGAAAATAAAATAAACTTGGATTTCTTCTAAACTTTAAGTTTTGATTAGTGAATTCCTTAGTGTATTTTACCAGCATAACTACTAAGTAAAGCTATAAAACAAAAATTAAAACTATAAAAATACATTATAACATTTAAATAAAATCATACCTACAAAATGAATTCTTTCTTCGAAATTATAGAACTCCTTCTTAAGATATTTCCCAAGATTTCTATCACTCTTTCTTACTATAATTCTCAAGGAATTGGTGTGAGTTTCAAAAGAACCCTAAGGCCCTATTTATAGGTTTCCAAAAGTATTACGGTGTTGACACGTGTCTAATCACTAGGCTTTTTGGAGTGGTGATTCAACTCCGAGGTGTCGCGATTCGGAGTGGTCTTCCAGTGTTAATATCACCAAAGGATGACAAGTGTTTTAGCTTTCTCTCTAAAGATGACATGTGTAAGATGGAAGTTACCAGCACGTAGTGGAATGGTGATAAGGGTATAGGGGTCATTTCACACATGAAGGGTATTTTGGTAATTTCACACTATATATTTTGAATATTTCTTAGAGGTCCTTGAAAATATTTTATTTACAAAATGGCCCATTTTTTATTTTTTTATTCCTTAAAGTTTCATAAAATTATATTTTCTACCCCAAAACTTATTATTTGCCTTAAGATATGTCATAAGACTTCGATTTGATCCAATTTCAGTTGATTCTTCGTAATTAAAAATGGGGTTTGTTATATTGATAGACAATAATACCACATATCTAATAATACAAAATTTATAAGATAATAAGTAACACAAGAGTGTAAAAACAAACTATATATAAAAGTGGGGTCATTACAGAAGTTGTATGAAATCATATTAAAATGTTGTAAAATTAAAATTTTGAAATGTTGTAATATTAAAATGTTAAAATGAAGTTGTATGATATTCAAATATAGTTGGTTGATATTGAAATTTAGTTGTAACAAATCAAATCAAATCAAAATACACATATTCAAATGTTGTTCAATGAAATCAAATTAAAATGTTGTAATAAAAGTCCATTGTTCGCTATGTTTAGCCCGAACGAAGCCAAACATTTTTTATTAACAAGGTCATTGTCTGCTATGTTTATAATGAACCAACTTAAAAGTCTCATGTTCGCTATGTTTATACTAAATTAAGTGACCTTATTCGCTATGAACATAGCGAATGAAGCCAAGCATTTTTTTATTGATAAGGTCACTATTCGCTATGTTTATAATGAACCAACTTAAAAGTCTCCTATTCGCTATGCTTATACCGAATTAAGTGACCTTATTCGCTATGAACATAGTGAATGAAGACAAGCATTTTTTATTACTAAGGTCATTATTCGCTATGTTTATAAAGAACCAACTTCAAATAGTCCCCTGTTCAATATGTTTATGCCGAATTAAGTTACCTTATTCGCTATGAACATAGCGAATAAAGCCAAGCATTTTTTTGTTAATACCAACAATTATACAAACATATTCATGTAATTTCAACGTATTCATATAAATTCAAATTAAGTTCAATACATACCAACATTAATACCAATAGTAATACCACAGTATATATAAACATATTCATATAATTTCAAACTTAAAGCAGCATTTAAATTCAAATTAAGTTCAAAACAGTTGGCACTCCTCAATTACAACTTCAAAACATTTAATCAAAACTTCAAAGCATATTGTGGTTACTTTTTTGATACCCCTGAGCTACAACTTCAAAATATTTAATCAAAACTCCTATTTTTTTCTTTTACTTCTATGGGACCCCTTAACTACTTTCTCTTTTCCTTTTCCTTTGGACTTGTTTTTCTTTGCTACCCTCTCCTCAATGACAATAGACCTGCCTACCCCAAAGGTTGCAGCTAGGATATCATAGGCTTGGTCACTACGTGCAATTAATGCACTCGGATCAGCAGCAATTCCATCGTTAATATTATTCTTCAATAAATCCATAGCCTCGTGAACCTCGTCCGCCTATCAAAAAGATAATAACATGAAATTAGTAACGAAAGTAGAACACCCGAAAATATTTTACACATATAACTTACCAACGATGTATGTTATTGTTTGATCGCGCAAAACTTGGGGTTTTGGACTCTAGGATAGGATTTGGATAGGAATAAAGCCATATAATCAATGTTACAGTCCCATGGGCATAGATCGAGACTTCTCGGATAGAAGGTTATCTACCCAGTTTTCTCGGTACCATTTTTGCATATCAAATATTACCTTGTATCAAACCGCCTTCTCTCCCCTATCGTCTTTCAAGGGTATCATGGGCCCGTGAGGTATGATTTGCAGCCATTCGAATTGTCTAAGGCATCTTCTTGGGTAATAGGGCCCCCCCACCTAAAAAAAACCATAATCCCACTATACCATGATGCTTAGTGAAATGGATAAGCAGACCGAGCATCTCCCAAAAGACCTATACATAAATAATACATGATTGAATGTCGAAAAATATCAAATTCAAAAGAAAATTTTACAAATAATCCAAAGACTTTATCCACATCACCAATGTTCATATCATCCAACTGCTCACGATAATTTATTAGGTTTTTAAATGCATTTTTCTTGAGAGGCAAATTACAATGACCAACGTGCAATCCTTGGCATGGTTTCATCGAACTCCATGTCAACACATCTGCCAACCCATGGAAAGTGATCATATATCCATGACTGCAAAACACACATATTACGAATTTATTAAAAAGGGGGGGGGGGGGGGTAAATTTATAAACATACATAACCAAAATATAAATTTAGATTATTAGTTACCTGTATAAGAGAGAGGCAACTACTCATTTTCCTCACACCTGAGCGAGAGGCAAGCCCCAGCTGTCGATACAGATATGCTAGGATACCCATCCCACATGCTAGTTTCCTAACCTTCTTCACATCTCTTAGAATATGTAGGTAGAGCACAAAAATCTTGTTCTTTGACTTGTCAAGGAAAATTGTGCACCCGATAATGTAGAGAAAATATACCTTGGCATAATAGTCTTTGTCTTCACTCGAGGCAGTGGTGTTCTGAGACTGTTCCTTAAAATTCGTAGTGAGCCAGTTCAATTGGACGGACACATGATCGCCACATTCTTCTAGGGCAACATCCTTTCTCACTCCCAATAACTACACCACAAGCTCCACAACCGACGGTACCACTACATCATCATCCTCATCCTCCTCCTTAACTATATGGGTTGCGGGTTATATAGAGGTAATCTGATGAGAGGAACGCCCAAGATTACTGATACATCATCGAGGGTGATTATCATCTCCCCAAATGGCATATTGAATGTGTTAGTCTCTGGATGCTACCTCTTGACAAATGCATATACAAAGGCGTAGTCTATATAACGGTGGATACATGCTATAACCCCGCCCAACTTAGACCTTCGGACACCCCTTTTTACACTTGGAGAAAGATCACTAAACTCCCACTCCCTAATCTTCGTTCAGTGATTGATGCACAATAAAATCCCCCGATCTTCCTACAATATAAGTTAAATATTTATCAACATTTATCAAATTAATATATTATATAAAACATTAATGATTTAACATTGCAGGTAAATGTAATTACCACTGAACCGATCCATATACCGTAGGCCACGTGATGCATGAAATGTTTTAATAGCCTGAGATCATCAGGGCCCCTGTAAGCCATGATATATGTGCCTTCTTCAGTCACCTTTTTCTTCTTGCTATATGCTACAATGACCTTGTGTAAAATGGTAAAAAAAACTTTTAGGTCGTTCGGGTAATTCACCTCCCTTAATCTCATCCTCTTGTCCCTCAACCTCAACGTCATCCTCCTCCTCAACGTTAATGTCATCCACAATCTCGTCCTCCCCATCATCATGCACCGCAACCTCCTCATGAATCTCCACCACTGGGGAATCCACCTCCATTACATCCGGGACAGCGCCTTCGAAGGGAGTAGTAGTAAAAGTCATAGTAGACAAAGCATGGATCTCTTCTCGACGTTTCCTCTCAGAGGAAGTCAGTAGCTTTTGGTTCTTGTGAGAGTAGGCTACTAGGTTATCCATGGTAGACCTGCATTAAAAAAATTTAACACACTGATGATTATAATGAAATATCACATTTCACATAGAATTTACAAACATAAGTCACCAAATAGTGATCACCAAAAGTTTGTGTATATCAACCTCACATATTTCATTTTGTGGGATATTTAGAAATATATAAACAATTGTTTTTAATATAACCTTGGAACATTATCAACATATTTAGAAAGCTATAAAAAAAATTATAATCTATAAATAATTATTTTTATATAATATTCCAATGTAAGCTGAAAATAATTCGTATTTTTTATGAAAATAAGTCATTCGGCATAAATATGCCGAAATATGTTAGTTTATTTGCCATAAATACACCGAGAGGAAGGTTTTATGTCGGGGTGAACATAGCAAATGGAAACTAGGAAAACCCAGATTCATTCGACATAAATATGCCGAAAAATTATAGTTTATTTAGTATAAATGTAACGAATGAAACCCAATGTAATAAAAAAAATTATTTGTCACGAACATATCTGCAACACCCCATACTTTTGGAGAATATGGAAATTAATTAAATTGGAGATTTAGAAATTAGTTAATTCGATGATTTAAATTTAATAAATTTGGTTTAAATTTTAACCGTGCGAGTGTCGTAATTCGAGGTGGAAATGAGATGATTTTATAAAGTGACTCGAAAGGTAATTTTGAGGTCACGGTTGGTCCCGAAAGGGTCGAAATAGTCAAAAAAGAGTACCCGGGTGTACAGTTTGGAACCCGCGTTAATTGTAGACCAAACCGACACCTCTTGAGGGCATTATGGTCATTTACCAAATAGAGGTGGGGATACCCACGAAATTTGCAAGTTATATCAGATGGTTTGGGGATTAAGTTAGGGTTCATAACGTGTAAAAATAAAGAGGAACCAACTGAGAGAAAAGAGAAAGAGTTCTCAAGGCTTAAAGAGAAGATTGTGAAGGCTCCAAAGGGATTCTTGCAACAAAGAGCAATTAGGAAGGGAGATTGAAAAAGGAATTAATCAAATAGCCTCATCAACCATGAAATCAGATCCTACCATAATCAAGGCAAGGGGTTTATTGAAAATTTATGAAGTTATAATACCCATGTGTAGGGATTTTAAAATAAATTGCTTTTATTGAAACCTCTTAGAGAAAAATAATGAATTGATTACATGTTTGAGTAGGATTGCATGTAGTTGTTATTTACATTTTTAGAGGACAGATAACAAATGAATTTTTATTGGTAATTAATAATTTAAATCTGGGTTTATGATGTATAACCATGAAGAACTAAATTATCTAGGGTTTTTGAGAAAATTTAGATTTGGATAGTTCTTGGATGAATTTAGTGAGGATTTGATGATATATTTACGTTGAGAATGATCCCTATATATTTATAACATGATTGGTGATGTTAGGAAGAATTTTCATAAGGTATAATGAATTATGGGATCGGGCAGACATGGTGAAACAAGGAAGAAGACGACTTGCACCTTTTCGATCGATCGATCGACTCAAGGAGGTCGATCGATCGATGGAGTCGATCGATCGATGGATTTGATTGACCAAAGCCTTTGGTCGATCGATCGAACAAAGCTGATTTTGGGCTATTTTTGTTGATTAAGTTTTCTTTGAGATGTTTTCATACCTATGGACGGACTTGATAAAGACCAGTTGGGAGTATAGGTAAGGTTCGTTATGGCCGTTGAGTGTAAGGTTTGGAATATGGACCGACAGGGATAAATCGATCGAGTTGTGTGTCGAAAATTTAGGAATTTAGTTATGGGGAGAGTCAACGTTAATCTAAAGTGTATACCAGTAGGTTAGAGATAGTTTAACTAGTGTTATAAATAAAGAGATCTTATATTTGTGAGAATACTCTAATATGTACGATAGTGAGATAAATCGTTGAATAATAAGTACTATAAGTATACGAGAGAAAAATACTACGTACACACGTGAATAATTGGGTTGTGCGAATACCTACTATTTTATATGAGTACTTGGGTTGTGAATGCCTATTGTGTGTTTCCTTGTGATAGGATTGGTAAGTTCGATGAGACATGCCGAACTATGCTTGATGAGCCATTCCGAGCCAGGTTCGAGGGGACATTCTGAACCATGTTCGAGGAGACATTCCGAACATTACTCGAGGAGACATTCTGAGCCAGGTTCGAGGAGACATTCCGAACCATTTGTCCTTAATGTGTGAAATAGGACCGATAACTGTAAATGTTGTATTGGGTATGTGTGTGTGAAACATATACCATCTGAATAATATACTTATGTGTGATAGTAGTAATATTAGGTGGGGTATACCTAAGTATTGTTTTCAATCTACTCAGGCATGATAGTAGTAAGAATAATTAGTGAATAACTAATATTGTATAAACTACTTGTGAGTAAGAGTGGCTGGAATATATAAGTGTACAGCTAGAATAAATATAAAATCAACTTGAGTGTGATTAGTAGATAAAGTTGGTAGTAAGTACCTAAGAATAGATTAAGTGTGAGAAGTTAATATTAAAGTATTGATAATAAAGTAAGAGTAACGAAAATTACTAGACGTTTGGACACATACCGTATGGGCGATATGGGGAAGTTAATGTGAAACTTAACAATTGACATACTGTAAATTAAGGGTAGCATGTAGCGTACAATATGGTAGGTACTGGTGAGCTAAAATTTTATGAGGTGTTTAGATGTTGGAGACCTATTTAAAGTGGGTAGCGAGACTAGGTAGGAACTTTAGGTGCGCACTATAGATGAGAGGTGAGGAAACTCAAGAGAGTGTGCATAATCCTAACATGTGTAATCAATAGCTGATATTTATTGCTATAAATTACTTGTTAAATACTTTCAAAATGTTTTGTCTACTAACACTTGCTATAAAAAAAATTCAAAACCTTTTAGGGGTCGAGGCACAGGGACGCCAAGCATGACTTCATTCCAGGGATTTCGGGGCTACAGCATAGGTGGGTGTTGCAGGGCATTTATTAAAAGCTTCTTTTATCCTTCCTGATCTAGTGTGGGATTTCAGATTTCAGTATGGATATGTTGTCCTTTAGTACTTTCATTTATATTGGAGTTTGATATTATGTTGGATTTGGGCCGATGGTTTATTCGGCAAGACTTTGATTTATCTTAGTTGTTAATCTCTGACTCTTTTGTTGGTATTTGTTTTACACTTTGTTTTGCATGTTATTGTTTAATTAACAAGAGTTAAAATTTGGCACTAGTCTAATTTCACCTAGGTGGTTAGTAATTAAAAAGTTTTCGACAGTTATGCTAAGAATGAACCAACTAGGAAACCTGTTTTAATTTGATTTAGGACTGATCACCCGGGATTTCATTAGGCGGGGTGTCACAGATGGTATCAGAGCCAGGTTCTAATGTCCTTAGGATCTGTGTGACTTACTACGATTTCAGCGTATCGTTATGTTGACATAGAGCCCATTTAAAAACTATTGAATTATCCTTACGTGTTTACGATATCGTCCTTCTGCTATTAGAATTTTGTATAAACTGTGTACTTATAAAAACTTGAATTTTTTCAGAATGCCGCCAAGGAGTGAGCGAGCCGAGAGGGCAGATGCCAGATGCCAGAGATGAGGTTAGGGAGGTCCCTCAGGACCAGCAGGGACCCCCACCCCACCACCATATATGATTTCTGCTACTTAGTTGGCGGTGATAGTGTCACAAGTCGTGGAGATAGCTATGAGGGCCATGGCTGCCCATTTCCCTCAGCCTTGGGCACAACAGCTCGCAGTCCCAGTTATTCAGGCCCATCTAGGGCATCCCACTTCACACAACATCAGAGAAATCTTCCAAAAAGGTCACCCTCCAGAGTTCCAGGGTGGAAGGGATGTAGTGACGGCATGCTAGTGGAAGAAAAATATTATATGCCATCTGCACATGCTAGATTGCAGCGAGGTTTAAAAAAAATGTTAGCTACCTTCAGATTACCTGGAGCCTCTCTACAATGTTGGGTGTTGGTGACCACTATTGAGGAGAGGGATCTGATGACGATTTCTGAGTTCTGGGTGCGGTTTGACCACAAGTACTTTTCGTCGATAGTGGAGTCAGAGATGAGGAAGAAATTTAATAAAGTAATTCATGGTGGTCGTTTGGTAGCGGACTAAGAGGAGGAATTCACCCGCCTGGATAATTTTGTGCCATATGAGGTAAGCAATGAAGAAATGTAAAAAAAAAAAAGCAAAGTTCATGGGGGTTTTGGCCTGAGGATCAATCATCATTTGATAGGTAACCCCACACTGGAAACATATACTGATGTCATTCATGCAGCCTTAGTACATTATCGGGATCATCACTTCCATGCGAAGGGGAGCAAGAGAGATGAGGCAATTCAGTCGGATAAGGCCAGTGGGGGTAGTGCCAGTGGTACACCGCAGCAGCAGATAGGTGGTTAGCATGGGCAAAAGTCTCGACAAGATAACTCTGCCAAGAGGTTCAGGCCTGGAAGTTACCAACCTGGTGGGGGGTTTAGGCAAGGATAACAGGACCAGCGGTGAACATTTTTGGGATAGTGTTTTGTATGTGGCCAGAAGGGTCACAGACAGAGACAGTGTCCACAGCAGGATGGGGTTCAGCAGAAGAATGCCCCGCATGAACATCGGGCTTTGATAGCTCCAACACTAGCACTGGCTCCATAGTAGCAGGGTCAGATGCACTACGGGCGTGTTTATAACATCCGGGATGTACCAATGCTTCTAGCTCTACAGGCACCACCCGCGGTAGAGGCTACGTTTTCTATTCACTAGCTTAAGAGTTGGATTTTGTTTTATACTGGGGTCTAACAATTGTGTATTAAGACTAGTTTTGTATGAATCACTGGCAAGTTAGTGGTAGCTGATAGTTCCCTTATGAATGTGGAATCACTAGTGGATTGTGGTGCATTGATGTAATCGATCTGTATAGGAGTTGATATTATATTTGGGAGACTAAATCATGAGGTAGGGTGATGGACTAGAATATGGAGAAATTACTTCTATGTTCATCCTTATGAGTATGGAAATTTTCAAGTGACATGGATGCGTCACAAATGAGACTGTTAATACTACAATTCTTGAGAGAATCAGGTTTAGTGGGTGCGGTAGTAGTAGTAACCTTAATTGGTTCGTGTATAATTACTTATTGTGGGATAGCGGAACTTTTGTGTCTCTTGAGAGAGAACGGAGGTGTACACTAAGAGTGGTTGCATTACGTGTTAATACAACTTTCCAAAGTTATGAAAATTGAGTAGACTACTTGTTGATTTTCGACTGATTAATGATGGTTTAGGGTATAGCGGTAGTTATAGCAGGATTATGTTTACTGTTCCAGCATAACTTTTTCTAGGTGTCACCTGAAAGAGGGGATAACCTATATATGTTTGTATATGTTATTATGTGATTCATAATAGATTTATAAAGAAGGATTTTATATTTTATAATTAATTCCAGTGAGTGGGGATGTTTACTAATGTGATTCAGGATAAAATTTACTTTTATCGAGCGGAGAGATATAGCTCGTGATTTATGCGCTAAGAGACTAGTGATAGTAAGAGCGCCATGTTATGTATAGTCTTATGAAGCATAAGAGTGGATATGTATGCTTTTATACCAAGAGACGGGTATAGTCGGGGTACAAACCATGGATTAATGGTCTAACAGATCTCAATGACCGATAATGTTAGGTAGTAGTGTATCGAGGGGGTTCCTTGTTTGGATTTCGCTTTGCAAGACATCCCATGCATGAAACTTAGCGCTACGTTGGAAGTGCGGAGATGTTTGGTCGTTAGTACATGGGTTGGGTACCCCGGTTATTATTCATATATGTGATATGACTACGGGTTAGAAATTATATTACGGTTCACGACTAGTATAGTCGGGTGATTTTTGCGCGGTTAAGCACGAGTAGAGGGTGTATGGGAGCCCTAGGTAATTAAATAATTGTAATATTATCCGCAATTAGGGGAGGATAGAAATAATACACGTAGTGACCTTAAGAGTACAGGATTAAGGCAGGGTAGAAAGCTTGGAGTGAGAGCTTTATCCTAATTTCGAGGACAAAATTCCTTTGTAAGGGGAGAAGTATGTAACACCCCGTACTTTTGGAGATTTAGAAATATAAATTATTTAATTCGGTGATTTAAATTTAATTAATTTGGTCTAAAGTTTAACCATGTGAGTGTCGTAATTCGAGGTGGAAATGAGATGATTTTATAAAGTGACTCGAATGGTAATTTTGAGGTCACGGTTGGTCCCGAGAAGGTCAAAATAGTCAGAAAAGTGTACCCGGGTGTACAGTTTGGGTCCCGGATTAATTGTAAACCAAACCGACACCTCTTGAGGGCATTATGGTCATTTACCAAGTAGAGGTGGGGAGACCCGCGAAATTTTCAAGTTATATCAGATGGTTTGGGGATTAAGTTAGTGTTCATAACGTTAAAAAATATAGAGGAACCAACTGAGAGAAAAGAGAAAGAGTTCTCAAGGCTTAAAGAGAAGATTCTGAAGGCTCCAAAGGGATTCTTGCAACAAAGAGCAATTAGGAAGTGAGATTGAAAAAGGAATCAATCAAACAGCTTCATCAACCACGAAATCAGATCCTACCATAATCAAGGCAAGTGGTTTATTACAAATTTATAAAGTTATAATACCCATGTGTAGGGATTTTTAAATAAATTGTTTTTATTGAAACTTCTTACAGAAAAAGAATGAATTGATTACATGTTTGAGTAGGATTGCATGTAGTTGGTATTTACGTTTGTAGAGGGCAGATAACAAATGAATTTATATTGGTAATTACGGATTTAAATATGGGTTTATGATGTATAACCATGAAGAAGTAAATTAACTAGGGGTTTTGAGAAAATTTAGATTTGGATGGTTTTTGGATGAATTTAGTGAGGATTTGATGATATATTTACATTGAGAATGATCCCTATACATTTATAAGATGATTGGTGATGTTATGAATAATTTTCATAAGGTGTAATGAATTGTTGGATCGGACAGACACGGTGAAACAAGAAAGTAGACGACCTGCACTTGTTCGATCGATCGATCGACTCAAGGAGGTCGGTCGATCGATGGAGTCGATCGATCGAAGCCTTTGGTCGATCGATCGACCAAAGCTGATTTTGGGCAATTTTTGTTGATTAAGTTTTCTTTGAATTCCAACGTAGAGGGGAAATTTTAGAGATGTTATCATACTTATGGAGAGACTTAATAAAGACCAATAGGGAGTATAGTTAAGGTCCATTATGGACATTGAGTGTAATGTTTGGAATATGGACCAACAGGGATAAACCGATCGAGTCGCGTGTTGGAAATTTAGGAATTTATTTACGGGGAGAGTCAACATCAATCTAAGGTGTATTCCAGTAAGTTAGAGATAGTTTAACTACTATTATAAATAAAGAGGTAGCAAGAGATTTTGGAGTTGTGTGAATACTCTAATATGTAAGATATTGAGATAAATCGTTGAATAATAAGTATGGTGAGTACACGAGAGAAAAATACTACGTACACACGTGAATAATTGGGTTGTGTGAATACCTACTATTTTATATGAGTACTTGGGTTGTGAATGCCTATTGTGTGTTTCCTTGTGATAGGATTGGTAAGTTAGATGAGACATGCCGAACTATGCTCGATGAGACATTCTGAGCCAGGTTCGAGGGGACATTTCGAACCATGTTCGAGGAGACATTCCTAACATTATGTAAGGAGACATTCTGAGCCAGGTTCGAGGAGACATTTCGAGCCATTTACCCTTAATGTGTGAAGTAGGACCAATAACAGGATATGTTGTATTGGGTATATATGTGTGTGAAAGATATACCGTCTAAATAATATACTTATATGTGATAGTAGTAAGATTAGGTGGGGTATACCTAAGTATTGTTTTAAATCTACTCAGGCGTGATAGTAGTAAGAATCATTAGTGAAAAACTAATATTGTATAAACTACTTGAGAGTAAGAGTGGCTGGAATATATAAGTGTACATCTAGAATAAATATAAAAACAACTTGAGTGTGATTAGTAGAGAAGGTAGGTAGTAAGTACCTAAGAATATATTAAGTGTGAGAACTTAATATTAAAGTATTGATAATAAAGTAAGAGTAATGATAATTACTAGACTTTCGGACACATACAGTATGGGCGGTATAGGGAAGTTAAAGTGAAACTTAAGTAATGACTTAATGTAAATTAAGGGTAGCATGTAGCGTACTGTATGGGCGGTACTGGTGAACTAAAATTGTCTGAGGTGTTTAGATGTTGGAGACCTACGTAAAGTGGGTAGCGAGACAAGGTAGGAACGTTAGGTGCGCACTATAGATGAGAGGTGAGGAAACTCAAGAGAGTGTGCATGATCCTAACATGTGTAATCAATAACTTATATTTATTGCGATAAATTACTTGCTAAATATTTTCAAAACATTTTGTGTACTAACACTTGCTATAAAACATTTTCAAAACCTGTTAGGTGTCCAGGCACAGGGACGCCAAGCATGACTTCATTCCAGGGATTTCGGAGCTATATCATACGTTCGTGTAGCAAGGCATTGATTAAACGCTTCATTTATCCTTCTTGATCTAGTGTAGGATTTCAGCTTTCAGTATGGATATGTTGTCCTTTAGTACTTTCATTTACATTGGAGTTTGATATTATGTTGGATTTTGGCCGATGGTTTATTCGGCAAGACTTTGTTTTGTCTAAGACGTTATTCTCAGACTCTTTTGTTGGTATTTGTTTTACACTTTGTTCCGCATGTTATTGTTTAATTAATAAGAGTTAAAATTTGGCGCTGGTCTAATTTCACCTAGGTGGTTAGTAATTAAAAAGTTTGCGACAGTGATGCTAAGAATGAACCAACTGGGAAACCTGTTTTAATTTGATTTCGGACTGATCACCCGGGATTTAATTAGGCGAGGTGTCACAGATGGTATCAGAGCCAGGTTCTAGTGTCCTTAGGATATGTGCGGCTTACTACGATTTCACTGTATCGTTATGTTGATATAGAGCCCTATTGATAGGACTGTTGAATTATCCTTACGCGTTTACGATATCGTCCTTCTGTTATTAGAATTTTGTATAAAGTTTGTACTTATACAAACTTGAATTTTTTCAGAATGCCGCCAAGGAGGGAGCGAGCCGAAAGGGCAGATTCTAGAGATGAGTTTAGGGAGGTCCCTCGGGACCAGCAGTGACCCCCAGCCCCACCACCAGAGATGATTTCTGCTACTCAGGTGGCGATGATAGTGTCACAGGCTGTGAAGAAACCTATAAGGGCCATGGCGGCCCATTTCCCTCAGCCTCGGGCACAGCAACTCGCAGTCCCAGTTATTCAGGCCTACCCAGGGCATCCCACTTTGCACAACATCAGAGAAATCTTCCAGAAAGGTCACCCGCCAGAGTTCTAGGGTGGTAAGGATGTAGTGATGGCATGCCAATGGAAAAAAAATATTCAGTGCTATCTGCGCATGTTAGATTGCAGCGAGGTTCAAAAACAAATGTTAGATACCTTAATATTAGCTGGAGTCGCTCTACAGTGGTGGGAGTCAGTGACCACTATTGAGGAGAGGGATCTGATGATGATTTCTGAGTTCTGGGTGAGGTTTGACTGCAAGTACTTTTTACCGCCAGTGGAGTCAAATATGAGGAAGAAATTTAATGAAGTAGTTTAGGGTGACCGTTTAGTAGTGGACTACGAGGAGGAATTCACCCGCCTAGCTAATTTTATGCCAAATGAGGTAAGCAATGAAGAAAGAAAAAAAAAGCATAGTTCATGGGGGGTTTGGCCTAGAGGATCCGACAGCATTTGATAGGTAACCCCTCACTAGAAACATATATTGATGTCGTTCATGCAGCCTTACTACACTGTCAGGTTCATCATTTCCATGCGAAGGGGAGAAAGAGAGGTGAGCCAAGTCAGCGGGACAAGGCCAGTAGGGGTAGTGCCAGTGGTACACCGTAGCAGTAGATAGGTGGTCAACAGGGGTGAAATTCTCGGCAAGAGGAAGTATACATGAACAATTTTAATATGGTAAAATCCCACCCCATTGGGAAACATCCACGGAGGTCTCTACACCTCAAAAGTAAAAATCCACTAAAATAAAGTAATAGTTTACAAACTATGTAGCAATCAACACATACAATCAGGCCTAATTCTAAGTTCAAAAAATATACCAACTCCTTTAGATTTTCTGACTTCTCCCAAGGCTCTGATGTTGTTGATGTTCTCTTAGCTTTATAACTCCACTCATTTTAGCTTTATGTTGACTCAAAAGTCCAATATCTCAATGCCAACACTTTTCAGTGTAGTAGTGTGAAGGTGTAAGTGGTGATGTGCTCTAAATCACATGCATGCAATTCACACACACTTAATTACAAACAAGATGCAAAACAGATCACAAATATGTAAATGAATTTCCAAAATCAGTTTCATCAAAACTATCAGACATTAGATCTTTAAAATATCTATCTTGATATAAACACGAGCCAATATCCTAAACACTTTCTTATTTTTAAACTGTACAAACTATTTCACAAATTGTGAAAGATTGAAATTATAAATCCCCAATCAAGATCTCAACTAGATCTAAGTCTGAATATTCAAAGAAACTAAAATCAGAAAAGATTTTGTTGGTCTAGATTTTGAAAATAACATATCAGTTTGAAAACAACCAATAAAAAAAGATTTCTCAAAAGAAGAAATCAAAACTAACAAATATCTAAGTGAGATGTATCACAGAGATCAAATCTCAAAGTTCGATGAAAGAAAATGAGATTGAGTCAACGTGATTAAGTTGGGAAAGAGATAAAGGAAATAAGAGGATAGATCTTCTCGAATCTCAAACTAACTCACTCTCAGAAAAGGTTTTTCGGTAAGATTTGGACGGAGTTTAATTTAGGGTTTCTTATCTCTCTCTTCTCTCTCTCTCTCTCTCTTTCTCTCTCTCTCTCTCTCTCTCTCTCTTCCTCTGTCTGTATATATATATATATATATATCTTCTCTCTTCTCTCTTTATTTTCTCTCAGAAGTGAGACTGGTAAATGATTGTAATCGTATAACATATGGCATGTATTTATAGTAAGTGATGGAAGGCTCTGGAACCACGAAGTAAATCAACGCTCAAGATTAATTTTAAATGACCGAATCAAATCTAAGGGTTAAGAATGCACCGCTTATAGGCTAACCCTTATTGGTTGATCCAGACATTACAAGGATCATCTCAGAATACATTCAGGTCGTTGATTAAAAAGATTCAAGGGTTCTCAGGTAAGCACAAGTATGTGAGAGCATAAAAACACAAATCTAACCGTTGTGTAATCAACATGTGTAAGGCTGGAATTAAACTACAAACGCGTGTTTTTAATGTTACAAAAATACATCTTCTCACCATAATATTTTCAAGTGCTTTCGATTTTTACCCAAGCATGGATTTATCAGCTTATGGAATTTACACAATAGCCCACAACCTTTTTAAAACCAATTTTAAAAATTTAAAATTTTTTATAAACAATAGAAATTATTTAAAATATCCCAAAATTATGGAAAATTTATTTTAAAGGGATTTAACTCACGCACCCTTATACAAACAATAAGGAAAACTCATATGCAACACTTGAATGCATCCTAGGTGTAGTGTTAGTGTTTATACCTTTTGAACTATTAGAGGAAATTAAAATGAAGAGTCTGAAGGCTTATTAGTTTGAAAGGGATATGACTCAATTTTATCACTATTTCTAAACTAGATGAGCACTTATATAATATACACTCAAGTGAGTCAAGGATATAGCGTGCTTTAATACCACCCCTTTGAAAATATGAGACAAAATCTCCTTTGAGTCATCTAGGACTCGTAGGGAAACAAAAGAGTAAGAAAAACTTAGTCCTATACAAAAATTCTATCTACCCAATATCCTAGAAAGAGAAAATTACATTACTCAACTAGATACAAACCAATACCCCATCAAAAATCAGATGCAAATGAAGGTACTGATTCCTGAAAATAAGATAATTAAGATCAAGATTTTTAGTTAACAATACACTAAAATGTCCAAGAGGACTCAAATTTCTCCCCCATTTTGTCTCAAAAGGACAAACGGAAAAATAAACAAGCATGAAACCATAAATCATTGTTATGCCATAACCATACCAATAGATTTGCATAAAGATTCAAATCTAAGAAAATCTAATGCTTTGGTAAACAGGTCATCTAATTGCAATTCAGTAAGTAGGTATTTCGCATGAATCATCACACGGACCATTTCTTGAATAATTTAATTTTTATGCTCAGCAATCCCATTATGTTGAGGTGTCTTAGGAGCACTAAACTCATGTTTGTAACAATTATAGTCACAATATTCTATGATGCCTAAATCTATGAATTCTTCCCCTCTATCACTACGAATTCTATCTACTTGGGAGTCCTTTTCATTTTTTATACGAACTAAGATTTTCAAAAACTTATGAAAGGTTTCTGATTTATTTTTTAAAAAGGTAACCCAGGTAAATCTAGTGAAGTTATCAACTATAACAAGGATGTAACTGTTTCCACAAAGACTAACAGTACGAGAAGGACTCATTAGGTCCATATGGATGAGTTCAAGAGATTTAGTGGATCTAACTTCTTTAACTTTCTTGTGGGGAGCCTTAAAAAATTTCCCTTCTTTACATGGATTACGAATAATATTTAAAATTGGTTTGATCTTAGGAAGACCTCTATCTATCTCTTGGGAGCATAATTTCCCAAGACTATCATAATTAACCCAACCTATTATGCCATATCTCATTGTCATCCATTCTGGCAATGTTACAAACCTCTGTACTTGGATTGACTGTGTAACAGTTATCTGGAGTACGGAGTCCTATAATAATGCAATCACCTTTTTCATTTAAAATTTTGCAATTATTCTTTGAAAAAATGACAGTATGGTTTGAGTCACAAAATTGTAATATGCTTAGTAAATTAACTTTAAGTCCTTTTACCAAGAGAACATCTTCAAGAATGGGGAATCCTTCTTTATAGAGTATTCATTTACCAATGATCTGGGCTGATTCACCATCTCCAAATAAGACTTTTCCTCCGAAGAAGTTAGTTTTCTTTGAAAGTTTGGAATCATCCCAAGTCATATTTGGAACAACCTGAGTCTAAATACAATCCAGTTGTTGTATGTTCATCTTTAAAAGCATTGATCATAATGTTGCATTTTAACTGGGGTAATAGATCATCTTTTCTAACCCAAATTGCTCTAGTTTTCAATTTGCGCTTATTATCTCGTATTTGATCAAACTTGCAAGCTTCTGTCTTTTCATTAAAATATTTTTGCGCATTTTTATTGTTACTATAAACAGTTTGAGAAATTAATCTAGAATATAATCTAGGATTACTTCTTGATGATGGTCTTTTAGTATTAGTCATTTTCCTTCTATTACGATAGTTAGAGTTCTTATATGGCTGTCTAGGAAGGGCATAGTTGTTTTTACTTCTCCTAGAATAGTTGAAGTTATGGTAAACATGAGAGTTATAGACTGGATTCCATAGACGTTTGGAATAGCAACCATCAAGGGACATCATAATAGGAGCAGTAAAGATGGCACGTAGAACTCACAGCCTTAGGAAATTATTATTCAAAGGTTTGTATAGGTTTTGAGCTCTAGTCTTATTCCTAGGTGGCACAGGATGAAACGTCGAATCTGCTTGTCGAATAGGGGGCAGACGTATTTAGTCTTTTGTTCAATATTATACTTAGAGTTACTGGATTCACTAATGTCTAACTTTGGTTGTTTTTTATCAAACTCATTTTTTAAACTTTGAAAATTTGAACAAGCTTCAATAGGCCTTTTGCCACCAGACACAAGCTTTATAGTTTCAACGTTTTTATCTTGGGTCTTAAAATTGGGACAAAATCCTATTATAGTTCTGTCATCAGAATTGGTTTTACTTTCAGCAAACAATCTTCAAAACATTAGGAATTATTTTCAAATTTTGCAAACTTTTTGAAGACTGTGGATGTCTTTTCTTTTGTTTGTTCTGATTCCAACAACGTTCCTTTGTATTTCTTTTCCAGAATTTCATTTGAGTTAGATAACTCTTTCAGTTTTTGTTCAAAATTTTTGGTTTCATTCTCATGAGTTAGACATTGAGTAGTGTACTCTTCAGCATTCTGTTTGATCATCTGACTTAGGGTTTCCATCTTCTGCGTAAGATCCTTGACAATCTTTTCAAGCCTAGTGCTTTTATTGAGTGTTTTTGTGTACAGTGTGTGAATGTCAATAAGGTCATCATTTTTGAAGTCACTAAGTGTGCAGTCTATAGTGTCCCCTTGCGGTTCATTTTTAGGACTCACACACCCATTGACATCAACAATAGAGCGTTCCCTTTGAATCACACACACATCATTTGAATAATTATCAACATTCTCAACCATTAAGGAAGATAAACCAGTAGGTATAGTATCAGTTAACATAGCATGATCATATTCCTCATCATCATTGTAGATTATCTTAGCAAAGAATGACATTCAAGGCTTAAAAATGTTACATGACTTAGGTTCATCATTTTTAGAGTCACTTAAGCCATCCTAAGTCTTTCTTAGATGAGCTCTATTGTGTTTGTGAATTTTGTCTAAGTTAACTCTACAGTCACTAGCTATGTGTCCTAACTTCCCACATCTATAGCATTCAACATTTTTAGGTTCTTTATCAGGTCTCTTGTGATTGTCAGTCTGGTGAAAGTTCGTAATTTTCTTAAGTTGTTTGGACATTAAGGCAATCTGATTATCCAAAGTATCTAAATTACAATCCTCATCAGAGTCTATGTCCTTGTTAGGTATGCTAAGTTCAGGTGTGGTCAACTTAGATGAAAAAATAAGATTGGAGGCAGACTGTCTCTTTTGGGACTGGGTTAATTGTTTATTAAATTCTAATTCCATTTCCACAGTCCTCAATTTTCTACTGAGGAGTTCAGGGGGGAGATTTTGATCATCCATCTCCTTAATTTCATATCTCTTATTATCAAATTTTTGTGAAAGCGATCTTAGTATTTTAGAGACAATTCCAGTTCTATCATAAACAACCCCATTAGCATGCAATTTGGTCATAATGTCTGTCAGTCTAATATATAAGTCATCAAATGACTCAGTCTTAGTCATGATCAAGGAGTTGTACTACTGAATGAACATTTGTGTTTTAGCAGCTTTAACTCTGGTATCACCCACATGTGCAGTCACTAGGGTGTCTTATGCTTCCTTAGAGGTAGAACAAAATGACATCCTCTTAAATTCGTGTTCATTAATAGGCATAATATGGCATTTTTTTCCTCTGTTGTTATTAAGGGAAGTCTGTTTCTCTTCTTTAGTGAATTCACTTAGTAACTTTCCATTCCTCACAATACTTCCTTCAGCAGCTAGTTTAGCAGGAAAAGTGTAACCATTATCAATAACTTCCCACACATTATCTCCCAATGTCCCCGGAAGAAAGAAACCGTCCTTACCTTCCAATAAAGAAAGTTGGTTCCATCAAAGAGAGGGGGCCTGGACAGGTTACCTAGTCTCTCAAATTTCTCGTCCATAATTTGTTTTGTGAAAACAATTTCAGAAACTCAAGATCTAAAGAATTTTTGAAAAAACAAAACTTTTATACCAATTGAAAAAAATACCACATAAGTCGTTTAATTCAATATTAAACTATCTAAATGGCTCATGACGGTTTGTTGAAGAAACTCTTTTCCTAAAAACCATTTAACATAAGATGTGTAAAACAATATGAAAGAGTTATTTAAGGTATAGGTTTACCAGTTTTGAAAAAAAAAATTAAGGAACTTAAATCAACACAGCCTAAATGGATGAGAGGAAGAGGAAGTATACACATACAATTTTAACGTGGTAAAACTCCACCCAATTGGGGAAACATCCATAGAGGTCTCTACACCTCAAAAGTAAAAATCCACTAAAATAGAGTAACAGTTTACAAACTATATAACAATCAAGACACACAATCAGACCTAATTCTAAGTTCAGAAATATACCAACTCCTCTGGATTTTTTGACTTCTCCCAAGGCTCTGATGTTGTTGATGTTCTCTTAGATTTATAACTCCACTCATTTTAGCTTTATGTCGACTCAAAAGTCAAATATCTCAATACCAACACTTTTCAGTGTAGTAGTGTGAAGTGGTGATGTGCTCTAAATCACATGCATGCAACTCACACACACTTAATCATAGACAAGATGCAAAACAGATCACAAATATGTAAAGGAATTTCCAAAATCGGTTTAATCAAAACTATCGGACTTTAGATATTTAAAATATCTACAGATCAAGAGAGAATCTTGCTATAAACACAAGCCAATATACTAAACACTTTCGTATTTTGAAAATGTACAAACTATTTCACAAATTGTGAAATATTTGAAAGTGTAAATCCCCAATCAAGATCTCAACTAGATTTAAGTCTGAATATTCAAAGAAACTAAAACCAGAAAAGATTTTGTTGGGTATAGGGTTTCAAAATAACATATCAGTTTGAAAACAACTAACAAAATAAGATTTCTCGAAAGAAGAGATCAAAACTAAGCAATATCTAAGTGATATGTATCACAGAGATCAAATCTCAAAGTTCAATGAAAGAAAATGAGATTAGGTCAACGTGATTAAGTTGCGTAAGAGATAAAGGACAAAAGAGGATAGATCTTCTCGAATATCAAACTAACTCACTCTCGGAAAAGGTTTTCTGGTAAGATTTGGACAGAGTTTAGTTTAGGGTTTCTTATTTCTCTCTTCTTTCTCTCTCTTTATCTCTCTTCTCTCTTATCTCCTTATTTTCTCTCAGAGGTGAGTCTATTAAAAGATTGTAATCGTATAACATATGGAATGTATTTATACTAAGTGATGGAAGGCTCTGGAACCACGAAGCAAATCAACGCTCAAGATTGATTTTAAATGAACGAAGCAAATCTAAGGGTTAAGAATGCACCGCTTATAGGCTACCCCTTATTGGTTGATCCATACATTACAAGGATCATCTCAGATTACATGTAGGTCGTTGATTAAAAAGATCCAAGGGTTCTCAGGTAAGCACAGGTATGTGAGAGCATAAAAATACAAATCCAGTCGTTGTGTAATCAACACGTGTAAGGCTGAGATTGAACTACAAACGTGTGCTTTTTATGTTACAAACATACAACTTCTCACCACAATATTTTCAAGTGCTTTCGGTTTCTACCCAAGCATAGATTTAGCAGATCATGGAATTTACACAACAGACCACAACCTTTTAAAAACCAATTTTAAAATTCTAAAAATTGTTTTAAAAAATCATTGAAATTATTTAAAATATCCCAAAATTATGGAAAAATTATTTTATAGGGATTTAACTCACACAACCTCATACAATGAATAAGGCAAACGCATATGCAACACATGAATGCATCCTAGGTGTAGTGTTGGTGTTTATACCTTTTGGAATATTAGAGGAAATCAAAAGTAAGAGTCTGAAGGCTTGTTGGTTTGAAAGGGATGTGACTCAATTTTGTCATTATTTCCAAACTAGATGAGCACCTATATAATATAGAATCAAGTGAGTCAAGGATATAGGGTGCTTCACCAATCAATGTCTTGGAGTTGAATGACTGAGTTGTTCAACAAGTTTTGATTAATTTCTTTATATATAAGTTCAAAAGGATACTCAAATGGGTAGTGTATTCAATGTACCAACCTCATATTTAATCTTTGAGTTGAATGAGAATAGATTTGAATATGAAAAGTTTGAAAGTTGAAGATGAAAGGTTTGGACGGTTGAATGTGTAGAGAGATGGAGGGAAAGTGTGTAAATAATTTTTAGAACTTTAAACATATGGTGGCCCTGATGATGTATTAAGAAGTGATAATTATAATTAAGTAGTATTTTTAGTAAAAAAAAAAGTTGTGGTATTTTGGAGAAAAAAATGTGGTGCCCTTAGAAACTCCCTTATTTGGAGATAGAAAACCCCTTAAAATCATGTTTCAATCGAAAAATATGAAAACCTTTATCAGGGGTGGCCCTGAGCATGTTCCATATAGGGGAGTCTATTTTTTATTACTTATATACTGAGAGACATTTTTTAATAATAATACACATAAAAGGGGCATATTTTACATTTTTTGCACGAGACCTTATCAATTTCTATCAGTCTCAGGACCAGTCCTGACCCTTATTTAAGTCTCGACTAAAAGATAATCCTTAATTTGAAATATCAAAAATTGAAACCCCAATTTTTCTAAAGTTTTATTAATAAGAAATTCAAAATTCCATACAAGTTTAAAGAATGCAATTGTGTAGAAGATTTTTCTTCACCAAGTTTTATGCCAGACCTTCATATTCTATATACTCTATGAATTTAGTTAAATGCTTCGATTAATGAATGAAAAAATGAATGTTTGATAAACTTATTTGCTTTCCACAATATAGTAAGAATAAGTTGAGGAATGATAATTACTTATCTTATGAGTGAAACAAGCACCACATCAAAAGAGTAAACATGTACAATGAAATGACTGACACAGTTGATGTAAATAGGATGAATGCATGAAACTTTTTGTGTAAATAATAATAATTACGTATTGAAGAACAAATATATTTTCTATTTTGTCAAATCAAGTTTTAATTATTCCAATTTTTATTTTAATTAGGGGATTAATAGTGTTTGATTATTAGCTAATATAATTCAATAATGTTCACACTTGTATGATCATCTTAGACATGGAAACACAAGTAGAACACAAATTGCATACTACTGAATTGCTTCATTTATACATGTACCAAATATCAAAATTCTATATAATTATTTTATACGTGATTGTATTATAGTTGAATACTTGCCTCTTAGTGTCACATAGCTGAAAATTTAATTTAGGTTGCGTTATTTTTTCATTTGAATTTGAAACTCGAAGACAAAATGCAAAGCTTGAAATATAAATCTGAAAAGTATATTTGTTTTTATATTTGAATGAATATATTTAGACTAATTCAGATTTTAGATTTAGACTTAAGATGTAACTCTACCTCTTAAACATTTAAAAAAACAAATACGATTTGTTCCCTCTTAAGTCTGAATGGTTCAGATTTAGACTTAAGAGTAAAATCAAACACCACCTTAGTCTTTAAGAGTATTTAAAGCTTATAAATTTATGTGCATTCATATACACCACTTTTAAATTCACATTACTACTTATAGATCTAGCTGCAACTAAATGCATCAAATTATGAGGAAGATTGCAATCTAGTACAATCACTAATTGAAACCATTTCAATCTTCATACAAATAATTTTCAAGAGGTAAAAAATAGGACTTCTGATAGTTTACAAAAATGGTTTTGAACTATGACATAGCTACAATTCAGATTCAATATTTTCAATCACCCCAATCCTTGCTTTCAAAACTATAACTTAAACCCAAAACCCTCAAAACTCCATAAATAAAAGAGTACGAATGTCGTCGACATCCTCAAAGCACCAACAATCCACCACTAGTACAAAACCTGTCTCAAACCCAAAAACTAAAAACCATATATGTATAGTATTGCTCTTGTGTGGACCAATACGCATGTTAAGAGTGCATACCGAACATGTGTCACCTGGCGGTGAACCTAGAAAAGAGAGAGAGTGCCTATAATTTAACCAATAATTTCTAGGCTCACCGCCAAGTGGCACGTGTTCGGTTCGCACTCTTAAAATGAGAACTGGTCAGTACAAGAGCAGTATTATATATATATATATATATATAGGGAGAGGTTCAGAAGTGAACATAAAAGATGAACATTTTATTGAACCTTAAAAAAACACCCAATAAACCCTTAATTTTAATTCTTATGTGGAATTGGTTCGCGCCAGTGGCAACGAATACGAGTGTCAATCGAATATTTTGTTCGTTCAGCTGGCCCGAATTGATTACAACATAGTAATTAAAATCAATGG